>CAEMYA010000506.1:9397610-9450930 GCA_903131615.1 Diplodus sargus | reverse complement strand
TTTTTTTTTTTTTACAGTTTTCATACAAGATAAATCTGGTCCCCTTGACTGTTTGTCAGAACTAATTTGCGATCCTGTCAACTACTGCCGGTGGAGTCATTCATAAAAGATAACCTCCTCCAGCATCATAGATAATCACACTTATCCGGTACTCAATAATGTACATTTTTCTGTTGAATGAAACACTGAGGCTGTGGCTGAGGTTGTGTCATTTCTTTTGTCACAGGAATGCTGGGTTAACTGCTCTGGGCAATGTCCTTCTCTTCATATTATATCAGTATGAAGATAGCCGGAGGTGCCTGGTCACAGGACTACACCACAGAGAGGGAGCAATGACGGAGAAAACTTGTGCGAACTGGTCTGCCTTAAATAACCCCAAAAAAAGCTGCAGCTGCACATGTTTTCTGATACAGCCAAAGCAGAAACAGCATTTCAGAGTGGAGGTTTGCAAAAGTCGACAACAAACGGCTTCAGTCTTCAGCCTATTGCTCTGAGAGTAAACATGCTAACTTCTCCTTGAAGCTCATAAAATGTTTATTGACTTCCTACTATGAGGTGGTAGTGAGTGTGGGCAGAGAGATCCATTTGTCTCATCAGAAGGTCCATTACGAAACACAAGCAACAAAATCACACCCTGCCTACTGGGTGGTGTTCACGGAACACTGCATGTGTAGAAGGATCCAATTAGAGGTCTGTGGTCATCACTATTGTGTTCATTTCTAAGGAGATTTGAGACGTACAGCCAGCTAGAATTTGCACAAAAGCTCATGAGCTTCACAATGCTATCAATGGTCTTAAATACTGGGTTAACGCAAAAACAATTTTTAAGAGACAATGAGTCTTCACTGAATGAATGCTTTAGCCTTTTGTCATACACTTTGTTGCTTAATTGACAGAACATTTACTGGTGACAATGTTGATAAATCACTTAATTATTCAAGTCAATTCTCTGTTTTCTGATATTGGCTATTTGCTGGTTCTCTTGGTCTTGTATTTGCCTGGGAACCAGAAAAATCTGCCAAGCTCCTGTGTTATTTGTTCTGGCGGATGCATCTGGTCTCCCCCTAGTTTCAGACAAATTTCCATCCGATGCCGTCCCTTTTGGGCAAATCACCACCCTAAATATGGGGTGAGTTTTATACGAAGACTGACAGACGAGCATCACTGGCCCATATATGAAAAGTCACATGTAATTTCATTTAGAAAAGTGATTCAAGCTTGATTGATCTAATCCGTCCATCTTAATGCTCCAGGCTCTGAAACTCAGATCAGATTATGTTACTGCATGGACTTTTTCTGCCCTCAAATGTTCTCAAATCACATTTTTAGTGTACTGTTAAACTATTATACAAGATCATTTTTGATTAGGGTGACATTTCTTATCCTGCTTGAAAGCAGTCTAGGCACCACATCAACTTGCACGTGTTGCTCAGGGCTACCTCACTACTTCGTTGCTCTGGTTGGATGGAGGTCTCTCCAATTATGTTCAGAGGCATTCTGGTCTGTGCCCATTGATGCCTGGCTTTTAAGTCAATTTGACATAATGACCAACCCATGTAATTACAACGTCACATGATGCACGTCAGCCCTCACGCAATGATGGTTTCACTATTTGTTCCAATATTTCGAAAGTCTGGAAGGCCAGCACAATTACCTCATTTTATCCCCATTCAAGTTAGCTGGGGACTAAACTGTAATGAAGTCTCGAGAGCAGACCTGTTTCAGGGCCCACACTGTCGTAGATCCAAGTAATTTTATACACAAATGCTTTCATAGGAATGAATGGGGCTCTGCCTCAGATGCTGTGTTAGGTTCTCATTATACTCCAAGTTACTTCCAGCCCCTTGGAAACTGAGAATGAAGTGAGACTCTCAGACAAATCTGCATTTGTGAATTAGTCAGGCAATGCAAGGCGAGTCTAACATGAAAATAAAATCAGTAGTGTTTTTTTTTTTTTTTTTTCCAGAAAATTTGAAAAAACTAAAAGATTAATCAATAATGAAGCTGATTAATCTGTCAAGTGTACACGCACTCAAACAAAAGTTCAAGCTGTTTTCCACATTGTAGCTTGAGTGCTTTATTTTTCTCTTGGACAGAGGTTTTTTTTTTTAAACACTTTTAACACTGACTTAAGCAATACCTACTGTGCCTCGATGGATCTTGTTGCTTGCTCATGTAAACGGTTTAATTCAAGCTTTCATTGAGTATTGGTTTTAGCCTAGTAAAAGCTTTAATGTTGATAAGCCTTTCCAGTTCATATGGATCTTCCATTTATTAAATGTACAAAAAGAATAAACACATTAGAAGCAGACCTATTTCAAGGTGTTTTTTACTAACCACCTGCAAAACGGCCAGATGTCAGCCCAGATGTTGAATGTTCCACTCTGTGATCACTGAAACCACTTGGAGGAGGCAGCAGAGGCTAACCTCTAATATTGCTTTCTCTTCTAGCCAAACCAAGCCAACTGTGAGTGGTTAAGGAGGAGGATTTATAACGGTCTAAATGTAACTCTAACCAAGCCCATACTTAAGTGATGGGTGAGTCTGACAGTGAACACCCACTCCAGGGTCAAGGTCTTTGAGCTCCTCAGTGTGGGGAACAGATCAGTCTGTCCTCCTCTGCTGATCTTGTAGCTACATTAGTGCTCAGATAAGTAGCACCCTGGCTGTAATATAATCTGCAATGAGGAATCATTAGCTCCTATTCATGACTTAGATCAAGTTACCAAGTGGACGATAAATGTCCATTACGAGGTGTAGCCACTTAGGACATTTGCAGACGGTTACACAGATATGATAGTGATAATTCAGGCTTATCCTCACCTTGCATGACATCTCTTACCATTCCTATTTGCTCGAGTCGAGAGTCCTGTCCAGAGGTACTTTGTATTATTTACGAAAGGCAACATTGGCTGACAGGTCTGCTTCAGTGGATTTCAACAATCTTTCAGATGTGCTTTGGAAATGCTCTGAACTATCCAAGGCTTAGGAGAGATGTCATACACCTAATAGAAACAGCTGCAGCAGCAGGCTTGTGCTGGTTCAGTGGAGATATCAGAAGCGAGCCTCTACACATCAACTGCCCATACAGATGCTCGCAGCAGGCAAGTCTCTGGGGATGACCAGCACTTCACACTGAATGCATTTTTAGGAATCCCTTCATCCCCAGAGATCCGGAGGAAGCTTCCCACGAGACCAGACTACACAGATGATGGAAATCCTTTAAAATGCACAAGTGGATTAATATTTCACGTTTCATAAAAAATAAAACCGACATATCTGCAACCTTGCAGTAGCAGTTTGCGTGAGCAGCGAAACAACAGCTGTCTTCAAATACGGACACAATGACATGTTAGAAGGAGTGGAAATAGCTCTGGTTCAACGCTATTTTTAGACTGGTGCATATGCACAGAGTGCTGTTTTGAATGGAATAATAATCCAGCTTCATATTGGTCATATTTGCATTTACACAACCAACCCCCCATCCAACACCACCAGCAGCAGCAGCAGCAGCAGCAGCAGCAGCAGCAGCAGCAGCAGCAGCAGCCCCCTCCATGGCAGCTCTCTGCAGCTGCAGTGCTGATTAGAGCAAACTTCAAAGGCTCCACCGGAGCTCTGGCTGGTCAGTGACACTGCTCGCCTGGTTGGTTGACACTGCCTGTAAATGAGCCAGAGAGAGCAGCCAATGGAGCGCTGATGTTTGCCGAGTGGAAGGAGGAAGGGATTGGGGAGGCAGGTAGAGGGCGGCAGCTGCTGTCAACATCGGTGAGTGTTAAGACATCTGAGGGTTTGTTTAACCAATCATCTTCAAAGACGAGTAGGGATAATGAAGCAGTGGGGTTCATCTGGTCTTTCATTTGGCACCTTCTCAGGCAAGTCTTCACAGGACCAGGTGCCTGCACCAATATCCTGTGGAAAACGTTTGGCAGCTGCCCGGCTCGCCACCTCTACAAACACCCAAACCATTCCATGAAGGAAGAGGGAAATGTGTGTTACTGAAGAAGACTCAGTGAACAGAAACAGAAACCGCTGAATGAGGGGGGATTGAAAAATAACACTTCCCAGCATCTGTCAACATTGGATTAACTTCCAGATTCACTCTCAGTGATGGGTCTTCTAAATAAAGAAACACTAAAACCCTCACTCAAAGTAGTGACAATGTCCTTTGCGCTGTTGTCGTGCTTTTGAGAGAAGAATAGGAAATCCACTTAAAAGAAAACAATTTGTACGTTTTGTAAGTTTTTTCATATCTTTCGACAAACTGTACAGTCAATTTATGAACATTTGTAGTGTTCAAGTAAGCTGGAACACAAGTCTTTTTTTGCAGTCGATTGGGCCGTTAATATTACAGAATTCCGGCCACGTAGAATGAAATCTTGACATATGTTTTAGACAGTCATGTATAACATACATTTAAACACTAATAAAACACTAAAGCACAAATTATATGATCAGTGATGATTTGTCATAACTGCAATCTCAAAAATTGGTGTAGAGCTTTTAGTCTATTCTATCAAACTGGCCCAGAGTTGTCAACATTTTGGACTTGTGATAACTGTAGTTAGTGTAGGCAAACTTTCGTGACTCATAGGCCACATATTATTAGGTTGTTCAATATGCTGTTAATCAATTTATTTACCAGACATATTTCCAACCTGATAATTTGGCTGCTGATATTTTCATCTGCCAGACAGCTACACGTGATACTGGCAAAAAGGCTATACGTCAACCTTGGTTGTGGTATCATATACAAGACCTTGTTATAGACCTTGTTATATCAAATCAAATCAGTTCTGTTTACATAGCCCAAAATCATGATGACATTGCCTCAATGGGCTTTACATTCTGTACAGTGAACAACATCCTCTGTCCTTGGACGCTCGATTCGAGTAAGGAAAAAATTGCCCATGTTGATGGAAAAAAAAAAAACCTTTTAACAGGGGTTTAAAAAAGAAAACGTCGATGGAAGAAACCTCAGGAAGAGCCACAGAGGAGGGATTTCTCTACCAGGATGGACAGACGTGCAATAGATGCACATAAACCAAGCTCTCTATGACAAAAAGGCTCCACCAAACCAGAGCGCACGACAATCATGGAAGAAATTTCAGGAGGCGATAACTGATGTGATACGATGATAATTGTGGTTTCAGTTCCTCCAGTGTGAAAAAAACAAACAAACATAAAATACGCTTTTGGGCATAATGAGACATATCAAATGCTGTTTGTGATAACAGTCAGTGTAGCAGTGTACCATACTCTTAGCCTTCTGACAAAAAAAAAACATTGGAAGTCACTTATTGAAGCGTAATCGGCCTTTAAATCACACACAGCCCGTGGGAAGTCCACTGACTGCCAGTCAGATGGAAACTCACTCCGCCTCCGACAAGTCTGAGCAACTCCACCACCAAGGCTCGTCCCAGAGAAGAGGAGAGGAACAAAGACAGTAAGTGCAGCTAATTCCTTGCTCTGCGGTCACCTCATCTGAACTGTGGTGCAAGTCTACAAACCTCTTATAACCTCTATATCACACTGTCAACTGATACGAGTGTAAAAAGTTGGAAGACAGCTTTAATAAAACAGGAACATCAGACTTCTAGATCAAATGTTCCTGTTAGTGAGTGTGATGAAACATCATTAAGGCAACAAGGCTTCTTCACCAAGAGTGCGTCTGGTGGCTTTTTAGACCGCATGAGAATGTCTGAATACGTGAACGAACACACATTTCAACTTCCTAAAATGTGTGGTATTTTCGATGCAATTACCATTTCAAGAGAAGTCGTCTGCACATCAATGAAAGAAAACTAAAAGGAATTATTCAAGACTGCACCTACACCATACCAAACAACCTTTTCCCATTTATTTGATTTGGCAGAATTTTCTCTGATACGGAAATGAACACCAGCATCCAAAATAGCAGCCAACCATTGCAGAAATCAGCCGGGCTTAGAGCTGTGGGGTTCAATGAACCTGTGAGAAGGAACCCAGAGAGTCTGTTGTCAGTGTGTAAAACCGGTCTGTGGTCATCCAACTCCTCTGGTGGTTACACAAGAATGCTGTTGAACACACTAGAACATCTTAACTTCTTTAAGGTCAGATCATTTGAGTTAATGCATAAGGACTGGACTTTTCATCAAGTTTTAATGACGGTAAAACTACAGAGGCAGTCGGGCCGCTTTTGATGCAACAAGAGATTTGGAGAGGCAAGAGAGCACAGAGGTCTTAGGCATTATAATCAAAGGGATTTGAGGACTGAGCCTGTGCAGCAGCAGGGCATGAGAAGGGGTGGTGGACGGTGTGGGTATGTTGGTCAAAGACAACACAGAGGAAACGAGGCTGCTGATTTGGACAAGCAAGGGTCAGAAAGGAACAATATCGCTTTCCCCATCAACAACCAGTGGCGGAGACGGTAATGAGGAGAGAATACCTGCACTTCCTGGCCTTGCCTCAGCTTGAAGAAGAGAAGATGACAGACACTCAGAGGGGGAGAGATGGGGGGAGAGACAGGCGGAGGCAGGGAGACATTCACAGATGAAAAAACAAGCAGTTAAAAGAGAAAGAGGAAGTGAGGTAATCGGGGGAGGGGGGGCAAGCTGAGCCGTCATTGTACGTTATCAAGCTAGAAAAAGGTAGTCATGTGAACATTCGCGATAACCCCGTAAATGGACATTCACTACGACCAACTTATCCTATCTTTTGCATCCCCGTTTTCAACATCATCCTACAAGTGATACCAGACTATACCAGTAAAGCGTACTTAAGTAAACCGCAGCAGTACCATATACAACTGAGTCTGCCATCAATGATTATTTTGGGATTCTCAGGAAGGGGAGGGGGATTTTAACTTACAAACACAAATGAAAGACTTTCAGGTCAACAGTCAAAGCCCCACCACCCACTCTACAGCTCCAGCACGCTCCGCGAGTCAAGCCTGCTGCATCAACAGTTTCCCCTTTGTTAAGATTTGAAAGGAGCTTCTGAGCACTGAGAGCTCTCCGCGTGGTGTTGCAGTGCTGTTTCTGAATGAGTGAAGAGGAGAGAATCCAAGCGCATTCATCTGACCCCTCTAAAAAAAAACCGCAACTGTGAATGACTCATTGTTTACACGCCTGCCCACCTGCATATCTTCGCCTAAACAAGATGGGAAACGATTAAATCTCTAGTGGGGCTTCACACTGGCTGCCAATCAGTGAAACCAGCACCCAACACAAACAACAGGGTCTCCGTTTTTTGTTTTATTGGGGATTTGCATCACCCTGGGATATTGGGAAAAGGTGTGTAGACTGTGCTGCCATTCATGTGGCCATCTCAGAGGTAACACCCTCTGCTCACCAGGGACGCTTTGGACGTTCATATGCAAGTCACTGACAATTCTCAACCCCCCAAAATTGCCATGGTAGGAAACCACCTGCTGTCCAATCATGTTTGGGTGCAAACAGCAGACTCTCTTAAAGTGGACATTTGCTTAAAAGCTGGGCACTGTAGTTTTCTAGAAGATGCATTTGTTGCAGACTATTTTCGGTAATGGATTGATTCACATTTTATGAGCTAGTGCTTGCACAGCAGCGCGGTGTATTTGGAATCGACTTGACAAAACACAACGCTCATCATAGAAGTTTGCAAAGGAGGGGTTCACTGAAGTGTTTTATTATTCATTGGCCATCACGGCAGCCTGTAGCACAGGGAGACAGAGATACACACACAGTATTCAGTGGGATCGATCTGTTGGTTTAGCTCTTTTCACGGAATCTGATGACAACAAGAAAAATATAGAATAAGAATTCAGTGCAACAAACCTCAGTGTTCACATTGGAGATATTTGCTACAGAAATGGTTTGGTTACTCAATTATATAATTCAAAACCATTAAGACAACTGTGAAGTAAGAGACAGTGGATTCGAGACTTTCAAGAGGACATAAACATCGAGCTGAGATTCATACAATATAATTGGATAACAAGAAAGTACGTCTCCGCTGTGAAGTTAAACAAATTTGATCCCAATACCCCTGACTAATACTATAATTGCAACATCCATTAAGGGACTTTATATCACTGCTAATTGGATATGAGGAGATTAAAAGATTTAGAAGTTCAGTGATGCTATAAACTCTGTATTCTTTACTTATTTTCAAGTAAAAATTATTGTTTTATATACTGCCATATGTTTACACTGAGGGAAAGTTCAGTTCCCTTATGCATGAACAACCTACAATTCATAACCTGATTTGTGCTTTACAATAAATCACAAACAACCTTTGAAACAGGAGAGGTTTTCAAAGACAAACAGTATCCAATTACTGATATAATCAAACTGCAACCAAAGATAAAGTTTGCTCATGTATCCTTGGGTATTTAGGGCCTCGGCTGACCTGTACAGAGATGACCCTCCTCTTATCTCACAACAACAAGGCACGTGCAGAAAAGACCTATTCCAGCATTATTAGATTCCAATCAGGACACTTTAGGCTAATTTAGAAACTGCCGACTCAGATGAGAAGAGATGCCGGGAGGGATACACAGAGACACAGCACAAAGCTTGTTGAGGGAAGAGCCTTAGACAACCTCTAACTATGCCACAAAAAAGTTAAGTCCTACATCCCAATTCTTCTCTGGTTGAGTCTCACACAACCACACGATGCACCAGTGTCACCTTATCTGTTCTGTTGATTTCAGTGCAGGTCAAGAAGTAAACCATCGTCATTACTTACATCTTGAAAAGACAAAGCATTACAGGAATAGGCTGAGATGGAGCACTGTTACGAAGAGAAAGGCAGAGTGTTGTTCCAAGGGAAAAAGTGTGTTACTACTCATGGGGGTGACCGTCACCATCTGTCTGAGCCTGGTACAGACACTTGTACAGTCCTATTGTTCCCCCTCTTAACTTCAGCTTGTATGGAAAGGATACAGGAAATGTTCTACATATTATAGGAAACCCAGGTCTCTGAGCAACACACAGAAATACACCAACAGTAGTAGATACAAATGAACACAGAGACATAAACTAGAGGCCAGTTCACTAAAGGAGCAATCGATACAAAGTAAGTAAGATGAACAGTCAGTGGGGATCCTTTATGGCCAGCAGCATGTGACCTCTTCTGTCTTTGTCCTTGGACACCAGAGTGCTCCTTTAATTTCAACCTCTGCACAGCAGGCTTATGATACTCTTAAATATCTGAGTTGGGCTGTTCCCAATAATACAAAAGAAGAGTTGCATGACAGTGGAGCTATCCGTGTTTAATTTGATGACCACCCAAAACAATTCCAGTTGGGTGAGAGAAGGGATTTACAGAGGATAAGAGTCTTATAGTCGTGGTTTAAGTTGTAACATGAGACACGCGTCTTTCAGTATTGGTTAAATCCACTCAAAGAAGGAAAGTGATGAGCGGGAGAGGCATGAGAAATGAGAGGTCATGCCAGTGAGGGGATTACAGCTGATGACCAGCTGAGGCCAGAATGTACTCTCAACAAGAAGCAGGGTTATGAAACTGATCCTTAAAGCACCATGGGCACAGCCACACTAAGCAGGAGGAGTCAGGTTCTATTGCAGTTCAAATGGCAATTTCAAGTAATGATACAATATTTATAAAGTATTCCTCAAGGGGGGCAGCAGTGCTTAGCCGGTTAATCGTTTCGTTGACTGAAATAAAATGAGATGACAACAATCTTGATAATTATTTGCACAGGGGTTACACCTGATTCATATGATCAGCTCCACATCAAGCTCTGCTGAAGCCTGATAAGGACCCATTCATTTGAATCAGGTGTGTTGGGGTATGGACAACATTTTAAGTAAAAATGTCATACATTTTGCAATTTGTGATAACAAATGAAGTCATGAGTCATTGGTTTTGGCCTCTGGGAAATGGTGATGATCATTTTTCCCTTTTTAAAAAAAAACATTTTATAGACTAAAGAATGAATCATTAAAATAACCCTAGGGATAAATAAATGCCTTCATAAGTATAAAACTCCAGACCTGATCTGAAACGGATTTGTGAAAACCCTATCCAGATCTAAAGGGCAACTAAGGACTCCCAAACAAAACCAGACTTTTAGACCCAATCCAAAATGTCACTAACCCAAAAAGCCCAAAACAGAGACAGACAGCCAATACTGGCAACAAGATGCACAACCATCTTCTCAAATGTGAAGGTTTTGCTGTTTGTCTGATTTGTCACTGAAAGTTTGTAACGCCTTAATGCGACACAAACATAAAACATATATAGTTATTTATAAACGTAAACACCCAGGAATCAATACTATTGTGCACAGAGTTCCACATCAGGTAAACATTGTCCATCAACTTTAACTGTGTGCGATTACCAAGCATTAACACTTTGCTGGCACGGAACACGGTCTGCCCATCAAGTGCAACAGCTTGATCGTGAATGTTGTGGTTGTCAGAACTGTCTCTGATTGTCCCATCCTTTCCATATTCCTGTGATCAGACATTAGCCTTGAGCAATATGGATTAGCACAACTCTCTTCCTCCCTGGGGTGGTGCGACTGGTCAGGTTGGATGGTCAAATGATGCCCTGGGCAGTGGTTGTTCAAGACAAAACACACCCACTCTTTATCTGATCAGTGACACATTTCTTGGTGAAAAGAACAAACACTTCAAGGTAAAAAGGTCGCTGCTCTTAAGTCAAACCCTGCACTTTCTTCTCCATTGTTGATGAATGTGATTTTGCCATAGTCAATACATGTTTCAGCAACAAAGCTGGAAAAAAAACTGAATTTCAAGGTCGTACTAGGTGCTGCATCCGAAATACAAAACGTTTAGTAAACTGGCAAGACAACTGCACTGGTTATAACACACACACAATGAGACCCTGCATGGATCCAATTAAAGTCAATAAAAATTGGATCTGGCCTGACTTGGAACCAGGGTCAGGTGTCAGAACTAAGAGCTGAAAGGACAAATGGGGACTGTTTGATACTTTGACTAGTCACATATTACCCAAAGAATTGATTATACTCTCTTGTTCTACCTGTCAGTGTTTGACACACAGGACCACAGGTTTGCTAAATCTGGCCATGACTGATTTTGGAGCTGAACTTGATACATTGATGCACTTCTTAGCAGAGACACGTTTCAACTTGTTATTTTTGCCAAACAGGTGGAGAAAGACAGTTCAGTGAAAGGCGAAGAAATCTGCTATTAAACAATCCCCTCTGCATTCCAATAGTCTTAATACACAAGATACACTTAGGGGAAAGGGTGTGTCATCTGAGGATCTCATAAGATCTCACTACCAAGAAAACAAGAGTTTCTCCAGGCCACAGCTCACAGGAATGTTAGAACTTTGAAAAGGAAAGAAAAGACGAGTTTTGGAACAAGCATTGGGTAGAGGGTGTAGGGGAGGGGGAGTGGAAGGACAAGTTGATTGATCAACTACCTGAGTTTCAGTCTCGCCTCTTTCAGTCTTACCCAGAAGACATCCACAGACCGCCACAGCTTGACTAACAGGTTAGAGAAAGAAGGCTGTTTCTACTGTGAGTGCACAATAATATTTTGCTTGTGCTTGGGAGTTCATCATGCCTGCAACAGCATCTCGTATTAACTTACTTGCTCAGAAGAAGTTGAAAAGGGGAGAAAGTTGTAATTAGAGGACACTTAAGGACCAATAGCCAGACTACTTTTAGGCTGAGATGGATATCTGCTGAACCAGGATTTGTAGGCTTTCCCATCGCTGAAAAAGTCTTAAATGGTGTTAATTCAGGCCTATCGACCAAGTCCTACTGACATTGAAGCACAAAGAACTACCATACTGACCATATGTCTAGACATATGGCTGAAGGAGATTACATCAATTATTTCTCACCAGGAAGGTGAACTGGTTAGCCACTGTGTATCCTGCCCAGACTTCCCGTCTGCCGTCACAGAATGGTGTACCATAGTCTTTCAAAGTAGTCTCTACTGTGACAAATACAGGGAAATAAAAGATGTTGCATTTCCCTGATTAAATAAAACTCATACAAATGTCTTTTAAAGTTTTATCTCCATTTCCTCATCAGACACTATGAAAATTACAAGAAAATAAAAGACATAAAAGGTTTAGAACATCTCCCTGTTATTGTTGAAGTCTTTAGGTTAACATTTCTAACAGATTATTTCAATGCTACCTTTTTAAAACTATATTTCTTACATTTAATCACTTTTTAACGGCTTTATCAACTCAAGTAATCATGAATTTATATCAAAAGCATACACAAGAAAACATCTCAACGAAACCTAATTCTGAGAAAGTTGATGACTTTTGGAGCAAATTTAGCAGTTTGAACAGAAAATGAATTAGTGTTTACTGTGAATACATAAAAAATGGGAACCGACGTACATTCTTCTGTTCTCCATCAACCGAATGTAGTATAGCTTAGTGAACAACAGATGCAAGTGGGTGGTCTCTCCCTTCACAAATTCATCATCCTGCAATTTCCAGCTCAACTTAGCCTGTGCCAGTTACTGGTGTAATGACAGAAACTCTGATGGTTAAGTAGCATCCTATCTTCCCTATTTTCCCTGCTGTGTCAGCTGAAACAAGAGAAAGTCAAACACTCATTTCCCTTCGAGATTAAAAACCGTCCTCAGAGAGGGTATGGTGACAAAGCATGACTGTGCAGTCCTGTCCACAGACACATGTGACTGAGTCCATGTGCAGAAGCAGCCAACAGATATAGGAGGATCTAAGCGGACTGTAAATCAGCATGGACTTAACAACTCCATAAAAGAATCCAGCAGGAAGCAATCTCCATTAAGTCAACTCACATTGGACGACTTTGTGCAGGGGACACAGCACTGGCAGGCCGGGGCAGGGCCAGAGGTGGCAGTGCAGTACACACCATGAAACATGTACATGTAAATAAGACTGTCGTTAAACATTATGCCAGCTAAATTAATCCTACTGATGTATTATTTAACACCAACCCCAACTGACAACTGTCAGTGCACTGACTCTGTTATCTGAATAATGTACTAAATGCAAATGAGTCAATGGCTGCATCAACTACCATCTCCTCTGGCAGTATCACGAAACTGAGTCACACATTTTTGGTGTTAAATATGACGCAGCCCAAATGGTTTAAGATCACACACTCCCAATTAGCCATCTGCATGGGTCGCCTGACATCCTGCTATGTAGCTGCTTCAATATTGACAACCCCACAGAAGTCAGCTCCTTGACCAGGAACGTGGGAGGGAGCTGTCTCTCTTCAATGCAGACAGGGATTTTCAGCCTCCCACACTTTTCAGCCTGGTTAAGGAAAAAAAAAAAAACAGGGGCTTTGTGACCTATAAAGACGACTGATGTTACATACCAATTTTTCACCCTCAAATTTGGTACTATTTGGATATAATTGGAGGGGCAGCGCTTACAACAATTTTGGCAACTCCACAGACTGCCAGAAAGCAACTGAGCTGTTTTCAAAACTATGCAGGAAATGACACAGTGTACACAAGCTTGCCCATGCAGAGGCAGAAGACTGCAAAAAGCAGGGGAAATGTCATGTTACATCACATGCAGCGATCATTAAAGAGAGACACAGGAAGGTTTCATCAAAACAATACTGGAACCTGTTAAGATCCAACACTGACAGTGGGAGCAAAGGAATGTAGTGCTGATAGGTGCCAAAGAAATGAATAGGCAGCTTTGACAAGGCCAAGCCTACACACATGAGGGATAGACAATCTTAGTGGAGACATGAATCAAAACTTTGCCTCAAACTTTGCCTGTCTGGGTATGTTGTGTTTTAAGGAAATATAATCCAAAGCAAAAAACCCATTATTAAAAGGACTTTCTGTGTCATAAATTACAGCCTTATATGAATGCATCTCATGTGGAAAAACCTGGTCCCCTTTGGTGCAAACGCTTACTGACACTACAGGATGAAACAAGTTGCCTTCTTATTCATGTCTCTGCAGTTCACCGGGGCCTCCTGAAACACAGTTAAGCCTATAATTATAGAAACAGATTGAAAAAAAAAAAGACAGGATGAACAGCTAACTTGATCGCATACGAAACAGGAAGCTCAGACGCATGAGTAATGTGGGTGAAGAAATGATACGACAGTTATAGAATTATTGACAGGTCAAGCTACCCTCTATTTGATTCTCGCTGCATAGAAAGCGGATGATGCGACTTATTGAACATTAAGTCATCGCCAAGTGTCGCCATCAGCCAGAGCTTCGAGCTCCGGGGACTGACTGGTTGTTATTAGCCCTCTCTGCGACCACTGCCTGATCAGATGAGAGGAGGCATCACATCCCCCCCTCCCCAGAGAGGAGGAGGAGTGGACCAAAACAAAGCATCAATTGCACTGTCTGGCACGCGCCACATCTTGCTGCCAATTGCTCTATTGTCTATGGTGTAAAAAAACAAAAAAACGAGGGGGATGAATGGAAGCAGGGGACATTGCCCCTTTGTGTAAGCAAACATTAAAATGAAGATGTGCATGTGAAAGCCACCCTGGCACAGTGTGCGCGCTCATGGTCAGCCGTCCACATTGGAGGTTGCTAACCCATCATATGGAAATCCAGAAAAAAAACAAAAAAACATGATGGCTTTCATGATAATCAACCCTCTAATACGAGCTTGGCACCAGGACGAACTATAAGATTTAGGCTTTGCAACCACTCCTTACACAGCCTCTCTCTCTCTCTTTTTTTTGTGTTTCACACAGAGCATCGCCTAGCAACAGTGCGTTGCGAGGATCCTTCCTTGCCAGGAAGCGGACCACTCATCCCTCCGTGCCTTTTCACTCCCGTGACTCTCCTGCACCCGTTTGCAGTCCACAACACCGTATTTCAGCTCCCCGCCGAGCCGCCGTTGTACACATTACCAACCCGTGTCCGTCAGTCGGCTCAGTGACGTGGCAGACAACAACAGCATTTCACAGGACTCGCAAAACTTTTGTCGTGACATGCAGTCGCTTCATGTCCGAGTGGCTAACAGTAAGCAACTCGTGAGACTTCGTAAATCTGGGGCTACCAGTTTGGGAGCTGAACTCGCTAGAAAAAGCCAAAAACCAGGAGTCAGTTTTCAAGCCGCGGAGCGCTGCTGTCAGTTAAAATGTCAAGTTCACACATTTCCGACTTCAAACACTCCCTCTGATGTTGAAAATGTTCGCTTTTTGCAGTTACGAGGTCTGACAAGCACCCCGCACACTGACCGCCAACAACTGTGGCGGATGTCTGTGAGACGAGTTGTAAAGTGACGCTAATGGTAAGTACACACCGGTTGTAGTGTTAGCTGCTTGTCAAAGGCTAGCTTGTTCAGCTAAGTTAGCCTTGCTTTAGACACACCAGCACCAGCTAACGCCTTCGTGGCGGCGTATTTAACAACAGCATACTCACTTTTATGTCTGCCCGAACCCCAAGACTGTTTGGCGACGCTGGGGCTCCGTATAATTGCCCTTCCAGCGGATTTCAAAGCGTCCATATCGTATTCCAAAAGTGGGGCAAAGAGCCCGACAAGCACCTCTTCGTTTCTGACGAAACACTTCGCTCGGTTTAAAACAGCCCTCCTCCGTCCAAACTTTTTTTTTCAGCTGTTTTTTCTCCCCTCCGCACGGTTTGCTTTCAGTCGATGGCAGATTATCATGTTCGTCCCCCTGGGCGGCGTTATGTATGTAAATTAACCGGATAATGTGCGTGACGCCCGTTTGTGGGATCACGCGAGTGAGGCTGTTGCAGCGGCGCTCGCATCCCTGGCGGGCGGTGCTGCTGCTTCTGTTGTTGCTGTTAATACACACACACACACACCCCGGTGCTACTCCCACCCAGTGTCTTCTGTGACAGATGATTTGGTAGTCACGTCACGGGCTGTGGTTGGACCGCTCATGTTTAATTCAGCCACATTGGCGGCTTCTTTACTGGGCTTCTAAATTCACCGTCGTTTGAGTGGAAATGTCAGTAATGTCACCAAAGGTAGGCTTTGAGGGGTGGAGCTACTTCAGGTCAGGTTGATCGTCTACTCATGGTCGATGTAGCTCTTTAAAGCAGTCAAATCTAATATTTCACCATTAGATTATTTAAAAACATTTAACGTGTGTGTTATTAATGTGGGAAACTGGCTAAATATCACCCTACAATAACTCCAGTCCTATAGATTGTCTCAAAAATATCCTCTCAGTTTTTGTCATATAGTCACTTGACATTATAGTATGTCTGATCAAGTGCATCCTATTCCCCAGCCCCCATGTTCTGCCCTAGGGCTGCGATCATACAAGTGAACAGCTGCAGGGCGGGAGGCCTGTAACATGTCTTTCCGAGAAAAGATGGACTTTGATGTAAATTGTTAAAAATTGAAAGCCACAGAGACCCTGTTATACAACTGGAGGAGAGGTTTCTCCTTATGGGAAAAAACAGATAAAGTTAGTGAGATCTTGACTGAAGATCACAGGCCTGAGGAGGGCAACCAAGAGCAATTCAGGCCAAACTGACCTCTGTTGTGCTTGACTAAAAATACATGTTTAATGGCAATAAGGACAAGATGTGGTCGACTGACAAGCATGTCAGCAGAAAGAGCTCAAACGGAAAACTGTGAGAGGAAACTGTGTATATACTGTTGTTAAGTGTTAAGTAGTGTGAAGTAAAGTCACGTTAAGTCTCATAACATTTCTGGAGCTTCACAGCAGAACAGCATTGCAGCTTTCTCCTTTGCAACTATAGTAGATAGGGACTTTTTAGATGGATCTTTATACAGCTTGTCCAGAGTAATCCAAGTCTCTAGATCTCTAATTGAAATGAAAAGACATTATTTACATGCTCAACGCAAACTTGCGCACCCACTTCAAATGGGGTGAGTGTTAGCACTTTAAACTTTGCAACTACAGTAAAGATTTCGGCTTAAAAAGGTGTAAATAACGTTGTTACAAATCAAATATAGAGTTTCCAGAGATTTGTATTACGCCTGAAGAGCTGTATTTTTTTTGGTGGGTTGTTCCTTTTAAACAAGTCCACATGTACCTCGGTACTCCATCGGCATGGGGATGAGTAGGTGAAGACTGAATTTTCACCCAATTTTTTGGGTGAATTCAGATTAAGCTTATACATATTTGTGCGTTGGTTTCAAAACTTTTGCATCACGAAACATTTTACATCACGCACCAAGCCCATGATCTGTATTGACTTCCAATGAGCTTACATCATCACCGACCAAATGAATCACTCAGAGGAATGGCTTTCAAAAACTCTTGCAGGACCAGATCTCTCAGAGGTGACGAGACTGGTTACGACAGTGCAACAGGCTAATACGTCACCAAGGACACATTAGGCAACACCACTGCTGTCTCCAACCTGGAGCCCAGTTTAGCAGTGACATAGTAAAAGGTGTATTCTGTACAAAATAATTCCAGGGGAGAAATGTCCCCACATCAGTGTTGCACTGTAAAATAAACCACCCCCCTGTACTCAGGCAGGTGCACTGCTTCTAAATCACTGTGTCTTTGTTGGCAGCTACAACCACTCTTCTCTAAGAGGCTTGAGACAAAAGAGCGCACTCTCTGCTAGTAAATCTGCCACTTACCGAAGCATGTGAGACATATCTTCTCTTTTAAAGCACAAACATGGATGATAGTTAAGGTAAGTGTGAAGTGAAGGAAAATCAATGAGTTTTGGATGGGAATGAGAAAAAGGGTTCAACTGACTGAAAAGATGGCGGGGGGGGGGCACATGAGCTGGTTGACCAACATTAAATAGAGATGATTCTTCAGTCTGGAGGTGAATATGTAAAAACAAAAAACACATGATTTATTCATACATGAGGACAAACACTAGTAAGCTGCCTGATAGAATCAGCTTTGGGAGTATATCTATACACGTTTATTCAGAAACAGTGTATCTGTTTCAGCATTTTCTTTGTTTCCCAGAGGAATAAGTGCAGCGTCAGGGGGTGGAAAGTGTATTTCCACCATGAAAATGACTCACGGACTTTGTTAATTGAGTAGGTCAAGGGAAACAGGAAAGCTACAGTATGATTTCTTGTTTGAGAAATTTCTCCTCAAACATCTGGATTTGCTGTAGATTATTTTGGGCCTAATGCCGTTGCAAATGCAGCTGTGCCAGATGCAAACTGCTAGAGAAGACCTATCATAATCTGTTAATTCCACATGCTTGACTCTGCCAAACAATGTGGTGCCAAATTTGAAAGAGAGCAGTAATAAAATACAGAGGATTTTTATGCCTAACCTAGGCACTGGTTAACGCTGAGGAAAGGAGCAAGGCGCTTTACCAACATTTGTCTCGCTGCGCAGGTTAATCAAGCGTATTTGGGGAAGCCTGGCGTGCGACAGAATGCTGAGCAGAGGGCTTCTTTCATGCATTGAAATTCCAGTGTCCTTGGCAAAGGGATTCTTTATCTCCCTCCCAAAAAGTGGTTTAGATGAATGAATTATCTCTGAAATCAAAACATGTGGCAGCCCATAATTTCCTCCCTTGCATGGTTCCATCACTGACTGAAATCTCGAGTCCAGAGGTCATCAGAGCCCAGAAAAGTCCCTCATGGTGATTATTTCTGAATTTGAAATGCAGACAAGGAGGAGAGCGTGGAAAGGTGTGCTTAAATGCTGAGTTTTAACATCAAAGGCTGGCATTCCCCTCTGGCATTATTTAAATGGTGCACACTCCCAGCTTCATTTACCTACCAGCCCAATGCTGCTGGATAGCTTTTTGGGAGCGCCAGTGGTCACCATGTTTTGACGAGCTGTGATTTGTAAAAAGCACGAATAGATTATTCATTAAGTCCTTTTGTCAGAGCTAAATGGGATTTCTGGGCTTGAAAAGAAGGAATTAGCAGGTCTTGACAGAGTTAATAACCACAGTCTGTGTGGACAGATTATCTCCATTGAGCTAATTTAAAAAGACAGACACTGCCTCCCTGTGGCAATGAAAGGACAGTGCAGCAAGTAACAAATACCACATTCTGGCCAGATGGACAATTTTATGAACTGTTTGAAGGTAATCCATAGTTAATATATTGTTCTACTTCAGCTGTGCTTAATGTCCATCATTAAGTAGCTACTCTATAAGAAGAATGCTATTTTCCTTTAAATTACAACAAAAGGAACTGATTTGGGTTGGCATAATTAGGGTTTCTGAATACTAAAGCTTTATGCATTTCACTTCCATAGAATTTCAATTTATAAGACACAGAAGAAAAAGGTAAATGATGCTGAGATATCCTGGCTATGCCTCCAAAAACACTACCTATCTTACCCATAATGCAATAGAGTGTCATTAGATTCCCCTGCCTCCTGCATTCTCACTTATGTTAGACCCCTTTAACTTTAGTTTCTGAGACTCACCCTGATGACGTTTGGAGAGCAAATAGACTGGAGTTACTGTTTGAAATCTGTCTATAAAGCAAACTCACAGTCAAAGTTGACAAACAGTTTAGACATATTTAGACATTTGGTTGGAGTAACAAGCAGAGAAAAGTGAAATTGCAAGAAAAAAATGTTTATTCCTTGTAAACCTCACAGAGCGAGAGCATAGCCAAGGTCAGACCTGGGGATAAACAGAGCAGTGACTGTGGGCATAGAAAACAAAAAACAAACAAAACACTTCTCTATGCTTCCAACAATCAGTTGACCAAACAACTGACTAAACTGTAATTTTTCACAACATTTTTTCCAAGACCCAATGACAGCAATCTGAGCGAAAATAAAAGCTTCTGCATTTACAGTAGGTGAAAACCACACGCACAACAATGACCATTTCAGATGACGGTGAAACCCCATCGGACTCGAGCGACTTTCTCCCTGCAGGAAAACATAAATACCAGAAAACAGGAGAACAGTAAACTGATTTTAACACCCACCGGCCCAAACAGCTGCAAATACTGAAACATTCACAAAAATAAACTTTTCTAGTCCCTTACTTTTAACTACACGGTCTACTACAAACAGGTGACCACTTTCTCTACCTGCTTAACTGAAACTTTCATGAAGTGATATATTCAGCTGAATATTTGACCAACATGTCAGCCAATGTATCTGCAGTACATTCTTACACATTACTGGAGAAACAAGCATTCCTGTCTTGGCACACAAACCGAAGTGGAGGATTAATTAAATAAAATTATTTAATTGCTATATTAAAGTTGGCAATTCTTAAGCTTTGTTCACATTGCACGGTCCATCATTTACATTTTTTCCCTTTCAAACAGCGCGTTTTCTGTTTTCTACAGTGCAACTTCAAATTGGAAATCGAAAAGAAACGAGCGGGCCAGCAGCTTAAACTGAAGGATTTGGGGGTTTAATAGCAGCAGAGATGAACTTCTGTGCGTAGACATGTGAAAAGCCAGAGACCTGTGTGCAGTAGACGTCATGTGAATAGGCAAATGGGAGTATAATAAAAAGTACTGGAAATGGTGCTGTCCATTGAATCTGTTGAATGTTACTAAAGCCAGAGACAAGCTGTGCTGTAGTGGACACATTGGATCAGCTTCCCCACCAGTTGGGAAATCAGTAGGGATTCCACAAACCAAATCAGCATGAAAGCAACTCTGTCCCACGTCACTGTGTGAGGTCAAATTTGTATCCGTTTCAGCTTAGCCAGATGCTTCCCCGCTAATTCAGAAGGATTGGGTCGAACCTCATAATCAAACTCACTATGTCCTCGACTCAAGGCACTGTGATCATGAGAACTGAAGAAAGACCTGAAGAGTACTGAGAAGCTGGCACACTCGCACACACGGAGTTCTTACTCTTACTGCACTCTTCAACTCAAAAACTCATTACGAGCTGCATGGGTTTGTTTCCATTTTCAACACAAGATCTCTTCCAACTTGTTGCAACTAATACATCCGGCTGTTGAAATCAACACTTAAATCTAATAGAATGAACAAATAGAACCATGTGATACACTTTAAAAACTATTTACCACCAAATCACAAAGCAGCTGAAAGCAGGGTTGATTTGGCGTCTTAAATTATTGAAACATAACAGGGGGAGAGTCTGTGCCAACTTTGCACTACATTCCTCTGGTTGTAAAGATGTTGCCTTAATACCTTGGGGAAAAAAACAATCTGTCAAATAAATTGGGATAAGTAAGGCTGTATGACAGTATGATAAAGAAGAACTTATTCAATTTTTAGGAGGGAAAAATCAACTGAAAATAATAAGCAGCTACTCCCCAGGGCCAAAGAACAGGTAACTGCTTAAAGATGGTTGGCGGTGGAAAAGGGAGAGCAACACCCTTAAGATGAAGATACATACCCGATTCTGTGAGGTTTCACTAGACACTTCAGAGAAAAAAAAACCTGGGACTTCCTAGTCGACATGTGATGTCCGTTTTTAAGTTTTTTTTGTCTTTTGTTTTAACTACTACAAATACAGTCACACAATACAACATCCTTCTGACCTGGCGAGGAGGAAAATAAAAACCCAAGAAAAACAATGTTCTCAGCTGCAGACATGCCGAGCAGATTGGAAGGTGGTGGGCCTGCAGGAAAAAAAAAAAATGATGGGAGGATGGAAGGAGGCGAGAGGCGAGACGAAGCTTTCACTTTTTCAGTGGCTGGTAAACAGAGGCGTTGGGGTCGAGGCCGGAGGAATTGGTGTCCATGAACTTGGAGGAGTAGTGGGGGGCGACGGGGGTCATGCTGCTGGTGTCGGCTGTGTAGGAGATGCTAGGCATCACAGCCATCACTTCGGCTATCTTCTGCTTCAGATCTTTGATCTCCTGGTCCTTCTGCAGGATCTGACCTGTAAGCAGACATCAACATGTCATTCCAAACACAAGATGGTTTTGACATTATTATTCAAAACCAAAAACATTTGTAGGTGTGTTCACACAAAGTAATGAACAAATGTTGTTTAAAGCAATCAGACTGACCTTGTGCAATCTCCAGCTGTCTCTTTGCATCTCCCAACGCAGAGAAGAGGTCCAGTTTGATCCTGGTCTCTGCACTCAGACTGTTCTCCAGGTGCTGGGTCTTGTCCTGCATGGCTGACAGCGCTGACATCAGCACCTCTGTGTCTTTTTCATTCTCTTTATATTTATGAAGCTCCTGGGAGAAGAAGAAGAGGAGGTACAGCTGGAGTTAAGTCAGGGGTTCACCTAAGCACGCTGGTGACTGAATATTCTGTTTGGCTGCTGTTTGCTTTTCTAAAGTTTTTAGACTGCTAGATGCAAGGGTAGGCACAGAAGGAATGGGATAGTGCAAAGTGTACTCATTTTTATAACTTTGGTAACTAATGTAAATAGAAATTCATTCTGACCTATAGTGTAAGTTAGAGATAAGTATGTATCACTGCAATGTGTCAAAGCAAACAGACCCAATTCAATAGCCCCACCTGTTTTTAAAATTTCACACTGAACATCTTTACTGTGCCTGCCAAAAAGCATTTCACCCAACTAAATGAACAAAGGGACATAGATCATTTGTACATGAATACTATGGTCACAAGTCTCAGAAATGCTTAATAAATCCTTACCTGAACTTTCAATTCAAGCTCTCTGATCTGATCCTCCTTTAGCTTGATGTCCATTGTTAATTTCTTACACTCTGTTTCTAATTCAGTGATTCGCCGCCGCAGCGTGTCTGTACACTCCCCTCTGAACAGTTAGAGGAAAAAAAGTGATTAATTTATATCAGTGCTTATAATAATTCCAACGAGCAATAAACAAGCAACAAGACAGAAGTTAAATCGGTGTTGGAAACCAAATGTCAGCTGTATATTTACCTGGATGCTGCTGCTAATGCTACTGCTCTTGCTGCTGAGGCCTCCTCTAACTTCTTTCGCTTCTTTTCATCTGCGAGCTGTTTCTCTGCGGTGGCTCGAGCCTCCTGCTCTGCTTTGAGCCTCTTCTCCAGTTGGCCCACTGCCTGTTTGTCCTTTTGCTTTGCCTGCACAGCATTATGGAGCCTACATGTGCACACACACATACAGAAGAGCACATTCACAAACAGATACAGTGCAGCAGGATCAGCATTTTGTACTTGTATCCAAAACTGCTTGAATTGTCAATGTGTCAGAATCATAAGTATAGAATACACTGGAACAGCCCATCCAAATTGTTTGGTATTATTGATTTGTTTCTTGTTGTCCTTGTGAAACTCGACTGTAGTCTGCAATCGGAGGGACCTCCGCAGTCATTATCCAGTTATAAGTTAGCTTTTGAATGCAAATCTGTGATGATTTTTCTGCTGAGAACTGCTTTTTCCCCTACAGGGTTAATTTATTCTGAAGCATAACAATAAACACCCCAGTGCCCTATTTAGTAATGACCAAAAACCAAAAGCATCCTAAGTGTGACCATGCTTTGATCCAGTTAGTCGCCCCACTCACTTGTTCTGCAGCAGCTCGTTCTCCTGGCGGAGTTGGCCCAGCTCAGTGCGTATGGAGCGCTCAGCGCTGCCCAGTGAGCCAATCTGGCTGCGCAAGTCCTGCTCAACCTGCCGACTTGCCTGCAGGTCTGCCTTCAACTTCTTAACATCCTGCTCCAATCTGTCCCAGGTGGGTGAGTGAACAGAAGAGAGACACATTCACATACTGCTTACATGATGACAGTCAATATGAGTTAAACAAATACTTAAAAAGTGCACCCTCTGATTCCAAGTGAAGTTATTAAAGATGCGCAATATGGACTTATTTTAACAGGTACTAATAACCAATAAAAGTTTTTTTTTTAAGAGTTCCTAACCTGTAGTTTATGAAAATCGAAGGGTAACAAAGGTTTAGATGTAGTGCACAACGATGGAGGATTTAATGTTCCATAGGTCACAGACTTCTCCTTTCCAATCCAACTTTAAAAAGGATCAGACCACCACCTACTGTATTGTGCAAAGAAGCTGCACTTGTTAAGAGAATGAAAGCAAATTGGCTTTGTTTTATTGGCTCTATTTGTTGACTACAATTTCATTATGAGCCTTCAGCTGATAATGATCATAATAATACATTTTTGGGTTAGGGTTATAAATTCATGCTGGTATATCTGCTGTCAAATGTGACAGTCAAAGAAAAGTCTGCAACAAAAATCTACATTCAAGGAGTAAAACACTGACCAATTAAATTTGGAAGTCTGTTGTCTTTGATTTTTTAGATTATCTGCTGTCATCATTTCTACACTAAACCTATTTTTACACTTGAGAAATAACTCCCGTATAAAACATTTGTTATTTAATCAACATTCTGTTATGTTGCCTGCTAATGATTTAAAATATATTAGGAGTGAAATCAAAATTTTCAACACCCTCAGTCCAATTAAATCACTCCAGCCAGAGACCGAATTAATGGCCATCGGTTTGTAATATTCAATATGCGTCACAAGCTGATTAGAATATGGGGCCAATTCAGATTTTTGAGCAAAAAAAGCTCAATTAAATGTTTATGTTTTGTTTGTTTATTCCAGGTGCACCAGCTTAAAGATGCTGGAACCACTTACTTTTATGGGTGAAGCATAAAATAAACACACTATGAAATAAACAGCAGCCAACCAAACAGTTTCAGTTGATTCAATTTCAGAGTGAAGCAGCAGCAAGCGAGGCAAGAAAAAGCAAACTCAAAAACTCACATCATTCTTTGAAAGTTCTGCTATCAAATGAAAGGTTTGAACTTCAAGATTCTGTTCACACTGGAGACAACATGTTGTCCAGAGATATTTTGTCTTAAACGGCGAAAGCCCTTAAAATGTCAAAATGTAACCACAATATCAGTATTGTTTATTTGTTAGTGAAGCTTAGCATTGTAGTATAGTCTGCACGTGTCTCAAGACCTTCTTACCTAACAAGTGCTTCTGGCTTGCTCAGCTGGTTGTTGGGGATGCAGTTGTCTGTGGGATCCCTGTGGGAGCCACCTGATGTCCCCTTCCCCACCGCTAACTTGTGCTTCTTTTCGTTCTTCCCTGTGGACGAGGAGGAGGATGGTGCAGAGGAGGGCACGCTGCCGTTGGTAGCGCTATGGCCACGGGGCGAGGAGTTGAGTGTGGCGGCATTGCTGCTAGCATTTTTGTAGTTTTTGGAGGAGGATGAGGATGAGGATGAGCAGGAGGAATTGTTGTCCTCTTTAAGCAACAGGTTCTCTGTGCTGCCCAGCTCTGTGGTCAGTCTCTTGTTGTTCATATGGTTCTCCATATACTCCATCTCTTGGAGTTTAGAGTCCACTGATGGCAGGATGCTGTTGCTGTTGTGCTGTTTTTTAGCGTCCCCGCCGCCCTTTCCCTCTTTCCCTTTTTCTCTATACTCTAACTCAGGCAGTGCCGATGTCTTTTTATTGGCTGGGGCACCATTCTGTGACACTGGAGGTGTATCCACTTCAGATATTCCTTTAGCTGCTGCTGCTGCTGCATGAAGGGAGGGGAGGGGATACACATGAAATATATGTGACTAATTGTCATGACATTATGTAACTGGTGTGAACTGTGACACAGGATTTGCATGTGCTGCATGTGCTAAGTGTTACTTGAGTGTAATAACCAGATTTTACACAAGAGTGACCAACACAACTACATGTATAGCTATTGCTAGCTAAAATTGACAATGATTTTACAATTTTTTTGTTCTTTGACTAAATGAAATCTCCATTCAAATCTTTGGATTATCACAGCCTTTGATGATCAAAGTGTGCTTGGTGTGTTTGTTTAAACTATGAGGCAGGTGTGTGTGCAACCATAGATTTTGAATAGAGAATGGAGAGGGAAATTCTGCACATGCTGATGTTCAATGGTATAATGTTAGCACGTTTGATAAAACAGATTCAGCACTGCAGAAGAGCACAAACTTTTCATTGCTTGCTTTAATGGAGAAGAACACTACTGTATCAGACGGGTATTACTGCCTCTTCTGGCAGCTATCTTCATCTCATCAACACTCTTGAATGACTGACTGAGTGAGGGAAGGCTGAATGGCAGATCTTTCAACTACCCAATCCATGGATTAGTCATCACTGACTCAAGGAAGTGAACCAGCGAACCAAACAAAAAACACAACATAATATGCCTACTTAAATATCTAACTAATATGATTATATTGATCAGTCCTAGTGCATGTTGTATGTGAGGCTCAAATGTCCTGAAACAGGTACTTCCTTTGTGCACACAGTAAGCATGTATGTGTGTTTGAATCTTACCTTCTTCTGCTTCTCGCTCTTGCCTTTGAAGCATCTGTTGCTCTGGAGGCAGAGCCTGCTGCAGGAGCTGCATGTAAAACTCATTCTCCTTCTGCACCTCTTTCTGCTTCCGGAGGCGCATCTTATAGCTTACGTAGCTCTTGAAGCCAAAGCCCAGTGTGACCACTGGGTAGCCAATGCTAGAGAGATAGACACAAGAAGTACACTCATAAGTTCTTTGGTGAAAGTACTGACCAAACAAGGCGCTAAAAATTGTGCTCAATATGTCAGAAGTCTTCATTATAGTATGGTAACAGCCAACTTTCACAGCATAAGATCTAGCTCGAAGGTCTTATCAAATTGCAGATATCTCCAAGACTTACACAGTATACCCTCTTGCATTGTAGAAGTGCAACTTTAAACATACAGTTCTCTGAGATCTAATGTCTAACATAACAAATTCAGTGTCGTACAAACCTGCATGGCACAGTAACTGTCTCAGCACTGCATATTGCTCAGTTTTATAGTTCCAACTTTCAGAAACAAAGAATACGGAGGTGGAGCAAAGGGGAAAAGGGCATTTGGCCCACCACAAGATCCATCATGTAACAGTATTGACTTTATGTAGCATGTCAGAATAAATTAAGCGGTGTGAAAATTTAGATTAGTCCAGATAACTTCTCATCATTCCTCTGCAGCATGTGGACATAGGTGGCACTTAACCTTGACATGCCTTTCAGTCATAGCAAGTCTGCCAAGGACAGTGTTCCACTGCCCCTAGTTGAAAGAGAGCAGCGGCTCACCAGTGTGCAGCAAAAGGACGACATAGATCCACATGGAAGTTCTTCAGGTCTTTGAATCTGATGGCTGCCTCTATGTACACAAAGAGTATCCATAGAGACACAGTGGGCAGACAGACTCCTCTCTCTGAAAAAACAAAGCGAGACAAACATGATATAAATGGGGATCAGTACCAACTGAATTTTGTCTGCAGCAATGAGTACGAGAAAATAACCACAATTCGGACGGTCCCAAACTATTTTTTTAGAATCGGAGCATTGGCAGGTTCATTATGACCTCCTGTTATCCCCCTGCTGTTAAAGCCCTTCCTTGCTTGTTTACAAATGTGTATTTTGATAGTGAATGGTCCAAATACATAGATTTGTGTTCCTTGGCTGCAATTAATTCAACCACTTACACAACCATGTTGTTGAGTGGTAAGAGATATTAATACACCAGTAAAAATCCTATGGATGTGAATGCCACTGGTGAGTAAAGTTAAGGAGCACAGAAAAGCAACTAGGGACCACTCAGTACTTCTCCCTCCCCCAACTGGCACTAGGATTTCAATCCGACACCTGGCCTTTGGTCAACACAGGGGGATACCGCTAAATCAGACTGACAACTAATCCGCAGTGCGCAGCTCAATTACACACGACATGCAAAATTCTAAGAAGCAAGCCAACTATTTGTAAAGAAGATAACACAATGTGCATGTGTAATGCTTTTTACACCTGCTTTTCCCTGAAGCACTACATGGAAAAAACAAAAAAAGTACAACTTCTAAGAAATAGCGTGGTCTGTAATTTAGAAGAAATTATTTTAATGGCCCAACATGTGATTTCACTGAAAGCTTCTTCCATTTCTTCGTCTGCATTAAATAGAACTGATGCAGAATAAATGGATGTAGCCTTTTGCAAAAACTCAATGATGTTAATCACTGGCATTTGTCAATTTTCTAATATGCAGTATTTATACTAACAAATATCAGGACAACAATACATTGAAGTCGTTTACCTGTGTGCCAAACATACTGCACCCACACATAGGTACTGGCAGCAAAGAATAGCCATTGCACTGGGATGAAGAGGAGGCAAATGATGTCCGAGGTAAACGCAACACACACAAAGAATACTGAGAAGGCCTGTTGGGTAGAAGAGAGGTGGTTATGATAAACCAGTTACAAAGGCAGAAAAGACAGATCTAAGTTTGTCACTGTTAGCATTTAATGTTAAAAAACATAAACCATTTCCTTAAAAAATAAGAAAGAAACGTTGTCTTTTTACACTAGCCAGCCTTATAATGTTGGATGCCATTTAACAGAATGTTTGGTTGCCAAATCTTAATCCTTTCTATTTGAAGTGATCTGGTCCATGGTGATTAAACTCAGTGCTTCATTGATGAAAAATTACACTGGTAATACAGATTGTACATTTTTGGATTTCCTCTGTGAGACAGAAACACACACCTCCACAATGCATTTCAATAAGAACAATGTGTCCAGCATCAAAACCCACAGGAAAATAAACTATGATACATTAACATGTATCATAATTTCAGTCATAGGTCTGTAATTTGTACTATTATGTACTATTCTGTCAGATAAAAGTTAGGCAGAAAGTGTCATTTTGACAGTGTAGTACAACTCAATTAAATGTAACTAAAAAATCAGATTAGTCGAGGATAGCCATGTTCATAATCTGGTCATCCGACACACCTGCAGCAGGTTCTCAAGCAGTCTCTCTTTTTGTTTGGGGTTTGGCAGTCTCAGAATCAATGTTACCATCTTGTGGGTTATTTCATGAGTGTGACACATCACATCACCTGGCTCATTACACAACACTATTACTTTTCCCCTTTCTGACTCAGGAAAAAAGCTGATTATCTTTGCATGCTCACATGAAATCAAATTTTTGGGTAAAGCCAGAAATAACATCAATGAATCAACGCTGACATTTTTAAGTTTACTATAATAATGCTACAGTATTAAGATGTTCATATTTTCTTCAAAACCTTTAGAGTGATGGTACTTTGGGCATGTGTCAGTACTTTACAAATAATCAAAAGCAGTTCAGTGGTGGCAAATTACTTACAGACAGAATTTAGACTTTTTCTTTGTATTTCAGGTTTAATCTGATTTTGGACTAAATTACTTTGAATAAAAAGACACACACTGATATCAAAGCACCATTTTTGTTGTTCTGAATATATCTGTACATTTCTGTTGCACAAACCTTGTTAGAAGCCCAGTTAAGCATATACGTACAGTATATGGCCAACAAGTTGTATTTCAAATACAGAAATCTATCTTGACTTATGCAATTATGCTTGCTGCTGCACATGACATTCAATAAATCAGGTTACTGCAGAAACGCCCCTAAAAAACAGGTTATTTCATTTTACACGCAATAGCAGTGACGGTTACAGCAAGAGACCTTTAAAACTCCACTCTGAAACAAGAAGAAGAAAATCCATACAGGATGATAATCTAAAACCTAACAAGCTTATGTTACTGCAACCTATATAAACTGTGGTCTGTCTCCACCTTTATGAAAACATGATAAATATTCAGGAAAAATCCACTTACCAGCCCCTGGTATCTAAAGGAGTCGTACACACTCCGGATGAAGAGCCAGAAAGGCCAGAGGTACTCAAACCTGAACTCCAGCACAAAGTCTGCCAGTAGCACCAGTGCCCACACCACCAGGAACTTCAGGTACAGGAAGGTACTTAAAAATAAAAAATAAAAAGATTAACTGTATGACAAAAGATGGTTTGGAAAACAAATATGCCACAACAGTGTTTCTTATCCTGGTATTCATCTGACCTTTAAACGTGAGTATACAGCAAATAAACATTAAGTCATTACATCAAGAAGATTTAGCTTGTGCGTATGTGTGTACCAGAGGTGAATCAAGTGTAAGATGTATGTCTGGAGCCTAGTGTGGTTTGGCAAATTAAATCCCTGTATGCAATGTACTTAATCTAAGCAGCTTGCATTATAAAACGCAAGTGGGTGTATACAGAACAAGTACAGTGACATTTAAGGGACTTTTGAAGACAACCTGAAAGAGGGAAATGCCTGCCAAACTGCAGCACATTCTGTCGTGGAAATAAGGTTTACACAAAGAACATTGTAATTAGTTGCCGAGTCTTTCCTTATGCCACAACTTACTAAGATAGCTGTTGACATGCTTTGTTGCCACAGCACTGAGACCCAGAAAAGTGACATGATAGGGGTGTTCTTTGATCTCAAAACATGACTCTGTTGTGCAGGGGGCACCTGTTCTATAATTCAAGAAGTGCCTCACATCTCTAAGTCTCGATGCCACGTGTGTAAGCCAGTGGCCTTAAACGTTTGGTTAATCAGAAACACAGACAGTCGCATAGAGGTAGGACCTGTCAGGTAGAGTTGGGAAGGACAACTAAGCATCTACAAGTCAACACAATTGAATAACGCAACACAAGCTCCTCAGAGGTCAGACTAACTGACTGTGTCTTATCAAATCATGCTTAGAGTAAGTGATGATATACAGTATCACTGAATAAGTGTGGAGAAGTTGGCAATGAGTAGACAAAGCTGCTGCGGTGCTAGCTAACACAAGTTGCCTTAGCTAGCAGTGAAGCGGCTAATTTTGACGCTGCAAACAGATGACGACTGGCGTGGGCACACTGTAGATAGTCGGGGTTAAATATTATCCAAAAATCCACTACAACTTACTATAAACTTTAACACTGCTGTGGACTGACCATTGTGACATGGTTCAAAACAGGCTGCTTCGGGGCCTTGCGCTGCAGCTAGCTTACCAGCTAACGTTACTTGCTAATGTAAAGCGAAAACATACTGCTGGTGTATGCTACTACTAGCAGCTAGCTAGGTTAATAAGGTAGCTAACAGTGGCAGTTCATTGACATCAATGGAAACATTGTGAAGTTTGGCGTGCTGCAGCTATCAAGCCGCAAACGTCCCCATTCAGTGGCCCCCATTATTGTCGTGAGGAAGACCCTCTTGTCAGGCTCCATATAAGTTACCTGCCGTATATACCCTCAGTGATTCGGTTCCGTTTTAACGGCCGTCGGAGTTTGCTGCAGTCCGCATTGCGCCGCTTCATCCTCCTCCCCTTGGCTTTGGCCTACGAGTAACAACTGTAATCTTATCCAGTTTTCTTGCGTATACGGACAATGATAATAAATGAAGTGACGGTGGTATACGTCGCTGTTATTATTTTTCCCCACTGGAAACAAAGAAATAAATAAAGGACTCTATTCGGGAACCTCCTCTTTTCTGTTAGCGCAGACTCAATAAGTCCAAACCGCGCTGTGTCTTACGTCCACTTGTCAGACGGCTGGTATATCCAATCAATCTATCCGCCGAGGCCTTTCTCAATGACGGATACAGAGCTGGGCCACTGATGTCGTACCGCGGCCGGTCGCTCAGCGCTTCTCCGCCAAACACAACAGGGGAGAGCGAGGAGGCGAAGGCGGCTGCATGTGGAGGCTCTCACCGTTGAACCAATCAGATTTTTGTGGACAAATTGGGCATCGCTGATGGACCAATGAAACGATTCAGGAGGCGGGTTCTTTTCTTCGAGTTTTTTTTCTCCCTTTGGTTTATTATGAGCAGAAAACATGCAGTCTTTGGGACAACGTTCCCTTTGTGCCCGACACAAAACACCCATTTCAGCATACGGGGGTTATTTATACCAGGGGCCTTTGTGTGTGTTCATGGACAGATTTGGCTCAAGGCCTTGTATGGCAATTGTGTTTTGTTACCAGGTTAAAATATGGGCATAATGTACGTGGGCACAGTGTACGCGCGCGTGCGTGCATTTGATTAAAAAGTGTGGCTTGCAGTCATCCTTGTTTGTGATATGATGCACTTCACAGATGGCATTTTGTTTACCATTGTCTTTCGGACCCTAAACAAGTGGCATATCAAAGACAAAGACTGGAGAGATGTTTAAACATATGTGGCCAATTCTGCAGTGATCTATGATTTATGTCCTACTGTACATTTATGGAAGCCCGTTTCTGCTAAATATTGATGACAATTCAGCCTTGATAAGATATGTAAAAGATTGAATTATGAGATACAATGTCCATGACATGAAATTTAAAAGAATAAAACCAAAGTAAATACCAAAATTATTAAAGAAAAGGTTGAGTGAGTGAGTTAATAAATCATCATATGAGATTATGAGGGTATTTAATCTCACATTTATGACTTTTTATCTAATGAATAGCCCATGATTTATCATGATGGGTAGATACTTTAACTTTCCATTTCTCTTTAACTGGCAGAAATGGCCTTCCATACAATACTCGTTGTGCAGTCTGTAAATTATTTTTGACATATGCCACTTTTAGGGTGTTTATTAGCCTAATTAGTGCACAGTGTAGTTGTTTCAATAATAACAATAACAGAACCATAGCAGATACTGTGTACCTGTGTACAGTTTCACGTGTGTATATATATGTATGTACATATATATATATATATTCTTACAGTGTTATTTTATTTTTACTTATATGTATATTTACATGTACATTTTAAATGTATGTATGCATATTTATACATAGAAATATTTATATTTATATACCTATGTATAATATATTGTATTTGGTTTTCTATCTTGATATGGGTGTCGGGTACCTTGGTGTCTCTTCTTTCTTGATCCTCTATATGTAACAGTGCTGTGTGTGACATGGAGCTTCAATTTCCTTGAGGGACCCTCCCAAAAGGACGAATAAAGTTGTCTAAGTCTAAATCTAAATGTGGTGGTGTCATAGGCGAATAATTTGACATTTCGTTCAGTTTCCCCTAGAGAAGGTCTATAGTCAACTCTAAGACTTTACATTTCCATAGTATTGATGAGTTGCTGTGTGGCTGAAACGAAGATCAGGTTTTGTCGTAAGCATCACTGTTTTGCTTTTCTCATCATTTGCAATTCAAGACAGGCTCATGTGAAACCAGGCGAATCAGTCCAGCAGCTGATAAAAACGACGCGGTCAGTTTCGGGCTTGCCTCCTGCTCAAACCGTCGGGGCTTCACATGCGTCAGTTGTAAAGGAAAGTGCTCAGGGAACGCGTCGAATGGCTCCTCAGTACGCACCGAGTCTGCGCTCCCGTCTGGCCCCTCTGTTGCTTTTTCTGCAGACGGGCTTCATTGTCATATACGCCTTTTTCACTGAGATCGAAGGCAGTGGAAAAGAGAGGGATGGGAACACCTTCAGCAACTTTTACCCAGGTGAGTGGTGGGTTTGGAAGAGGGTGGGTGGGTCGAGGGGTGAGATAACGTGAAAGGGATAAATATCAAGTTACATTTGTATAACACAATGATGTAAAAAGAAAAAAAAAGAACAAAACAACAACAACTACAAAACATTTAAAGCTACGTCATTCGTTTTCAAACTCGATATTTGACTTGAACCCACGAGTATATGGGGGAGAGACGACAGTTATTACTGCTGGGCATTGATAAGCTCATACAGTCATACAGTGGCTGTTTTTTTTTTCAGGGGCAGATGACGTCAGCTGTCTCCTGATGTGTTGTGCAGGATTGCACTGTGATTCAGGCATTTAGCAGTTGTTGTTTTTTTTATTAAAAAAGTTCTTACTACTTTTCTCTTGCAGAGTTCCAGGATGTAAATGTGATGGTGATACTTGGTTTTGGCTTCTTGGGGACTTTTCTTGTGCGATATGGTTTCAGTGGCGTCGGGTTCAACCTCCTTGTGGCTGCTGTGGCCACTCAGTGGGCTGTCATACTTAATGGAATTGATTCCTGGTATTATAGAGGGAAGATCAGGATCAATTTGAGGAGGTAGGTTACTACTGAATCACTACTACTACTATCACCACTATTTGTGCTTATACAGTTGCTACAGCTTGTGTAATATTTCGATATAATATCGTTATCGTAATATGAGACTCTATTATCTTGGTTATTTTTGGACATCATTATACAGTGTTATGATGTCTTTTCCTGCTCTTAAAGATTGAATACAGTAAAGTGATGTACTTTCAGAATTTGCCACTGTTAACAAGCTAACACTTGGCTTCACCTCCCTATTCATTATATCCACATGTTTAAAAATATGCTGACATTTGATTTTGCAGCCTAGTCCTAGCATTTATGAAGTGCTTTTGAGGAGATTCCAAAAATATTGAGCTCTATATCAAGTACTGCAATACAACCTAGAAGTATTGCAATATAGTTTTAAGGCCACATCGCCCAGCCCCACCTACAGTAAAGCAAAATAACACATCACTTAATTGAAATGTATCAAATAGCAGCAACAGACTTCTGAAACATGTCAAACACATTATACAGATTTTTTTTTCATTTACAGCTCTATTATTTAAGTCACTGTTTATGATGTTTATCATAGCTTAGTAGATGCAGAGATGTGCGCAGCCTCTGCCCTCATTTCAATCGGAGCTGTGCTGGGGAAGACCAACCCTGTCCACCTCGTCCTCATGGCCCTGCTGGAGGTCTCAGGGTTTGTCCTGAATGAATGGCTCCTCCAAACTCTGCTGAAGGTGAGCGATTTCTATGTGCAAGTCAAAGTCAAAGTTGTTTGTCTTTGTTGTTGTCGTATGCACGGAGACAAGTCTCCCTTTACAATCAAAAGGTGGTTTTAAAGCAGGTTGGGACTGTGGCCTTTGCAAGGGGATGTTTAGAGATGGAAGAGAGCATCAGCCAGTTCTGTCTGGGGATGTTAACTAGGCTTGCTGCCTTATGTGCTTATAACTGTGTTTTCTTACTCTAGGTCAGGCCTTTGAAGGACATGCGGCTTCACATCTTTGGGGCCTTCTTTGGACTCATGCTAACCTGGATCCTGCATCGGGATGGATCCAAACAGCAATTTGAAAAAGAGAAATTAGGTCGCAAAACGGGATTATTTTCCATGTTGGGTGAGTATTCCTTGAAGTGCTCCTGGTGATTCAAGTAGGCGGATTATCAAACCATGAATTAGCAAAGCAGAATCTGAATGGAAACCCTCTTTTCTCCAGGGACTATATTTCTCTGGATGTTTTGGCCCAGTTTTAATTCGGTTCTTGTGGATGCTCATACACCTGGGAGGAAGCTGGGTGCTGTCTGCAGCACCTACCTGGCCCTGGCTGTCAGTGCTGTAACAGCAGCGGCTTTGTCTGTGCTCACAAGTCCCAAGGGAAAAATCAACCTGGTATGATATGACACCTGATATGTTAACTCACGATTACACCCTTTCACAGAGTAATTGTTTGCTTGAGTGAAAGGACTTTCACCTGTTCATGTAAAAATTTGAATCAATCAATACTCTTCCTACCAGTGAGATCTGATGCTGTATATCTCTACTCCTCTCTCAGATCCATATGCAGTCATGCATCCTTGCCGGCGGAGTTGCTGTTGGGGTTTCCATTTCAGGGGTTCATCAGCCGTGGGAAGCCATGACAATTGGATTCACTGCTGCCGTCATATCAACCATTGGCTTCCGATACCTCAAGGTTCCTATCACCACACGCACACTTACCCTCTTGATTAAATAATATGCTCATCACAATTTCTCATAAACTGTTATTTTCCAGAACCACATGCTGCTTGCGTTTCACTGCCATGACACCTGCACTATCCTGAGCACACACGGACTCCCCGGTCTACTGGGATGGCTAGCACAGCTCCTCCTTCAGATAAGAGATTGTGATGATCACACAATGTAAGATTGCAACCGTCGTGATACAAATACACACTCAACAGGTTGCGATACCCAGTGTAACTGAACCTTTTCTTGTAGGGCGATCCAATTTGCTGTGTATCACATTTGTACTGTCCTCTTCACCGTTTCTCTAAGTTTGGCCACGGGCGTCATTACTGGTAAGTTGTCTCTCTATCAAGATCCTGGTACGATCAGAAAAGACAAAAAGTCAATTTTGGATGACACTATTAATTATGGCACTATGCAGTGATCCCTTATTTTGCACTGCCTTGAAATGTCTATGCACTTTTCTATTGTCCCATCTGTTGTCTGTTCTATTTGCACTGTGCCTGGCAAAAATGCAGGACAAAATAGTTTGTATTATATGTCATATCTTCCAATTGTGAGTCTCTCTAAATTACTTTTACATGTCATTGTTTAAAGGACTCCTACTTAAGTGGAACATCTGGAGATCACCCCAAGACAGAAAGTGTTTTGATGATCAGGCTTTCTGGGAGGTAGGCGTTCAAAGTTTTTAACTCACAAGCAAAACACATTATGAGCTGCGGACAATTCTATATCTGCACTAATGAAGATATCATTGATTCTAATTAGTAAAGTACTAAAGTGAATGCACTTGACACTTTGGTTGTGCTATACCATAACAAGCATGATTCATAAAACACCACATTTTCATGTTTTGCAGTTTCCCCATCTTGCAGTGCGCAAGTAAGACCATGGAGAAGTCTTCCCTTGAAGATAACAACTTTTTATGCTGTACATAATTTCTTTTTTTTTTTTCTTACTTTATTGGAAAGTAGATAGTAGATGTCTTTGTGTGTGCAAGACTCGAATAAATAAACTTCAAAGCTGGAACTCTGCAAGAAAAAAAAATTGTAGAAGCAAGAACGTAAGAGTGATTTACTGCTCAGTTTGTTTCTGTTTAATGCTGCCATGGTTGTCAGAAAGTGACTCATGGTTTGGATGTTACACAAGTAAATGGATAAGTGATGCAGTTAAATACAAATCTCCAGTACACATACAACAACCAACAGTTGTGAAACTCTTTGGTGACTTCAGGTCAACAGTATGAGCTTCTTATCTGTCAACAATAAATCTGAACGACTGCAAAGTTTCAGAGCTGATGCTATTTCAGGAAAAATACAAACAACCCCATATGGTTACATTCAGTAAATGTGTACAGTATTATGAAATATTGCCCTCAGTGATAATTTGTACTATAATAATCTATGATACTTTCACCTAAGAGTCAGTTGAAATTAAAGGATGTCATAAAAGTAAGTATACCAAAAGGAAATGTTGACAGTTGAGCTCCCAAAATACAGTTGTTGTTTTTTTTTATACAGTTGTAAACCATTTTAACAACATGGCTACACAGTCTGAGTGCAAACAGACACATTTAAGGATGTGCCACACTTGAAAATATTCAACTTTCAAGGAATCTGAAAATTTGTGCTTAGTTAAGATTTAGCCATTATACAGCGCATGATATAAATTAAATATGTTAATTGGAAAGCTAAAAAAGTTGATATATAAAGTGAATAACCGCTAAAGCATATTGTGTCATACAATATAGAAAGCAGAGTGTATAAACAGTGGACATAAAGACACACAAGAGTCCATCACTGCCACAGATCCTCTGTACGTCCAAACTTGAAGACCAACCCCCTGATCAGAGGACAAGAAGACAGTATAAGAAAAATAGTTCCACAAAACACCTGTGCTGAAGTTTTAGAACTGGTTTGAAGTTAGATGCCACTGAAGAAAATTAGCTTACCCGAAGAAAATGAATGCATTTTGGAAGAAAACGGCAATACCAGGATACACAACAGGCTTTTCTGCAAAAGAGAAAAGATTATATCTTCAATGGTGTTTTAATTTTGTATTGTGTACCAGTGATTTTGTATCATATCAAAGTTAGAAATTCCAGTACTACTTATGTCTATTTATATGTATTGTTAGTACTGAAGGTACTGCTATGTTGATTACTTGTGATCTAGTATTGAGACACCAGTTTAACTACCTGGGGACTGGACCAGACTTATTTTTTAAAAAATGAAAAAGGTTAAAAAAAAATCTCTTTTGATTTTAGTTATTTCTTTGATTTAAACAGCATCCACTAACCTTTTTCCTTGGCAGTTGGCCTCACCCATTTACATTTTTAATAATTCTTGTCTCCCTATAAATAACTTCACTTTCACAAAACATATCGCTTTATATTGCTTCTCTATCTCTTATGAGCAGGGTTGTAACAATTATAATAATTAACTGCATCATACTGGCCTCTACAAGAACATTTTCAAATCACACTTCTGAGTTGCTACATACTGTAACATGCCTCTCAATGGCACGCCTCAAAACTGCTCACTTAACAGTCTGTGCAAGCTGACAAACAGGACTTACGAGGCACAACGAACCCTCCAAACAGAATCCACATGGAGGCGATGAGGGAGCCAAAGGCCAGCATGAAGCCAAGGAAGAGCCATACTCTAGCGCCTGCAAACAGAGATAAGACAGGGTGGGTCACTGAGTGACTGCACGCAGCACTTCTTTTTAGGGTTTGTGTTTACTGCATGCATGTTGTAATAGTAATAAAATAAACTGTTTGCAAATAGGTCACAAGTACTGTAGAAAGGGGTGAGGGTTATAAAATATCCAGTCGATTTGACATCATTGTAAATGGTAAATGGAGATAATTTAATGTTTGTAGGGAGATATATTCAGAAAATAGAGTAGATCTTCATATCCTGTTATACACACCTGTCTGTCCCATGCAGCCTTCACTGTAGCTGTCTCCTCTCACTTGGCCGTTTGAAACAGCATTTATCCTAGATGAGTCAAATGATATAAATATGATTACAAATAAATCAGAAGCTCCTCAGCAGGTTACATTTACCTAATTGTTTATGTTCACAGATGCCATGTTAACAATAAGATGCAAGTATGTATGGTGAGTATGTCCCTGAGACTGAAAGAATTACACATGGTGTCATGAGGTAACAGTAACTTCAATGTAATGCGTCTTAAAACCTTTTTAAGATATTTCTAAATCAAATGTAAGGCTGCCTTTCAGACCAGTAATCATCTATTTTTCAAGCATTGCAGATAAATATGAAAAAGGTAAGTATTATGTGGGAATATGGTTACTGGAATCAGCTAGGTTCAACTTAAAAAAGTAAGAATTAAAAAGACAGTATTAGGTTCAGTGGCAGGTCATAGAATTTGTAACATCAGAAACATGGACTTACACACTGAAGAGCTTGCTTTTTTTAAAATAAAAAAACAATGATTTTCAAACTATTTAATGACTTATAAATACTTAATATTTATTTAATTAAATGTAAGACATTGTGAGACTTTGAAAGGACCTGCAGACAGACAGTTTGAATAAAGGCTTTACATTAATTAAAACTGAAGGCTCAAACAAGCTCAGAAATAGCAAAATAACAAAGAATTTCCCATTACATGGTCCAATTACTTGGTGTATCAGAAACGTTTAGCCCCAAGTCATGGCCCTACTTAGCAGATGGTGTTGCAAAGATGTCATGGAGATGGTTTAGTTGTTATCATGTGACCTAAATATAAAATTTCAATCACGTGATAGCAGCTTTCTGTAAACACTAGTCTAAAATCGTTCACGGCATTGATTACCTACGCTGAGTCAGTGGACAGCCAGTGAAAGATGAAGGAGACTGCCCTCATCTGACACCGGAGACCATCACCGAGCACTAGCGGGGGTAACAATACCACACCACCTTCCCAATAAGACAACCACTGGTTATCACATGACTAAGACCCTATACTTAAGTCACATGACAACAACAGTTCGATATGCATGACAAATGAGAAACTCCATATGCTGAGAAAGGCCTGAAGACGGGGGTTTGGGATTAAGCAACAACAAATAACAAAACCCTGTGATGAAGAATCTGACATTTCCTGTGACAGAGACAGTCTGCAAAGTGTGTCTTACATGAGAAAGGCCACTGTAGCGATGACTCCACAGGTGTGATAGGCATGATGAAACATCCCATCATCAGGATACTTCACTGCCGCATCGATGATGATCCACCAACCAGTGAAGAACTGCAAGAACAGTTATAGAAGATCCACAGTCAGCCTGAGGGCTTCGATGACAAGTATCAACATGCCATTCAAGTGTGTAATAAATCTGAATCCCAGTCTTTTAAAACGGGAATCCTCAGCTACGCACACACAAATCATTTGTAACTAAAGGCAAGGAACACAGAAATGAGTCATCAGAATCAGAATTAATTTAGTTGTACCACAAATGGGGACATTTCTTAGTCACAGCAGCCAAAGGACACTAATACAAAAAACAATGACAAGAGTAAAAAATAAATAATATAATAAAAATGTAAGAAATAGAATAGACTCGTATAACACATAAACATAATATTTTACAGTATGAACATGTAACTATAAACAAGGCAACATTTCTCCTCAGTCGCTTTGTCTTTAATTGAGAAATATCTGTCAAATACCAGCACTCCAGCAGCTACAGATGCGATGGTGTTTCTCCTCTCTCCCCAGTCCACATTGCACTCGCAGTCTCCGCACCGGATTCCGTCCAGAAAACCAGACATGACTCTGGGGAAAGGGCGTTAGGTCCAACAAGGCGTTAAAATGATCACATCAACATCAACAACTTCAGAGAAATGCTCATCTCGACAACACAGATGTTCATTATGATGAAAAGCTCAATTCTAATAGTCCACAAACTGATATCAGAATTTTACGAAAACAATGTCAGCTAAATGTTTGTGCGCAGTCGTTTCAAGTTACTGTAGGAAGTGTGATGCTCAACTCCAAAGCTTTTACACCCAGCTCCTACAATCACCAACTCCTGATTTTTTTTACGCTAACGCTCGTTAATAACTATTCCACAACAATTCTATCGATGTGTCAACTTTATAGCTGTTACAATATAGAGTATATTCAAACAGAATATTTAAAAAACACGGTTGTGTCGTCGGATTCTTTTGTTCATTGCTTTGGCACTAGCAAACATTTCCTTGAAGCTTTCTGCTAGCACCGAAGTCGCTAAAAATATTAGAAAAACTCTGACGACAACGGACATACCAAGCGGTAACACCCTCCCTGGCAGCATTGGTGCAATGAAATGTCATTTTCAAAGCAATTCTTACCTTTTATTTTTGGTTTTTGATATGGACCCCCTGGATAAATCCGACTTAGCTTTCTACAGAGCTCGATCTTGCACATGCGCAGTTGATCCACACCCGTTTGATCAGGGAACCTCTGACGCTGTTGACATGTTGCCTTCAGGTGTTCTGGACAAAAAAGGAAATTGTTCAACATTCAAGCACACAGTCCAGTCAAAATAAGGTCAAGTATGTGATATATAAGTATGCGTATTGATATGGGCAGGTCTACCTCGTAACAAGTTCATACTGAAAGAAATTAAATATAAGTCAACATAGTGCAACATAGTTCACACGATACCATACTATACGACACATAGTTAAGTGTAGCATTGTGTAAAGTACTGAATATATGCGATACCTATCTTACAATCACCTATTAAACTATACATAGTGTACTTCATAACTCTTGCCTTCATCATTCCCAAAGAAAATGCATAAATTTCCATATACAAGTGCTATTTAGGGGTCAATACATCGGAAGTACGAGCTTAGCACTAGTTCCTTAAGGTAGCACAATGGATTATTTTATGGAGCCAGTTTACAACAGTTTCACATTTACTTTTGAGGCTATTGCAGGTTGAAAGACGTGCTGGACTCGATCGTGAAAATAATACACGAGAAGCCTACTTAGCTGACACATATCAGCGCTCATATATGAACCCATAAACATGTTTAGTAGACATAAATAACATATAATATACATACAGTGCCTATAAAAATAAATCATCCCCTTGTACTTCCGGTTACATCGCTTTTATAGATGGAATCATGGTCAATATACAAAAAATACACAAAACAAAGAATTTACAACAACAACAAAAAACTAAACAGTAATGTCATGGTGAAATCAGATTTCTATAGTAATGTTTTTAATCAAAAATGTGTAATGTATAAAAAGTGATTGCATAAGTATTGACCCCCTTCAAGTCCTAATAAATAGATGCACCTTAGCCAAATCACAGCAGTGAGTCTGTGTTGGTAGGTCCCAGTACAGCTCTTTTCACAAATGCTCTACTGGACTGAGGTCTTTGACTTGGCCACTCCAGCACATTCACATTGCTGTCTGTAAGACACTGCTGTGTGGCTTTCGTCATATGCTTATGCTAATTGTCTTGCTGGAAAAAAAACTTCTCCCAAGAGGTAGTTCTCTTGTAGACTGAATCAGGTTGTCCTCCAGGATGTCCTTATATTTTGCTGCATTCATTTTACCCTCTACCTTTTCAAACCTTTCAGGGCCTGCTGCCAAATAGCAGCTCAACAACATCATGCTAATACCACCCGGCCTCATGGTGTGAATGGTGTGTGATGAGGCAGTGTTTGATGTTGGCCAAACATTGTGTCAAGTTTGATGGCCAAAAAGCTCCATTTTGGTCTCATCAGACCAAAAAGCCTTCTTCCCATTGACCTTGGAGTCTCCTATATGTCTTTCGCTTAACTCTAGTCTAGATTTAATGAGCTTTCCTCAACAGTGGCTTTCTCTTTGGCTCTCTCCCTTAAAGCTTTGACTGGTGAAGAACCTGGGCAACAGTTGTTGGATGCCAAGTCTCCCCCATCTCAGCTGCTGAAGCTTTTAAACTCCTCCAGAGTAGTCATAGGTGTCTTGGTGGTCTCCCTTACTCGTCTCCTTTTTGCAGGGTCACGCAGTTTGTGAGGGTGGCCTGATCTAGACTGATTTACAGACATGTGCCATATTCCTTCCATTTCTAAATGATAGATTTAACTAAACTCCTGAGATTTTTTGTGACTTGGAAATGTTTTTATATCCATTCCCTGATTTATAATTTTCAATAACCTTTTATGTAATTCACATTACTTTGTAAAAAAAAATCCTTTTCACTTTGACATTAAATTGTTTCTTTTGTATTTCTTTGTGTTGTGTATTATCTATATGTTAACCATGATTCCATTTCTAAAAAGCAATAAAATATAAAGCAATTTGGGGGGTGAATACTTTTTATAGGCACTGTAAATATGAGATAAGGTTTATTACATAATGGATGCATGTGTGTTTTCTTGAATATAGGCCTATTTGCATTTGACTGTGTTGGTTTAGTAGTGCAGGTGCCAAGCAGTTCAATAAATGTTGAACTGATTTAAATGTTTAATTACGCTGTTCATTAAATAACAGGAGAAAGGTTTTGGTTATCTCAGAGGAAACAATTTTCTTGACACAATCAACAAAGCATATGTCTGATATGTATTATTATTTTGTTACAATGACCAGTAGATCTTCTTCAAGCCATTTGCTGTGTGCTCTGATGGGAGATTTGTTCCTGAGACATCATGTGTGAGTCACATGGGGCTGTCATGCCTGCTGCTGACCCTTTGATTATTCACCAACGCAAATTCCTGCAACACTGAACAGAGTACTGCGGGGCAAATATTCGGTGCTGTAGCATCAGTCAGCATACACTTTATTGTTTACGATTACATGGAAGACATTCCTAACAATATTAGAATATAAAGATATCAAGTTAGTGGTCCGTAAAAATATGACTGCATCATAATTACACATCAGCATTTGTGGAATTGTTCCGCTTTTTAGAGTTGATACAGTTGAAAATGACCTCCAAGCCATTATAAATGAGTAGACAAGATGACAGTCGTCTTAAAAGACTCCAAGCAGTTGCAAGGCGACACATATGGACAGAATGATGACACCGAAGTATCCAATGTAGCCGTAGGCGCCATTCATCCTCTTGGCTGGATCTGGAACAAAACATAAAACAGGCCGAGACAAACTTTCAGCAAAGAAGAATCATATGAAACCACAGTGAATACAATTCATATAAAAAAATAAAATGATTGATTTTATTTTTTCAAAAGGGAAAGTTTTGGTCTGATTTTGATATTCTTAGCACCTTATACAGGTAATACATTAAATTAAATTCATTACTTGCTCTGAAACCACCTCAGCTAAACAGTTCCCATGATTTAGATGTCACTGACGTATGACTTTCATCACTGTCATTAACTTGGGCTTATGTGCTATCTTCTGTAAATGATTCAACAAAAAAGGGTGAGGAGCAATAAAAGTGCCGGGGCAGTCGATAGACTGTCGCCTCTTTGACACCTGGACTGCAGACTTTACAATTAATATGACAATATAATATCATAGCATTATTATTATTTTGTGCAATTTTGAATTGATTTATTTAGAGTCTGACAAGGCTGGTTGGAACAAATCACACTGGTTGGTATTGCAGTAATGTGACCTACCTAATTACTGGCAGTGCAGTGATAGATAAGACGGTGGATGACTTATGATCTTATTCAGTGATCATAACAATGAAATCAGAAATAATCATGCTTGTTGTGTTACTCCTTAAGGGCCCTTACACTTATGTGTAGTACATGTATATGATCCATATACTATTATATTATAATCACCATTTGGTAGTCTGTATATAAAATGTTATCATGACAGCCTAGAAACGTTCTTTATTCTTATTCTTTATTATTTTATGGAGTGATAGAAAAGAGTGGACTATCTGAGTAAAGGTGTTTTTGTTCTCCATAACATTGTATACCATAATGTCATTCTTACCTCCTGTGTAGTAGCCCCAGGCATAGGACAACCTGCTGGTAACCCAAATAGCCCCCAGCACAGATGCTGATAGCTGGAATTATGAACAAAAACAGAGAGAATTACCCAATTGCTGGGAAACACCGGAGAAACACAATTTGTGAAAATATGCTGAATCACTGTGACACTGTCGTTTTGAGCAGGACTCCATTATCTGCAGGGTCTCTATGGCAAAGATCATCAGGATTGCTTGCCCCACCCACACGTCAGACAGTGTGGCAAAGATTTCTAAACTCAGTTTGTACGATGAAGGCGTATAGACAAAGCACACAAACTAGTTCCTGGCTGTATACAAGTGTGTACAAATGTTACATACCGGGTAGACAAGAGCTGCAATGGTCTGGAAAACCAGCCACTGAGGGTACACCTCGAGGGTGTTCTGATGTGCTCTCTGGATACAGTTGAATACCTGCTCTTTGTCACTGTACATGGCGGGATACTGTCGAGTAAAAGAGAGTTCAAATATGGGTTGAATGAGCCAGAGACACTGAATGAAAAATGCATTCTAAACAGCTATGAGCGTCCAGTATTAACTCAAACGTCTTGTCCAATATTTCCACTCATTTCAACGGACGTTACCTTGACATCGTACTTCTTCCTGGCACCCCCAACCTTGACGGCTAAATACCCCAGCATTATCCAGCTGTATAGGTAAGTGAATATGACATATCCAAAGTTGGACGGCAGTACAGTCAGAACGTCCATCTCTGCTCGATATGTTGCAGGTTACCCCAAAGGACAGCGTGCAGACGACACGGTGCGCGACTTTATAGCCTAGTGAGAAGGCAGGAAGCAACAAGGTAAACAGATTCGACGTTGCATGAAAGATCGCGAGATTGCGTGCCTGGCGAGGTTACATTTAAAGGGAAACACCACCAACTTCTGTCCACATTCTGTTTTCAGTTCCAGCCTATTGAACCCTCAATAAGAGTGAGAATCATCATCGAGATCATTAGTTTTTTCAGTTGATTTTTTTTTACACTCAAAGTAATGTGATTCTGAGAGCATTTCTCTTAAAATACTATTTGAAGAAGGCTCTCTGAAATGCAACTCATCTCCCACAAAGCTGGTTTGCATTCGAACATAATAATTGGATTCTTAAAACACAGATTGTGCCTAGATTTTCTCACTCTTGTCCGCATATAGTCACACATGTACGGCACTCGTTTTAAAGGTAGAACAATCTAATCTCTATTTTAAAAAACATCCGTGATATTGACATCGGTTCTTGTTGCATGCAATCAGACAGCAGGGTGGAGCTTGATGTCGCAAACAATATGTGCATTTAGAACAGACGTGAAGACACAACAGGTATTTATTTATTTACTTATTTATTTACCAAAAACTGCCACTATGTTTGGGCCTCGTGGGTTCTAACACTTTGTGGAACAGTTTTCTGCTGGTTTGCCAATTGGACTAAATTACTGATTCTTTTGAACAGTTTAGACAAAATGTCAACGACTTGATGTTGAATCGGCTTTGTTTATTCCCTAATCCAGCTCCACACATTATTAGATAATCGCACATGCGGCAATGTCACTTTGGAGACTCGTGAAAGTTTAAATAAAAGTAAAAAGTCTCGCCCAGACCGAATCGACTCCTCTCATTTGAACCGAGCAGAGTCATTCGGACAGCGAGTCATTCAAAAGAATCACATCGTTCAGTGGAACACGTGACTGAAACGTCCCAGAAACGGCTCAAAACCAGTTCGTCCACCATTTACAGATCCGTTGGAGTAACGACGACTGAACGCTCGACTTCGAGAAAGACGCTCTTGCTGTTTCGTAAAAGATTTTACTTTAAACCAAGAAATTTTAGTGTTTTGGGTTACAATTTCTAAATTGTCATTTCGAAATAACGTCTTTCGACCAGACATCGTTTTCCTCGACGTTATCAGAACAAAGGTTTCAAGCTACAATTGAGCTGGTAAGGAATTCGTCGGCCATGACTACAAGTGTTTTTCAGTCTATTTTAACACGTAGCTAAACGACTGCTTTTCTGTTGATCGTTATTTGTAAATACTGACGCGTTGTTCGTGTAATTGCTATAATTGTGTCAACAATGCTCGTTAACATAGGCGAAGGAATCGGATATTAAGTCTTTCATTGCTACTAAGCGTTAGCTCAAGCTAGTTAAGCTAACGTATTATTAGCTTGCGTCATCGTGGAAATTTCCAGGCCTCTCCAGACAGCTGTTGCAATGACGGTGCTTTGCTCGCTAAGGGGCAGCACTGAGAAAAGTGTTATGCAACAGGCTTACACACAGCCACAAACAATGGCTCGTATCATCAAGTCATCTCTTTAAAAGCATCTATGACGCACTATATTGCTACTTTGACTGCAAGGGGTCCGCTAATTTAGGGATTATTGACAACTGTACAACATTATTCTCTGAAGTACTTATGCAGACTTTTGTTTGTCTCATTTCAGCTTTTAGCAGAAAAAAGGACAATGGCCAAGGTGAAGGATTCACACTCTGAAATGGCCCAAGCTCGCCAGAGTGATGGCATCAATGTAATCTTTGATCAGGAGAGCTCCTCCTCATCCCATTCCCACTCCCGTTCTAGAAGCCCCGTCGTCAGCAGCCGGTCCTCTGGTTCCGGTCGCCACAGAGGACGTGGCAGCTACAGGAGACGTTACAGGTCTTCATCATCTTCCTGCAGCAGGTCCTCCTCTCACTCTAGGTCCCGCTCTCACCCCCGATGCCACAGACGGTCCTCCCGCTGTCGCTGTGACAACCATCCCAGATATGGCCGTGGCCGCGACAGAGCCCACTCCCGCTCATTGAGCCGGTCAACCTCGCCAGACAGATACTCACGTCACAGTCAGTACAAGTCACCCTCCAGGTCTTCCAGTCGCCAGATCAGGCACAGGAGAGACGTGAGCCGTTTAAGATACAAGTCGTCCCGTTCCTCATCCAAAGCCAACAGGAGCCGCTCAAAGTCCAGAGCCTCTACACACCCTGTCAGTATGAGTTTAGATGGTAAGTTGATTGGATAAATTAAGGGAATGGTATTTAATGTATTTGCATTTATTTACTTTAAAATTGACTGAAATGTTCTGCGAATGTTAAATCTTCTCTCAAAACTCGGTTGTATTCCCCAGATAAAACAGAAGTCCTCAACGCTGCAGAGTTCAAGGATGTGACGATCCAAGGAACAGAGAAGCTGGAACTCCTGGAGAGTGTGAAACCGATCCTGTCAGAGCAGTCAGCGGAGTCCAGACAGAGTTCACCGGAGTCCAGACAGAGTTCACCGGAGTCCAGACAGAGTTCACCGGATACATGGGTGAGACATGACCCTGATGAAAGGACTCCATCAAAGGTGGGTGTTTGGGAGTGGCTGTCAGCTTCACACTGGAAACAATGCACACTACAGATGAGACTTGGTCAGGAATTCAAAATACAGGACTAGAAATGCACGTTTTTCTATCTTGGACTAGATGTGAAGACGAGGCAAGAGCTGTTGAGCATGTTTGGGATGGCTAAAATATATTTTCCATACCACCTTTACATAGTTAGGCACAGATTATATATTCTTTTTCAACACATGGGTAATGGACTTTCACGTCTTTTGCTGAACAGGAAGAATATTATTTTATATAAAACAGATGATCCCAATTGTTACAAGTGTCAACAAATACACTGTAGATCAAGCAATGTCTATTTTTATGCCTGAGGTCTGTTGTGTTGAATCTCCTGTCTTGTGTTAACCTTTGGACCCCTGAGGGAAGACACATACTCTCTGTATTTATTCCTGTCTTCATAGATAACATGACAGTGGTCTTCTTCACTCATCGGCACCTGGGATTAAAGGGCTGTCATGTGACTTGGGTGACGACAATATGTGTATGCGTTGAAGTTTAATTGACAACTCTTGTAATATTGACAATGTTTAGTATATCAGCCAGTATTGCAAGTAAAAACACACATAGATGAATTGCATTTAGACATGATGCACACAGTTCATACAAATGCTAATGTCACACATAATGATCAAGCCATTCAGATGTTCTATTGCAGTGACTCCCAATTCATATAGACTTACAGAATTTTTACGTGACAAATGTATTTATGCTTGCAGTTGAAATGGGTCGTTGTTATTTAGCAGAGTCTGCCACTCGCTGATGGAGCGCAGGCGTGTGGACTGCGTTGTAGTGACTATTCCTGTCGAGAGCTAAAAACAGATGAAGAACTCCTCTCCTTTTGCCAAAGATAAGTTGGTACACGGGCGGTGTGCTGAGGGGCTGGGAAATCTACGTCACCATCATTCTGCCACTTTAGACAGAGAAGACATCCTTTTTACTTCATTTTGTTGGCTTTATTTTTGTTTTATTCTCTTTGAAGGCCTGTTCTTGAAGCACTCATTAAGGGAGCCTAGCCTTTGACAGGGGAGGGAGGAGGGGGGGTGTGCTGCAGTTTGTTGAAGCTAATACTTTAATATTATGGAATAGAAGTGCTCTTTATACTTTATCTATATTAGCAATGGAAGCTATATACCATCTATATGAACTTCACAAACTGTCAAAGCTCACCTTTGTGAAAAGTGTTATGAACATCTCTAACTGTCAGATTTTCTTGTCTTTTTGAAACAGAGCGATGAGGTGGAGTCTGATGATTTGCCCAGCCCAAAGATGTCACCAACAAGAAAAATAATCTCTTTCAGCATCAATGTAAGAGACTTGAATTTAATATTCTTTTTCTCTCAAACGCTGCGTTACATTAAACTAAACATATATTGATATGCTCTAACATCTGTTTTTCTCTCCTAATCTTGTCCCATCAGAATTCTGTGGCCAAACCAACGGTAGCCGCTGCATCTTGTGCTAAGGTAACACCGAGAGTGGACATCTATGAAAGCAGGAAGCCCTATGGCCACTGGGTTCCAGTCAAAGCAGGCCATAACTCACGCAAACGCACACTCGCCATATTATAGTGTGTGGCAGAATACATGGACACTGTTAATACTGTAAATATTTTGTACATATCACGTCCTTTTTTTTCATGGCCAATGTTTTCTTTCAGATGTTAAAGAGTTTTAAGTGACACGAAAGTGGAGAATTCATTCAGGTGGGATTCTTTTTTTTCCCTTTTGTATGGTGCTGGTCATTGGTTCAATAAAGATATTTATTTAATAAAAAGTGATTGTTTCTCTGTTTTTTGTAACAAGTCTCATAAATCACTGATGCACTTAGTGATTCCATATTGGGCCTTGAAAAGGTGTTCAGGGAAAAGCTTTGATCGGGAGTTAATCAAACTAGGTTTCAGAGCTTCCAATAATGACTGCAATTACTCATGTCGACCAAGTTTTGACTTGCAATATCAAGGTAAATTATTCTTGCATGGATTCCCCTTAGTACTTTCTAGTGCAACCTAATGCTGCAATCATATAAGGTACACAAATGAGAATAAATACACAACTCTGCAACTGAATGCATGGTAAATGCGAACTCCATAGTCATTACTAAAGTAAAACGTTTACAGTGGTGTATGGTAGTGTCAACCAAAACCTCACCTTTTGTGATGCGATATCTGTATTTGGAAAAAGGACCAACAATGGTGAGGACTAAGTAGCCACAGTAGTGAGCACCATGTTAATGTTAAAAGAAGGCTGTCAATTTGATTTTGGAGATGCCATCTGCTTTACCAGCCTGAGTTAAAACTTTGTAATCACATTGGAGGGTTTTGGTGCTTACCAACAGACATAACTTGTGTATGGGCTAATTAGCCTACTAGCGAAATGATCGAAGGCCTGCCAATTGACTAAGTCTGTAGTACAGGATGTGTACTTCAAGGGTGTTGCATCTGACAAGTACATGGATGATGAAGTCAACATGAAAAAATATTACAAGTCATACAAGTTCTTATAATGACCACAAGGTGTCAGTATTATATGACATAATGTCTGTACATGGGTAATATTACTTATGGGAGATTTTTACGACAGGTTGGCTGGTTTCAGACCTCATAATCACCTCCAACATCTGCTTGGTGACTTTAATGTGGTTACAGTGATGAACAAAATAAGAAATTCACTTAGATAACCCAGCTAGTTGATGAAGGTGTTCCAAAAGTAGATGTAACACTGCTGTGTTACAGTTCAGAAGTGTTTCAAAAACATTCTTTTCAATTACAATTCCACAGCAGAGCCACATTGTTGAGTATTTCTAGTTCTCTCGGCATGCGCGCCAGCCATTTCATGAAGGGAATTTTGACATTGAATAGCAGAGGAAGAACTGCTATAAAATAAAAAATAAAAAAAAACAAGAAATGGCTGAATTTCCTTTAGCTTCAAAGTCCTGGTTAGTGCATTACTGCGCTTATTGAGACACATGAATGGAACAGGGCCACGTAAATGTGTTTATTAACATTCCCGCTTTTCCCACAATGAGAAGTCAGAGTGTCTTCTGTGTAAAACACCTGTAATATTGTATCAGTTATTATCTTGGATTTACAGGCACACAAACAACTCTTTTTTTGCCAGTTGAACTCAGATTATCACCAACCATCCATCACCATCGGCTGTCTGCTTACACGGGATTTAAACATGCCCCTTCTTGAGTACCTTGATGTATCCTGCTGTTGTGGCGGCTGTGCTTCTTACCCTAAAGCTGGTGTGTTTTTATCTTCCCAAGCTCTTGGCATATGTTAAGACTACCGTTGAATTCTCGCCAGATGGTAACTTCTATTGGGTGAGATAGCCATCTGTTGAGGTGATAAATTTCAGTCCGCCCCAAAGACTTTTCAGGCTGATATTAAGATATATGGCACAATCTGTTGTAATAAAGAAAGCTAACATCACAGCTCCGAACATGTCTGACTGGCAGACAGCATGTCTCTGGCTGTAAACTGACCTGTAATCCTGATTAATTACCCTGTTCGAAGATAAAACATTAAAATACCTAACGCAGTGAGGTTAGATCCGGAGAGATATGACAGCACGGAGAAGGTGCTGTTCACTTGATATATAACAATATGCAGTTACAAAGTGTAGACAACAGGCAGGCGTTTTTAAAGAGTTGTCACCTATTAGTCACTTTCAGGCTTCTTGCTTCAATGGAAAAACTCGACTACTGGCATTCAGTTTTATTTATCCTTAAATTTTCGTCTTGACTGGGCTTAAATTTAACCTGTTTTTCTTCACAGGGAAGTCTTTAACTGGCAGTTGGCCTTGGAAGAATCAAAGGTGTCACCGTGGATTTATGGCATGTTGTCAATAACCTCAAGCTAATCAGATAAGACTACAAAAATATCACCATCATAAACCCAAGCACTTAATCCACCCGGAGTCAGCTATCAAAGACCTCCCCTACCATTCATCAGCAAGACATAAACAACTCGTCTCTGCACACTATCTGTAGAGTACTTCCCCTAAAATTAAGTCTGTATTATTAAGTAAACTTTCATTCAACTCAATGCTAGTCAGCCTACGCAAAACAATGCCCAGTTGAGGGAGCAACACCCCTAAGATGACACAAACAGGAGTTCACTAACAGGAGACATGGGAACCCATTTTCACATCTTCTCCAGTCACAAGGCTCTCCTGCTTGTGTCGCAGCCCTGGGGCTAATCGGTTAAAGTGAGATGCCAGTGATACTAATAAATAAATTCAATTGCTCAATTGTTGGTCCTTATCTCGTGTGTGTGCACCTACACTCAAACATTCTTTTGGCTGGCATCTCCTGCTAGACATGGCCCGAGGGTTTGATGGTTTTGATGGTGGCTCATTCTCACGCTCACAACGCCTCCGTCATGAGACCACACGCAGTAAACCAACAGAGAAACCAACAAGCGTGCAAGATAACTGGATAATTGTAAGTGGTTTATTTAAAAATAAAGAATAAGAAGAATCATAACAGTGTTGTTTTAACATCTAATACTTTACAAAGAACACCACACATTACATATTTTACAGAAAATTTAATTATCTTTCAAACCTCAACATGATATTGAAAAAAAAACAAAAAAAAACACATTGGCTTTTTAATTACAAAAGCCCATTTCAGTATGCTAACACTCTTGGTATGCAGCAAGTCCTGAGAAGAAAAAGATGCATCCAAGACTCCTCAATGAAGACAAAAAGCTCAAACAGCGAGCATGTCCGCTGAGGTGACTGGATCCACTAGACTGCTGTGCCTCTCTCCAAGTTCTGTTTGATCTCCGCTGTGTATTTTCCGTAGAAACGCTCTGCCTTCTTGTTGAACTTGGCGTTCCTTTCGTTAATGTAGTCGATGTCTGCGTCGTCATTGTAGGCCCTGCGTCTGCTGTACTTGGCCCGCTTCTCGATCCTGACAATCGCAAATAAAAGCAGCTTAGGGAGGATTTCATAAAGCAGTATGGCCTCTATCCATGGCATATCCAATAACAATAATTGGCTACAGGCAATAATTTGGGATTGGGGGGGGGGACGTGCGATGGAAAACCCAACACAGACATACATACTCTGAGGAAAATACTGTCAATTTGTGAGCTCCCAGTCTTTGATTCACTGTGTCTTCAAAGCATTGTTGTGCGTCATACCCTGGCAGCTGAATCCTTGTCTAATGCCCCACAGTTGCATCTCTAACACAAGTCTTTCACTGATTTAAATATAGAACAGCTCAGGGAAAGACCAGGGAAATCACAGGTGCGAGGGACATCAGCACAGACAAAATTGCCTCTTTTAAGGCTGAATTTGTGGGTCTGGATAAATGGTCACATTTATCCAGACCCACAAATATGGTATGGACTATTTATTTGACGTATGGTCATTGGCACAGTCATTGCCATTGTCTGACCAGGACCCCGAGAAATATTCTGCTTAGAGGGACCTGTTAAAATTAAAATCAAAAATACACATTCTTCTTCTTTCTTTCTTCTTTTCTGGGGCTATTTATTAATTCAGGCTCTTTTACATTTTTTTTTTTGGGAGATATCGACTATAGAGAATGTCTGCCTTCTCTCCAATGTCATGGTACCGGGTGGCACTTGCAAAGAAAACCCAAAAAACCTCAACTGTGATGTCTTTTTCCACAAATCGTGATCTGGATAC
>CAEMYA010000506.1:9374230-9386972 GCA_903131615.1 Diplodus sargus | reverse complement strand
TAAGAGGTGGCCAGTCAACAGCCTCTGGACATGCAGCTGTGTAGGCGAAAGGCCTCCCCTATCTGTCCTCGGCCTCACACGCAAAATCAGTTGCCACATCAAGTAAGCTCACAAAGACACACACACACGTGTCAAAATGCGTGTGGGAGCACACAATCACACACACACACACACACACACACACACACACACACACACACACACACACACACACACACACACAAAAAGTGAATCCCATTCCCACCCAATTTGGGGCTCTGAGAACTAACAATCTGTTTAGTGCAAAAACTGTAGTGGCTCCTTTCATCTCCAGTTCAAGGCGCCGATGATCTAATTCCAAATCTGATGATGAGCAAGCCAGTGCCAAATATCTAAAACAAGTGTCAACAACAACACTCTGTGAACTGCCGAGTGATAAATGAGCCCTTTCTTCGTGGTCAGTAAGGTTTATTCTTTGAACTATTTAAGGCTTAAAGAGATCTTTTATATTCATGAACGAACTGATTTTGTGAGACAGAAAATGTAACATTTAGTCATTTTCAAGGTGCAGCGTTTTCCCCTGGGATTTTCTACTGCTAATGCAGCCCTAACAGTCATAAACTTAGCTTCAAAGAAGATGAGGAAAGAATGGTCAATTTAGTAGCAGTATTAGAGCCTTATGCATAAAGTGCTCTACAAAAAATATAACTGGTTAAATCATGTGAACATGATGAAGATCATGTGATATTAAGACTTACTAAGTTGACCTTTTGTGAACACAGGTTCATAGCTTTGGCTTCGTTTGATTTAGGTAACAAAGCAGGTGTTTTACAAAACAGCTGTTATAAAGTTAAAGGTTAAAAGGCAGGCTGACATTCTGCAACAAAAAGCCAGACAAAGCAAGCATTAATACAGGAGCAACATTTGTGCAGCGCAGAACATTACAAACTACAAAATCATACAGAGGATCACTTTTTACACCACTTAAACCTCATAAAATAAGACTCACTTATGGTCATCAATGGAAGTGTAAAAGAAACAATATATCCAACAAGAATTTAGACTTGCATTGTCAGGTATTCTTGGCAGCATCACGGAGTGTTCCCCACTACTGGAGGAGGGAGAAAAAGCCATGACCAACCAATTGGTTGGATGGTTAAAATTACTGATGGACATGTCGAAGGGAGCAAAAATACGTAACAGGGGAATATTTCTGACATTTGAATGCCTTCTTCAATTTGTACAAAGAACAAAATGTAATAAGAAGTATATATTTCTACTCTTTTGACTGTGAAAATGTGCTGCCACTTTCTGTTTTTTTTTTTTTTTCTGCATTTGCACTTAAAATGATTATTATTTTGGCATTTTGCCTTTATTTGACAGTCGACAGGGTAGAACCAGAAAGGAAACACGGACAGTAAGGAGAAAGGGAGAAGGTTTGTACGTGGTTTGTGCCTTCACGATTAGGCCGTTGTGGCACCAAATTTGTACTTAAAGCTTGTCTTGTTTTAGGTCTATAAGCTATTTTCAAGTGGTCTGATGGTAATTTGCTATTGTTACTATAATTCACTAAATGTTGCAATATGTCTTCTTGGTTTTGTTGATTAAAAAAATCTTGAATTAAATTTTTTTTTGGTAAACTTGACATGTAGATTACAGGCCAATGACCATCTTATCCAAAATAGATAAAGATATCACATTCGCTGGATTGCAGAACCTGCAAGCATTTAGCAACAGCTTATTCCTGCACAATATGATTTTGCTGTGCCTCTTTCGATGTTACTGATTACTCAGTCAGGCACTTACTAAAGGCAGGCAGCTGGACAGCAGAACAGTTACAGTCAGACAGAGCAGAACTAAACATTCGAAACTCAAGTGACGGTGACATCGCTGCAAATATTGTCTCTGCATCCCTTTAAAAACTGTAGGACTGGTTGTTGATGAGGAGCTGCAAGAAGGTGAGAGAGCTGAGGGGATGAATCAGACCTCGAGGCAGAGCAGGAAAGATAGGGGGGACGGAGCTATGGCGTGCAACCAAACCATGACAACTAAATACAATTAATGACAAAAGTAACTGCCGCTGAAAAACACTTTTTTAAAGTGTAAAAATTTCCAGTGTGGTATTGGCACTAGTCGGCCCGTCAAGTTATTACGTGACTGTGGGTGACTCGCAGTCATTAAAACCAGACGTGCACGTGGGAGCACTGAACAGGACAGGGAAAACAATGACGGATATTCCAGAGTCAATGAACTGTCTCAGCCGGACAATCTGCAGTGATGTAGGGTTATGTGTGTGAATGAATGAGGTGTTTGCCCTAATGTGGGCTATAATCTGGCCCTCTTGGGAGGATCAGGAGGAGTGCCGTGGAAAAGAAATTCAGACTAGAGGTCCATTTTTAAATGCTGTACCTGCAGGGGGAAACGCACAGTCTGCCGACTGAGAGCAAACACAAACACAGGAATGTAGAAACAAGAGTAAAAAGGAATAAATGCAGAAATGGAGCAACGGAAAGGAGAGAAAAAGAGAGCATTAGGCCGAACAAGCTCGAACCGTGTGTAAACAGAGTATATAGAAACCAGATATGGCCAATGCTAAAGGTAATATACAGAGAGAATGCGTTTAGCAGAGTCCATTAAAGCCAAAAGTCTCTGAGGGAACGCTTCGAGCCAGACATGGGACTCTGATGGAGGTAGCCAAGACACTCTAACTCCAGGTTAGCCTCCCACTCTGAGTAATGGACCAGGGTGTTTTCAGACTCCCATGGCCCCTCGCGAGTCCTGCTGAGCCCCCGTGATGAAGTTAGAGAGGCTGCAGGAGCGCTACGGCACAGAGAGAGAATGAGCCATGCCCGTCTCCTGTTGCTGTTGAATGTAATTTCGGATCGTATTGCAGCGGAAGCACAACTGACAGAGGAGGAATCTATCGAATTCAGCTCAGACATCACAATAATATTGAGTGTTGTTTATAAACACACATTCCGGATGCTTCGGGAGTATCAGCCGTTTGAGAGCCCCAGCGCTGAGCTTGGGGCCTCAGCGTCCTGTGAGCGAATCCCAACATAGGTGTTGAAACGGTGCCACTTGATGAGGCTGCTGTAAAGCTGCCTGCGGGGAGCTGCTTTGTAAGAATGCACTGGATTGACCTGCTATGAAGGGGAAGCAGTGAGTGAGTTCCATTTTAAAGCATTTATTCCATTTCCTCTTGAAGGAGTAAGTTCGAGGTGAGTGTTTTTGTTTGTTAATGCACTCAGGAATAAAGGAATCATCTCTCTGAATGAACTGCACCTGTTTTAGCTGCCTAGTCAGCACACCAGGGCCTTCTCCTTATCCAGCAGTCATGTGACCTTCACTTTGAACCCCCCCCCCAAAAAAAATACATGTTAGATATTTGGATATTTTTCTATCACATATAATATATATTTTACTCTATACTTGCTTCTCAACCACACGAAGACAACCGGTTGCATTGTCAGCGTAGTTGTTCACATATTGCCCTATGTACTGTGCGTGATCCTGGAGGATACCACTAGATGGCACATGCCACAGAAATTAACCTTCACCTGACAAGCGAGACAAATCCCCCCTTTCCTTTCTTGTCATTCATTGCACCCCCATGTCTTTTTTCTCAGCGGTTAACCAATTCTTGGCCCGTAACTCCAATTGCAAAGCCATCACTATTATAATGCCATCACCCCCGCCTGCCAAGCCTTTAGGGAATGATGTCACTTCCACCCTTGGTCATGGTGGTTTGGGTTTGGCCACTGGTGCATGTGACAATTTGTGCCCTTCTAGGAAGCCCCGAAGCTTCCAACTTGGCAAGCGGCCATGACATCTACACCCTCACCCACTTCCACAATGAGACAATCAGTGATGCAGTTCAATGTTTTAATACACCAGAGAGCTTTTGACTATGCCCCTATATCTGTGCTCACTTTAATACTCCCCCCCCCCTCTTCTTTTCCAGTCATGCCGTACAGCGTCTCCACTCCTGTCATTTACCCAAATGGCTTTGTAGTCGTGTTGCGAGGCGGAAAGGAGCAGAGCAGGGCGAGGCTCGGGCCCAGCGGTGGCTGATGTATGGCTTCTGGAGAGGAAACACAGCACAGGCGATGAGAGAATGTGGAAATGTACGCATGGCATGATGCCCGCTGGGCCCGGCCCACTGTGCGCTGTGTTTAGAGGGAGCCTTTCTTCTTGTGCCAGGTGGGTGCGGGGATGAAAGAGGGCAACAGGGGGCTGGTGGGTCGACAGGCCTGCGATCAAACAGCAGAGAGGCAGTAGAGGGTGACGGTGGTGGGGGTTGTTGGTTATGAGATGAGTGTGAGGAGTAGCCAATTGAGTGGACGGTTTTAATTCATATGTGGTTAATTACTGCACCCCTCCACCGCCCATTTCTGGTTTAGGAATATTACTGAGGCCATTAATGACCCACTCATTAAATGTTAGACGCTGCGTTTCATTTCCTTCTCTGATACCAAGCAATATGACAGACAAAATTCAACTGAAAAAAGATCCTATACTGTTTATTGTTGAGCTGAAAGGCCCAATAATTTAACGTGATGTATTAAATTGCTACCCCGTGTGCGCTAGCAAAGCATATTCTCTGAAATACACTACTTTTTCACCATGACCATGTCTGTAATTTGCCAGTCAACGGCATCACTGTCCAAACTCTGATTCTACATACTGTATTTGAGGTTGGGAATTTCACATAAATACTTTCAATGTGACTAAGAGCAGGGGCAGATGCCTTTGTTGTCCACATAGTGTCTCATTATCCGAGCCCTTCCAGCTCAGGCGTGTGGGTTCTCAGTGGGGAACCCCAGCCCAGAAGTGGTTGTGACGATGGGACAAACCAACCACCGCTCGCAGGCTCCAGCCGGATGAGGAGGGAAGAAGACGACACTCGTCATTTGGAGGTTTGGGTTTGATTGCTTCCCCTCGCGAGGGACTTAAACTGTCCCCTTTGGGAATGCGGTCCCTTTTAACACCCACGCCTACAGACCCCGCAAGGGAGAACGAGGTGTAAAAACACCAAAATAAAAAAGAAATACGGCCAAGAAGAGTGAAGCTGACACTGCAAAACAAGGTCATGAAGTGAGGGCCCAAACAAATGGCATGAATAAAATATGTATGAATTAAGTCTATAAAAAGAGACATACATTATACCGTGGGAATGGATTATGAGAGTGACTGGGTACTCATTATGGTGGAGATGAATTGAGAGGAATCACATTTTTGAATTATACTCAAAGGTGAAGCTGTAGTGTAATTTTAGCCTGAACTTTTGTTGCAATTCAAATATTAAAGCATCCATAATAATGACTGTTTTTTAATGCACCACATGGCCACATGAACATCGATGGGGTCGTTTATGGTTAGAATTTTCCCCAAACTCTGCAGTTTTCCGCAAATATTCAGAACTTCATAGCATCTTTCAGCTTACTATCTTGGTTTTCTAGTGTTTTTGTTCACCCTCTGTTTTTGGCTGTTTATAAAGCAAATGCCTCTAGAAAAAAAGGGATAACAACTGACTTTACCCTACCTGCCTAGTACAAAAAGACACACAGTCAGCAACAAGCAAGTGAACTTAGTGTATTTAGCTAGAAATGGTAATAATAAATCGGACCTACATGTTGCTTTTCTGAAAACTCAAAGACGCTTAACAAAGAACAGCAACAAAACAAAGGAAACTAAACAAAGATGAAATAATCCATGAGAAGGGGAACAAAGCAGAGAAGGAGGATGAGGGATTTAGCCATTTCAACGTGAGGAATCTGATGTGAGACTGCTTAAAAGGTAATAACATGTTGATGTTCTGTTTAGCTTGTTCCTGCTCCCCCAAGTGGCCAAAGTAAGTGAGTTTTAAAATGTACACATTCCAAAACAACAGTGCAATCAGAGGAGTAAAAACTGATGTTCAAGTGATGTTTTGATGGAAGTCACGTGTATGACAGAAACATCAGTGCCTGTCAGTGATGGAAACCAGGCATCGTTTAGGGATTTCTGACTCTACCTCTGAAATTCAACTATGTATGAAAGCCGCCCATATTTCATAGAGAGATCCATGGGTCGGAATACATAACCAATGTCATTTTTGTCTTACTCTGCTTTATGCTCTTTGACCCGCCTCGCCTGTCTGCCCGCCCCCTGGTTTACAGTTGAATGCAATCGCTTTATTGGCTGACTCCGTCCTGTTCTGGGGCAGCGGGGCCTTGCCAGTCGTCGTGGTTACTATAAAAACTAATCATTTCATTTTCCTTGTATCTTGTTTCATTCATTTACTTTAATCACAGTCTATGGGAGGCGCCAAAGTTTCCCCATGAGTGGCGTCTGCTAAAGAGAGCAGAAATTTAGTGCGGGTCGTTTTTTAGCTGGCACGCGGGCAGAGACATCCACACTACTGTATTTAATGACTGCGTTGGAGTTCAAGCGATTAGAGCTCATCTCAGACGAGCCGCGTGCCCTTTTGATCTTTGAATCCTGCAAACGAAGTCAAGGGGAGAGACAGAGACGAATCACCTGCGGTTTTGGAAATCATTTAGAACGGACTGACTTTCCAAACTGATAGGGGGTAAAAAAAAAATCAAAAGGTTTGATCTTTGATAGATCTGCAGCCTCAGATTCCCTATGTCTTTTCTCTCTCCGAATGTGTGTGTGTGGTAAAGAGAGAGAGTGGCTTGGATTTCTCAGAAGACAAATAGACGTGGATTCTGTCAAATTGAAAAAGAAAAAAAAAGAAGCAAAACAATGTAAGCAGGAGGCCAGCAGCATGTGGACAGTTGTGATCGCTGAGTGGCCTGGCACTGTGGCAGTCTTGGGCTGGTGAAGAATTATGGCCTTCGTCTGCTCCATTAATTAACAGCCTAACAGACAGGAAACCAGAGCCAGCAGTCTGCTTTCATGTCTCATCCCATTTGCCTGCAGAAACCTCATTTTTCATTATTTACTGTATCACTTCCAGACGTATGATCATCAATATTGTGTAAATGAAGCACCTTTTTGGAAAAGGTTTGAATTGCATTATAGTTTGCCGTTGAAATATTGGCCTGTGGCACATGATGTTAGGGAAACCCTCAGTGGGCTGTCACAGCGCGACATTAAAAAGGCAGCCTTGTACAGCCACACGTCCAGGCGTAACAATAATGAACCTCGGGGACTTTGAGCGCAGGGGGGAAAGTGGATGCAAATGTTTTATGATCTGGCAGCGCCGTGGACAAAGCAAATAATCGCCAGACACAGAGGAGCAGGTAGTTTCACTTAACCTCTGCTCGGGGCTGAGCGCCAACTTAACTGGAAGCACATGGCTGCAGAGCACATTAGATAGAGGCAGAGACGGATTATTCCTCACAACTGACCCACCAATTAAAGATCCGTCCAAGGTGTAAGGCAGCGACCGACCTCGTGACTATGTTATCCCACAGTAGCTGGCCCTTTGCTGGCGTATACACGCTACTGTAGACAGTTACTCAAGTTACACTGGCCACACAGCGAGCGGTAACACACAAAAGACTTGAGGAAGTCACAACTCTGGTTGGTGCCTCGGTATACCTGTGTGGTCAAACGGAGGAGAGAGCGTACATCTCATGGACTGTGGTCTGCTGTTTACTGGATGTCTGTGGCCTGTGGCTTTGTCTCCCTCCCATTAGTGTGTTTGGTGTTGTTCACATGCCGACTGGCCCTACGGTAAATGCTCCTTATCGGTTGGCCACTCCTGAGGGCACTTCAGCCGCAGAAAACCCCTGAGAGGATGGTGGATGAATGAGTTGTGTACATCGGAGGGGGGAAATGAGGGAAAGTGTCTGTTCAGGCATGCCATTTAACGTACATAAAGCATGTATGTGATAATACAGGGTATGAGTGTTTGAGTGTATATATGCCGAAGGGTCAGGCCCCGCAGCGGTGACCATCCATCTCACAAGCCTGAAACAGCCTGCCGCACTGCCCAGGTTAACTTCTCCTCTGGCCAAGCGCCACTATCAGGTTCCCCCATGTGGTTCCACTTAGACCACCAGGGGCTCCAGCTACAGTCTGCAGACAGCCTCTCAGGCCACAGGGCGGGTGCGGTGCAGGGGGAAGGCCCCACCGACTGCATATGCAGCAAGCTCAATAACTCACATCATGGCACACACCTCTTTGGTGCCTGACTGCCCCGGGTAAATGTGTTTCTGACCACTGATCATTACAGGGTGTCTTTGCTCACTTAGTGTGATAAGGTAAGAGGGAATATGTTTTTTTTTTTTTTTNNNTTTTTAGATGAATATATTAATTAAAAAAAAAACAAACCTACACATACTTTGGCTGAAATGTATCTTTAACTTGTATCTTTAACGGTGCAGCAGCAAAGCAAGATTCAGAGGAGAAATTTTGTTATGATTATGAGTTATGATTTATGAGACCAATGCACAATTTGGTGATGAAATTACAGCTTTCTTATGACACACCCTACAGTATGTTCCCAGCTCTTTCCGCCTCAGCACAGAGTAAAAGCCCGTCCTTTAGTCTCCTTGTCCCCCCTCCACCACTTACAGTCTATCATTGTATATTCTTATTGATGAGGCCTGACAGCGCCCCAATTCCAATATAGCTTAGGACATTTGATACACACCCCACCCTTAAAAACCAAAAAAAGGAAAGAAAAATATTCCTCGGCCTCCTTCTCTTTTAGTCCTGAGACTCCACACCATAACAGCAGGCCTTAATTTCTCTTTCCAGTCATGGAATATGATAATTTTCTTATTTGCAAGAAATATCAATTGCTCAAGGCGGACACATAATCATTGGGGAGGAAAGGAGAAGCTACCTGTGTAATGTGCTTAACAGGCTAACCCATTTAGCCGCAGGCGCTGTTTGAAAATGAGAAAGTGCTGATGGTCAAAATCAATTTTCCCTGTGTCCAAATTACTCCCTGCCCGGCTTAGGATTTCACCTAAATGGCCAAACCTTAAAACACTGATACTAATTCTATCATATTAGAGCCTGGTCATATAGTTGAAGTTATTGCTAATGCTATTTTGCTGTATTTATTGATGTAGTGAGATGACTCGGAGGACAGGGAGCAGAGAGTTTTGTTACTCCCTTTGTGTTTGTGTGTGTAGATGCATATCAGTCCTACTCAGTGCAAGCAGCGCACAAAGCCTTTGGGCTTTAACAATGTTGAGGGATGTTTGCTGCTTATGGGTTAACCAATTTTATATATCATAAACAATAGATTGTCATTTTCTTTGACAGTTCCTTTTGTTTCTTAATAACAGCGCAGAAACAACTTTATTTGCACATGGTGGTGCCTTGCGAATATATCCTGTAATAATGCGCCATTTACATGTGAACATGAAGAAGAATTACAGCAGGCACATTTGGTCAATACAGCTTGGAGTTTCTAAAAAACAGAAAATTAAACATTAGTTTCATTTACATTTACATTTACATTTACATTTGCATTTAGGGCATTTAGCGGACGCTTTTGTCCAAAGCGACGTACAATAAGTACATTTGTCACAAAAAAAGAAACCACGACATATCACCGTCGATAGAGTAAAAAAGAACACAGTTACACAGAAATTGTAGGCAGTTTGATTAGGAGATTTTATTATCATACAAGCAACAGGAATGAGTCCTAAAACACTGAAATTAGTTAGCATTTTTGCACTTCCAGTTTCCTTGTCTCAATGTTTTTTTGAATGGGTTTTCAGTAAATGCCTGAAATCAAAGACACCAGATAAGATACACCAGTAAATATCCCATGTTTCAACTATTGAGCATTCAAGTGTCTAAAGTGGTTGCTATCAAGGGACTAAATGAGACTACAGAGGTTGTCGGGGACACAAAACATCATCATGCTGAACGCAGTGACTCATCTACCTATTAGTCCGTACTTGTAGTTGTGTATGTGTACTGTAGTTGCAAACTATTCTAACTCTAGCTTTACAATTTGTAGATTGATCAATTTATAGATAAGTGTGTATAGTTCATACATTAGGATGCTTAGTACTGGTGACGTGTAAATCATGCAACTGAGAATCAAAATACACAGGACGAGATGTTAAGAAGTGCCTAGTGCCAATAGGCGGTGAGCATTTCTATGGCATTCGTTTAGTTGTTGAGGGTGGTAAACGCTCAACATGTGTTAGTGTGTGTGTGTGTGTGTGTGTGTGTGTGGGGGGGGGGGTAACTTTGCAATGTAGTAGCCTAAAATGAGCTTCTTTTTATTCAATTTTCTTCAAAAGTTATACAAGTGGTGTTCATCTGTGAAGATTATCTTGCGAGACTAAACATCAAAGTATCATAAAAGTGTGTTGTAGATAGTACCAGGGCGATGCTAATTTCTGGGTTAGCCTATGAAAAATGAATCATCCCTGCAGCACTCTATTTTGGAAAGCAGAAGAAATACTTAGAATCTATATAAATTTAGACCACTTGCTCCTCCAGTCACTTCCAGCTCTCACTGCAGAATAGAAAACAAAAGCTGACCATGTCTCACCATTCATCCAGACTCCTTTAAGGACAGACAGACAGACAGTAGATGACTGTGGACCAGTTGCTTGGTCAATTCAACGGTGAGGGTGACAAAGCTTTTCCCATTGTGGTTTCCATTTGCTGGAACAGCCTTTCTATAGACTTTGTACAGCAGCCGGGTCTGTTTTTAGAACAGCCTCTGAAAACCTTCACTTGCACAGACTGGCCCCTCACGGATGTTTTTGTGTCTAAAAATGGTAATTTGCTTATTTATCTAATTAATGACCTGTGAGGCTCCTTCAAGAAAGGTGCAACAACATTTAAATAAACGTCATTCACTTACCCAATGAATCTCTGCCTCATTTTTTCCAATGAACCCAGTTTCTGGACAGTTATTTCCAGGAAATTATTTTTAGACATGAATAGTTTCTTATGATCAAACTGACTTTTTCCATTTTTATGTAATACTATGTAATTACTGGACTTTTTTTGTAGAAAGCTAACTGGGCGGCCTTCACTGACTGTGCTTCAAGCACTTCTTATTATTTTTCAAATATATTAAATATATAATAATGGTTTCAGGAAATGTCTCACTAAATTACTAGGTACAAAGATGCTCCTTTCTTGAAATTATTAGGAAATGGAAAGTGGAATTCCACCTAACATCTTGATAGTCACACACAATTTTCTGGATTTATTTAATGTCGCTTCAACAGGCAACTTTATTGATTGAGCAACAAGTTCAGTTTCAACACTACCTCTTTCTTTTCCTAAATTTGTAGAACATTTAAAAAAAAATCCATAAATAAAAGATTTTGGGGACTTGTTTTTAAGCGCATAAAGATATTTAGACTTGGCCTGTGCTCGCTAAAAAGCTGTCAGAATTGCGCCTCAGGCCTGCTTGGATGGATCAAACTGTCTGTCCTCCAAAAGACTAAAACAGCTGTGCTTGGGACTATAGATCTGTGGATTCGAGGTTAGGCTTGCTTGTGGCTGTGGCCCATCCACCTGGGCTAGCCACATCATAAACAACAGCTGTGTGTCGGGTCTGCTTCTGTATCAACATCACCACACTGGCCACTGGCTGGAGCCACACATAGGTATTATATCCATGAGGCTTCCTGCAGGAGGACAGCCCTCTAAACACCAAGGCCACTGTCCAGGAAGTCAGGTACGCCGCTCTGAAACCAACACATTAAAGGTTAGCTACAGCGGAAAGAACTATTGAGAAATGTGTCTCTTATTCTAGAGTTTGTGATGGGTTCAATTTGCTGCCTCGCAATAATTAATGGACTTTATCAAGCTCATGTCCCCCTCACACTTTCTCTCTCCGAGCGAATTCCCAGGGCTTGAGATTACATATCTTTAGCATCTCTGATTCATCCGCTTGGCTTTGTTTGCTGCTCAGAACGCAGATCAGCCTAATAACCTTTGTCAGCTCGTAAGGCGTGAAGAAGGTATATTGTAACCATTTGGGCAGAAAGGGGCCTGCTTTCCCGATATTGACTCGAACACGCCGAGGAAAGAAGGAGGGGAGTCGCGGAATAAAGTGACACTAATGGAACATTGATGACAAAACAAGGCGCGCACGGGGACCACTTTCTAGCGTTTTTAATTCTTAATGCCGTCGCCTCGGGTTTCAGCATGTCTTGGGCCGAGGCAGCTGAACGGATCTGGCACGAGGACTAGGATTTCTTTGCGAGGAAATGGTCATGTGATTTACTGTTGCTGGAGAGGCGCTACAGGTGCCAGCGCATTAGAAGGGAAGGATAAGATGACCGAAAACCCGTCTCTTTGGAACCGCACTACGCTCCTCACCCCGCTCCGGAATCAGCTCTGTCGTGACTGGGCTGAGAGACCGGAGCGTCACCCTATACTTTGAAAACACACTTTGATGGCAATTAAATATTAATATGGGGAATCATAGCCTGAGAGCTGTATCCACATTACATGGAGCATGCAAATCGCTCCAATCAGTGAGCCAACTGAAATAGCATCTGGAGAGCTGTATAAATAAGACTATGGGTATCTTTAATATCATTAATATCAACTAAACCAACTACGGACGGATAAAACAATATAAGACTGGGAAACAATAACTGTAATTATCGTTATTTTGCTTTAATTTGCATGTGAGCATGCTGTACAGTTGCTTTGACCTTGTGTGTGTGTGTGTGTGTGTGAAACTAATAATATTTTCTTTGTTAAACCTAAATGTCAAAGAAGATGGGTGTGAAAATCAGAAAAAAATTTTAATCTCTTCTCATCTCTGCTCCACACAAACACCCAAACACACCCAAACACACAC
>CAEMYA010000506.1:9350062-9374092 GCA_903131615.1 Diplodus sargus | reverse complement strand
ACACAGAGTCAAACACAGTCATCTGCCTTTTCTCTTGGTTTCTCTCTCCCCTCCATAATCAGGTCTGGTTTCCTCCCAATAGGAAAACATCCCTCTTTCCTCCTCGCCTGCGTCTGTCAGCGATTCTGTGTGGGCCTGGACTCAACTCAGCCCGTGGCCAAAAATATCCCCCCATGGCTCCTCTGAATGGGACAGGCCGCATAGACCGCAGGCTCACAGCCCTTAAAATACAGAGAGTCTTAGCCACAGCTCCACTCGTTCATTCATTAGCACTGACCAGACTTAGGAGCTAACAGAGGGAAAGAAAGGCAGGGGCCCAGGAGACCACTGTGCACACAGGGGTGATGCAAGTTTGAAACATCTCGTAGGTGTGGAAAACACAATGGCTGTCTAACCCCCAGACAACTTGAGATCTCATTCACATCCAAGAAGATGCTCAGACTCCTTTGCCAGAAGAGCGCAACTTCAGATAAATGCCTTCAGATTTCAGCCTGGAGTCAAAAACTTCTTCTGGCTGTGTCTGAATATCTAGCGTTGGTGGTGGCGTGGGAGAAATTCATTAGAAGTCATAAAGCTGTCTCACCAAAATGATTGATTGCCCTCGGGCTGGCTCTCAGAGATAACCATCGTCTCGTCACATAGTGCCACCCATTATCTCCCGAGATTATTATAGAGAGAGTGAGACAGAAGGTGAGAAAGAGCATGTTTAATTGCGCCAGTATTGTCCAATAATGACAAGTTATTTGTCTGCATTCCTCTCCTGCTGTTCACTCAGTACACTTCCCCGCTGTGTGTGCGATGCCAACTCGAGCGCTGGGCGGCTGCTCGATGTGTGGGCACCGTTTCTTACACATTCCATTCCTCTAACACACCAAGAGACGGGACATGCCCAGGCCAAATCACATGGTGTGTGTGCGTACAGCGTGAGGGGACGAGTCTATTTGTGTGTCTACAAATATGAATATGTTTTCATGGAGGCTGAGTTTATATAGATGTGTTCTGTGCTTGAGTGTGTGTAGCAGAGAAAGCATGTGGCATATTTGCGTTTTTTAAGTATGTATGCAAGTGTGTATGTGTGTGCGTCTGAGTGTGTGTGCACACATGTGTAAACAGCTGGCAAGCCTGCCTGTGGTGCTGTGTAAACAGAAGTGAAGGTATTCTGGCTGAGGTTACGAGGTGGGTGGGGGGGTATGGCGGGGCTGAATGAGGCTTTTAGTGCCGACAGTTAAAAATACCCCAAGCAGGACTATTGCTGCTGCCGCTGCAGCTAACGGCGCTAACGCTCGCGCCCCCCCACACACTCTTCATCAACCGCCCATTTCAGGCCTGATCTGGGTTGCGGCCTAGCATGCTAAACCTGATGTTAGATAATGGTTAACCAGAGGTATGATTGTAGGCCTGGGAGTCCTTCCACACATGGAGGCATGTGGATGAATCAAGTTGTTTGATATTCAATAGTAAACAAGGCCTTATCATGCAGCATGACGATGTAATGATGCTCTGTCTATCTACACTCAACAATATTAGAGGGCGTGGAAAGATTTATGGTTGCATAACCTCCAATTTGTGGGTGAAAAAAAAAAAGGGAAAGGCTTTTTTCTTTACCAACAATCCCTCGACAAAATATGTTAAAGGAGACATATTTACTCATTTTCAGGTTCAGAGTTTTATTTTTGGGTTGCTATCAGAATAGGTTTACATGCTTTAATGTTCCAAAACAGCTTTCTCATGCTGTCCAGTGTATTCCCCCTCTCTGAACCTGTGTGTTTTAGCTCCTGTTCCTTCAAGATCACCCCCCCCACACACACACACACACACAAATATCGGTGACGCAGTGTGATGTCACAAAGTCACAGAATTAAAGGGGCGCTATTGATGAGATTTCGGAGCAGTGTTTTCTGTGGGAGGGAGGAGCTTCTGTTGGTTAGGACTTTTTTTTAACTTTCAAAATCTTTGACATGCAGAAGAACCTGTAAAACGTGAAAGGGATGGTCTCCTTTGACTGTCAGTTTATTTTACTCTTCTTTTCATCTTTTACTGGTTAATTTCACCCAGTTTTCCTGTTTGGATGCTGGCACACATTTGATCAGTGACCTTCTTCCCATTCTTCCTGCCCCATTTCTAGTGCTCATATGATAATGAGACTGACATGACCCTGTATGCATTGGCAGGCATAGGTCCAAGGTAAGGGAAAAAGGTTTTATATATCTTTTTAATTATATTCAATGTCTTCTTCACTTATATTCTTGACATGTCTGGAAAGTGTTTACTAGATTATGTTTTGGCCTTCTTTCTCTAAATGATCAGAACAGCTGCAATTTCTCAGAAGTCATAGTCACCCAGAGAAAGAGGAATATACCGTAAGTTCCCATTGGCTCAGCTGCAGCTGCTTATACGTTGGGACTGGAACAACAACTTAATTCCACTGATTCAATCTGGCCATTAAATCATTTTAGTCAGAGGCAAATGGAGAGCTGTTTGCTGTTTATCAGGCTGAAAGGCTTCCTCTGGCTCATTTAATGATAGCATTACAGTAATATAGGTGTTTACGATAGGTGTGGGGCTTATTTAGAGTTAATAAAACATTCTCTTTCCTATGTAATGAAGGATGCTGTTTGACATAAGTGCTTTTTGTTTGTTCTGTTTGGTCTCAAGCGTGAGGAGAGGACCATTAACTTGAGAGAAACATTTTTACCAGTGGTTTGTGAAAGCCTTTTCTGAAATGTAAGGGAGGGTAAGGCACTAACGCATGGCTTTCCTGCCCGTCTCTGCTCAACTCCGAGCAGCAAGACGGTGGCTGTAATGAAATTTAAAAGTAGAATGAGATCTTTTAAAAGCTAACAGGCTTACTGCTTATGGCTAACGGCACAAGGTTATGTCAGTTTAGATGAAATGTTTTATATTTTGATGCATAAAGCAGCTTGTGGAAGATTAGGCCTGTGTAAAGGTGGTTCAAGGACTCATGCTAACATGATTCATCAACATGAAACACACCGGCGACATTTCCAGGGAGTCTGAAAGATGGCCAGTCGTGATCAGCACTTACAAGTCAAGACGAACACATTGAAATACAGTAGGTGGAGCCCGGACAGAAAAAAGGGATCAGTGTCTTTTTACAGGGGGGCGGGTCAGTGCAGGGGATATGGTTGACAAAATATAAAACAGAATGTGTGTTTTTGTGTTAAATTTGATAATGTTCCCCTCGGGTTTCCAGGAGCTCAAGGATTGGGCTGAGTGCTGAGCACACGACAGGGCTTCAAAAAGCAGCTATTTAAAAGTCTCAGCTAACAGGACCCTCCAAACAGCCAAACCGCTTCAAACGTCAGCCAAACAAGATCCACATTGTTCAATGGCATGCCCAAAGTGGCCATAACCCAAGCACGGGCCCATAAACAACTTCTAATTGGTTTAATTATCATATAATTTTAAAAATATGTTTTAATATAGGGTCTATCCTTCTCCTTACCCAGAGTGAAGTGGAAATAAGACTTGGGCCCAGTAACAAATTCAATATGTTCATTATGTAAACACCTTAAAGAGCAAGGAGGGAGAGGGAAAGAGAGTAAAAGAGTAAACGAGTCAAAATGTGAAGATTAAATACTGTAAATGTGGACTTTTCATTGGAGTGCTGCACATTATGCAAAAACGATTTCAGACTAAATGTTTGGTGCGCAGCAAGATAACCTAAACACACCGATGGAGTGATAGAACAATGTCCAAAACCACTTCTGTCTTTGTTGCTGTTTTTTTCGAGACGGCTGACAGATGATGTGCAGAGGAAGCCAGCCGAGTCTTTCACAACAACTGCTTCCTTCCTGGATGGAGTTTCGAGTGCTAGAGAGGGATAAGAGAGGAGAGAAGGTCAAAATTGACAAAGAGGCTGTTTAGGAAAGTTTGTCAGCTCCTCCCTTCAAATTGCCCGCTGCAGAGGAGAGTAAATAAACTGCCGGCACACTGCTGACCCCTAATCAATACTCTCTCTTTGGACCCAAACTGTCGAGTGTTGACATGCAGAGGGCACGACGTGGCTCCAACGCTGCTCCAGAAACGTGTGCGAACACACTGTGCCACAATCACAACACACAGGAATGTTCAGCGTGTTTACTCTGAATGCTGCCTTATTGGCAGTCTGATGTGGACTGCCGCAAATTTCAGCTTGGCACAACAACAATGAGAGCATGCAAATGAGATGGCAGAACCCAACCCCGGTCATGTCTGTTCATGTCTAATGAGTTGGGAGCTGTGGTTACAATCAGAACACCTATTACAGAAGTAATACATGGGGTTTACTACAGTGTGTGGCATGTTCAGTAATGACGAGCTGGAGGGAAGTATATTTCACTGCACAAACATTTTCAAGTGAATAAAGAAACTGTGTTGTTATGTATCTAATAATGATTTTTAGCTCCAGCAATTGTCAAACCTGTATGATGAGCGTTTTTCAAAATCTTCTCCAAAATCTTTCGTGGCTTTCAGTTGTGCTTTGTGCTGACAGCTCTGTTTTATATAATACCTGAGTTTGTGTTCTTCTGTACTATATCAACATTGTGCAGAACAAATTATTCACTCTATATTTGGCCATAAAAGCTTCAGATATTCAAAGAGTTAAAACTTAAAGAAATGAATTAAAGGTACCCCGTGGAGTGTTTGTTCCACTGGGGGTGCCGTGGAGCAGAGTTATTAAGAGCAGGTCCGAGCACGAAGGACGCAGGTGATTCAACATTCCTTGGAGGTCGTCTTTATTGCTACTTCACTGATCAACCAGTAACAATGTTGGTAATGCTACCACAGCAATGTGCCAGCAATGTGTGGGAAAGAGCACTACTAGCTGACATACTGTAAACACGGATGCACGACGCTGGTTCCAAAACTAAAAGCTTTGAAAATGTTTTGAGAAAATGCTTTTATCCCCAAAGGGTTGATGAGAAACACTGAAATGTAACACAAGATACATATAATCCCTTCACCTAAAAATAATCAAAATTATAAGTGAGTGCCAAAAGCTCTTTTTGCAAGATTTCTTTAAAAACCCATTGACAGTAATATGGCAAAAAAATCCATCCTTAATATTTTTTTCTGACTTTTATTCATGTAACAACACGACATTAATAAAAATAATAGTACTTCAAATCATTTCATCAAAATGAACAGTCCTGATGTACATAAAAAAAAACTTTTTGTCATTGTTACTTACATTTTTGAGAGTTAGCAAGAGCTAGCTAGACACTAGTATGCAAGCAAACTGGCAAAATGGCAGGAGCAGAGCAGCTTACAGCGCAGACAATACCAGCTTATTACATGATGAATAATCAAGTCAATTCAGTTTTATATATGTAGAGCCAATTCAAAATAAAAGTTAGTTCAAGACCATATTTTCAAATATCAATAGTTATAATAATAATAATTCTCTATATATTTTCTTTACATTTTTACCGTTTCCCTCTTCTTCTCCCCAATATCTTGAGGCCCCTCTAGCATAACCTGGCACCCTGAACCACTGGCCTACACAACAGGCACCAGTCTATTTCAGGGCTATTGTTGCGTCACTGTGTAACAGTACAGACCCATAACAAGGATAATTCAGAGACGCCACTTCACCTCCTTTGAGACCAAACGTTATCACGCCACATTTGCGGACTCAAAACAATTTTAAGCAGCGCCAGTATGAAGGATAAATTGCCTTGAGTCATCGGATTCCTATTAGGGAAAATGTTTGCAGAATGATTGGCAGTGATACCAGAACCACTTTAAAATGGTCAGAGAAGATGAAGGGGGAAAAAGCGATTGAGGCATCAGGTCTGTTCCAAGACTAAATCTGACTGTCAACAATGTTAGCCTGTGATCTGGCACTCCAGAACGACACACACTGCACGGAATGCTTTTAGGAGGGGAAATAGAGTAATAGCAGCAACCTGATAGTGTTTAGATGGTCAATTCAACCATTCAGCAGATCCAGAAATTTTCTGCTTCACTGCTGAGGAAGACCAGCGCCATTTGAAATCTATGTTTGGTACGCACGTGACTTGAGGATTAAGGCACATTGTTTTGTAAAACCAGCAATTACAGCGCGATGTTCAGTTTATGTGGGATAACCGGGAACTAATTGTCACACCATGAACAGAACACACATGCACTGAAGCAGCTTTATTTTGAAAGCCCAGCAGATCTTCTATTGCTTTGTCTTGGTTGAGCTCGGAAACATGTGTTTTATTTGCAGCTTTGACCTCAGGACCATGTCATAATTTTCAAAACGAGTTCACTCCTCATTAGAAGTGAGAAAAGTGATGGAGCGACGGGGGGGGGGCAAAGAGGGAGAAACTGAGAAATCAAGATAAATGGGACATCAGGAATAGAGAGAAAGAAACAGCGAGAATGAAAGAGTGTTTCGGTTGATGTGAGCCAAATGACAGGCGTTGGGACACGAATGTGAAAACTTAATGGGCCTGGCCTCTGAAGTGGGCCTCCCTAGTAAAATGAAAAGCCTGTGGAGCTGGCTCCTGTGATGGATGAAGCGTTGTGCTCGCCGGTCCTTGACAGATTCTGGGAAAGCGCTTGAGCCGTCTCCGTTCCTGATAAAGAAATAAGAGGAGAGCCAGCGCTGGTCGTCTCGCTCCTGAGGTGACAGAAGAGCTTTAAAACGTGGTGGATTTCCCCAGACAGACGGCCATTATCTACAAAGCTGAACAACTTTCTTTCATGTAGATTACAGGATCAATACTTTTGTATGTGGAAACATAAATGGCCCTATATACAAACATATACATGCATCGTCTATGAAAGGTGCTATCCTTTGAAGCCTCTGACTGCTACAGTGATCTGGGACTGAGCCCACCTCTCCATGTTCAGGAGATGTCTTCAGTCTGCTTTCTAATTGGTACCATCTCCTCTTAGAGTGACATCACTGGAGTCATGGCAGAGGTGATGGGGACCAGATGGTGAAGAGATGGTGACGAGCCACTCGTTAGTCTCTCTTCTCTTCACCTCTCATCCATGTGTATTCTCCTGCTTATCTCATCTGTCAGGGCCTCAGGGTTCAAGTCCTTATCTGCTGTAGCTATCAAAACGTGTTTTATTGCCTTTGGTTTCCAATGCAACTGCCGTAATTTGAATCGATATGCATTCAGTTCAAATCGCACACCCTTCATGGTGGCTACGATTGATCATACAGGATCAGTTGTCCTTTCGTATGATAGATTGATTGATTTGGCCTCAGAAAGATTGTGCTCTGACTTTAGTAAAGTGGCTTGTGGTGGCTTTTGCAGACCTTCGACCTCTAATTAACACCCCTTCTGTCTTCCGCTTCCTCCCCCCTCTGTCATTTCCCAACAGCGGTCCATTACAGCCCGAGCAGAAAGCGTTGCCGTCCTGGCGAAGGTCGAATCTCGTCAGCGCCTCACACTCCCACATACAAACACACAGAGGCGAAGACGCATTGATCCTTGGGGCTGGTGTTCATTTCAGATTCCTGTTAGGATCCATCCACTTCATTGATTTCACCATCTCCTCTGATTAGGCAATTGTAGGGAATATACCAGCATTCTGATGGGCCTGATCAGGAGGACTTGCCCCAAAGGACAGCAGTTACAAAGACAGGGTAAGATGTCTCATCCTGGCATTAACATGTGTCTTGGGGGATCCGATGATATGTGGACATCTCTGAGTCTGTCAGCTATACATGGTAATCACATCGAATCGTTGTGGCATCTTTTTCTCGTTTTGGACTTAAATATGACGCTATTAGTGTGCAAGTATTTCCTTTCTCTTTCGCAGAGGATGCCAGTTGATTCGGCAGAACTTTAATGTGGACCCGGACACATTGACCAACATGTCGAAGTATCCTTGAGCAAGATACTGAACCCCAAAGTTGCTCCTGATGCGCAGTTGGCACCTTGTGAGGCAGCCACTGCCATCAGTAAGGGTCCTGCGATGAGCTGGCGACTCATCCAGGATGAACCCTGGCCTACGCCCAATGAGTAAACTGGATTTGGCCCCAGTAAGCCCCGCAACCCCTTAAGGGGAAAAAAGCGGCAACATCCCGCGACCCTCACGGATTAAGCGGAAAGAAAACGGAACGGAACTGAACATTGCTTAAAGACTGATCAGGTCCACAACACATGTACGTTGATGTAACCACAAGAGTGGAAAGCAATATACAGGCAGTAGGAAAGAGTATGAAGCAGCTACAATCCACGCACATCATCAACGTCATCAACAGGTTGACTCGCTCACTGTGAGTTCTCTGCTGGCAGGGTAAAGTTGGGTCAACCCGGGCAGACAGTATATTTGTGTTCACAGTTCCTCCAGGTAATATCAACACAATTTCAGGGTAGTCCTGCATGTGTGAAGACTTCTATTTACTACATTTCTTACATCGCTTTAGCTTCTAGATCACAAAAGAAAAATGCCACCCTCCACATGCTTTGAAGGATTAGTGCACCCCAAAAAAGAACATTCAGTCATTATCTACTCAGTGGAAAGTCAGGTTAAATAGATGGGGACTTATTTCAAAATGTTAAAAAAACAAAAAAAACAAAACAAACATGGCTCCATTCAGCGTATCCAGTGTAAGGGAAATCTCTGGAAGCCCTGCAATCCCGAACTGATTTGCCAAGATGTTATTACAACCTTTTTTAAGCCAGAACCTTCACTGTAGCCACTAAGTTAAAAGCGTTGGCATGCACCCTCTCTGAAGTGATTACATAAAAACTCAACTGTGTGTCAAGTGTGTAAATAATTTATTTTTACATTTTTTTAGCAATATTGATTACACAAAATGAGCTATAACGAGCCATTTGATGTTTTTTTGCTGTTTTAAAACAAGTTCCCAGCTACATCAGCTGAATTTTAATTTACAGCTAAACTTTTCCTTCACATGCTGAGTAATGCAACTTCTTTAGAATCACCAGAAAACAGAGGAATTCAAAGGCCTGCCGTGCCCAGTTACGGCTGCTAATCTACGATTAGACAACTGCTGTTCAAAAGACGGGTTCAGCATGCGGCAAATTAGCAATAGACTTAAAAACAGAAGGAGCAACAACAACACTTGTGTGTCTACACTGACTCAAAACAAAGGATTTGTCAGTTAAACAAAGCAGCAGAATATGTTCTGCTCAATGATTTCCAACCCATAGGGCAGACTGCAGACACAAAGCCTGTCTGTGCCCACGACACAGATCATATGCAACGACCTGGAACTGCTTCTAAACACACAGCCAAGACCACAGAAGTGGATCCAGTCACAGTAACAGAGGAAAACTGTCCAGGCATTCTTCCCTGTCTGTGTCAACAATGACACACCTCTGCTCCAGCTTGTCCCCTCCCTCCTCTTGCTGTCTTTAAAGCACTGACAGAGTAAAAGAGACAAAACAGGCCTGTGTCACGCCGTAAAGCCAAACTGCTTACAGTCCCAACTGTCTTTATTCATGGCACTTCACTGTCTTCTGCAGTCCTTAATCCCAGCTTTGCTCCGTCTCTGTTTTTGGTCCCACTTGCGTTCTCTCTTCAGAGGGATAAAGCAGTGGTTGAAGAAGTAGCCCACCCTAGGGGTTGAAAGCTTGTATCCCATCCAACCCTGAAAGCTGTTTTCACTCAAAACATTGTCAGCGTGCCCAAACATGTCAGAGGAAGTTATTTGTAACAAGGGGGATAGGGAACTATCCTTTAGATCTGTCATCAGGCTCTGGAAGGGAAGCTCTCTGCTCACTGGCCGCACGCCTCCGCTGGCCAATCAGGAGGCAGGAAAGACAAATAAATAGGAGGCTCTGTCCCTCAATGGACAGCTCACCCCAGTAGTTTCATCCTCCTACTGGCGTGTCGGCTGCAATAGCAACGGTGACTCTAAAAATGTTTTCTGCTTTTCCTTCGCTCTCATCTTTCCCATTGATGACCACTTTTAAACACGCCACATAAGACATAACTTGGTAAAATTGTGGTTAAAACTCAATCAGAGTGCATTACATAATCAACAGAAGTAAAGCAATTGTGCTGTTATTTTAGAAACCTAATATATTGGAGGAATTATCTCATCACAACATGGCAGTTTTCACCTTTTCCATACTCCAGTCTGACTCACCGGATATAGACTGTGGGTTTAATGATGTAATTTGTCAAAAACGACTAGTATTGAGGGTATCTTCAGAAACAAAGGGGATAGCATATGTAGATGTATTATTATATTTGCTTCACATGTATGCAGAAGTCGAGTAATTTGCGGCGTGCTGTTTGGGCAGGAGCAACATCCGTGACATGAGTCAGCACAGTGGGCGTGAAAACAAACGTTATTAAAAGATCACAGGCACAAGAGCCGACAATAGCAGAAGTCGTCAATCAAATGTGGAATGGCTGCCATGGCATGCGTGGCGTGGTGGGAGGCTTGGTTGGAAAAGCATCACAGAAACTGACTCAGGCTTTTCCAGATTTGTCGGTACAATTCGCGTCTCCTCCTCCCTCACCAGGAATGTAAGCAATCTGAGAAAACGCCGGGCGTACAGTCGATCACCTACAAGGAATCGATACAAAGATGAAACGAAAACAAATGCAGATTTTGCTCTCTACAAATACCAGCTGGCGTGCCGAAACATGCAATGAGTGACACACTACTCTGCGGGCACGCAACCTTAATTCATGAGCGCAATCATTCAGAAATCCACAGCACACATGCTGTATCAGTAACACACACGCACACGTAGGAACTAAGGCAAGCTGGGCCTAATCAATTGTTGTAACCATTATTCAACATATGTGGCTAATTTGTCCCTGGCAATTTCCATCCTGGTTGGGTGATGATCTACAGAGGGAGATGGAACAAAACCGGGGCGGTCACATGACAAGCCCCAACCAAACCATTGCAGCCACAAACACACAGGATAAATGTCAGCACTTTGACCAATCCAGCCTCCCATTCTGCTTCTATCAACACGCACGCAGTGCTGTAAACATTAGCAAGGACAGTGGTGATATTGAAGAAAACAGTGGAATAATGACCGAGGCTGAACACGTCAGGGTTTGCCAGGTAGCTTATGCGAAATGTCTGATGTTGTACTGGAGTCATTACCTAAATTATCCCAGTTAAATGTGCTGGAGCCTGTGGCTGGCAGAATATAAAGAGAAGAGTCTCTACCTCGTCCACACATTTGTCAGCGCGGGCGGATAGACCGACAGATGCACATGCGCTTGCGCACATACACACCATCTCTGTGGGTAATAGCGGCTGCATGGGTGTTAGAGGGGCGCCACTGTGGTCGGACTGGGCTGTCTGGGAGCATAAAGTTGCCTTCTCATGGTTCCCCACTTGCCTGGGTGGTCTGACTCTGGTGTGGGTGTGTGTGTGTGTGTGTGGACAGGGACGGACATACACTCGTCCTGCAAAGGTGAGATGAGTGAGTGTGTGTGGTTGCAAAGGGTGGCAGGACAGGCTGGGCACTGGCCACACATGGAGGGCCACAAGTCCCACTGACCATCCTATTAAACACACACACACGCACGCACACACACATGCATGCACACACACACGCATGCACACACAACCAAGCCCTCATCCACGCGGAACAAATATTTTGACAGAGATGGGGAGACGGCAGGGCGTCTCCTCTCTCTCTAGCTGGGTTACTTCTGGTGTTAGGCCGGGCTCAGCACAGGATGGTCTCGGTATGCCCAAACAGAACCTGAGGAAACCTCAGCCACTTTTAGAGTCAATCAGCCCCCCCACCAACCCCCACCCCGCTCCGACGATTCTGGAGGCAAACACTGAACCATCAGACGGTGGCGCACAGAGGACAGCAGAATCCTTGGGTTCCTAAGTTGTGGCCAAAAGTAAAAAAATAAACATCTTCTTCTTCCAAAGAGATTTCAACAGGAAGATATACTGCCTGTCGCCCTTCCAGGTAAACTGAAAAAAAAAATAAAAAAAAAATGTCATTCTCTCTGTCTCTCTCTGGCTCGCTCTCTCATAAGTGCCAGACTATTTTGGTTTTTCCCAAATATTTTCTAAGGCCTGAAGAGCTGCTTTTATATATCTGTCGCCCGTGCTGTTTCAAAGTGAGAGTGTCAGCTGAAAAGGGCCATTCAGTGGCCAGAATCAAAGCGTGTTGACCGTGTGAAATGGTTCACTATTGAGAGGGAAGGCCACCTCAGTCCACAGAGCAAAATTATAGCTTCACACAGCATCACGTCTGTTTCCCCAACTCAATCACTGGTGGTCATGTTTAAATGAATCAAGCCACTTGAATAGCTTTGTAAAGCAGCATAACGAGGATGCTGCCACTTGAAGTGTGTGCTCTCTTTACGTCAGACAGTGAATCAGTTGTTTAGTCAACCAATCAGTAATTCAATTTGAAGCCACCATATTTCTTCTGTGCTTTTTAATTCACAAAACTTGACAGCTGTACTACTTACTAGTCACCTCAAAAATAAGACTTTTCATACAAAACATACATCTGTAAACTATGATATGTTTATATAAAAAAGAAACCACACTTCCATGTTTACAATTTTACTTGTAATGGGAGCATTTCTTACATTACAGCATCACAAATTTTACATGAAGCTTCATCAGTTGAAATGTTTGCATGCTTCTGGGCAGCACAAATGTCTGACAAGAAGAACGTTATAATTCATTTTCCAATATCCACCCACATTTTAGCTCACCTTGTTGTTAACTTCGTTTATAATTTTGTGCTGGCCAAGTAGCGTATTTACAATCACACAAATGAAAGCAGTGATAATTAACCAAAAAGTGAACCAAAACATTAAAGGCTACTGTGTAGGATTTATGTTTTCATTACTGTTTAATCACATGAAACCAATAATCTTTGTGTTTTTTGTAACTTTAGAATGAGCCTTTCCTATCTACAGAGGCAGCTGGCCCTCTTCCATTGAGTCTGCCAGGGGAGGGTGAGGTGAGGGGTATTCAGTTGGTTACAATCTGCAAGCACTATGCTTGATGCCACCAACTCCTACACACTAAAGCTTTGAAGTTACAGATTGAAAACTAAAATATAAAATGGCTGAAAGGCACACAAACACTGTCTATTTGCTTTTGGTGCCTCAGACTCCTCCATACTCCTATTTGCTACGTTGCTACATCTCCGGCAAACCAATCTTTGCGAGCTGACATAAATGTACCTATGAACCAACATGGGAAAGCCATCACAGACTTCGAATGTAAAATCTCTTTCACACTGCGAAAAACAGAGAGATTTATCTGTTGGTGATAGGCTTAATCAGCATTGGGTGAAATTGTTTTGCCGACTGAAGCTCATTTATATGAGACAAAGGTCTGCACTGCAAAGTCTAAGCAAATAATCTGGGTACTCCGTGGTTGTTTATTATATTAAACATTCAGTCCAGTCAAACAAACTCCACTGTTTTATTTTTCTGGAGTAGGTTACCACTTTTAAAGCCCACTCTTCACCCTCACTGTTGTAAAACTCTTCTTATTGGAGTCGACACAAGAGACAAGATGCTCTGTTGTTTACATGTTATTTTCTCTGCCTCCTCCTCAGTGCATGCAGGAAGAGTTAAGGGAGCACCATCCATTATTGATCAAGCTATTTCCAAATGTCCTTATTGAGTAATAAACAGTCGTCCATAGACAGTTGGTGCATTAGTGTCAGCAGGAGCGCCAGGCGGACAGCGGAGGCCTATCAGTCACCATCACTCCCAACGTGACGAGACTGATTATAGGTTATTATTAAGCTGTATTGATTACTGCCAGGGGGAGCTAAGTGTGCTGGAGAGATACTGTCGAACTGTATAGGGAGAGACTTTTACAGCTCCCTGCACTACAGTACACTGTACAGAAGTAATGCACACTACTGGACAATTAAAGCAGCTTAAAATCTTTAACAATAAACACAGTGTTTACTATCATGCGTTGTTTCTAGCGTTATATATTAGTGCACAGTTTCTCTGTGTATTTCTCTCTGGACCTGTGTCAGGGAAGTCATATTCATCAAATTCCATCAGTGGTTTTGAGCTTTTATCGTCACAATAATTATGGCTCTCCATTTATTGAATAAACTTTTGAAGCGGTAGCACTTTCAGATGCCAGAGCCACCCCAAACACACCACTTTTGGGGGCAGATGGAGCAGCTGACAGGCTTTAGAAGCTGTGTGGGTAACCTATCCTGTACCACTCTCTCCACACACGCACACACACTCTCTCTCACACACACACAGAGACACACACTCAGAGACAAACACACACATATATACACACACACACACCATTCTCCCTTCCAAACGAATCATTATACCCATCCTGCCCACATCTTGAGAGTCCTCAGGTCCACAGAACATACTTAGTTGTGGTTGAAGAAGCACTTACATCCACTCAGCACTCTGCCATTCCCTGCCCAAGATGATGCTGTTCTGGTGGGGGAGATCTTCTTTTATGAACTTCCTGCGATCATCCATCAGCCTGCTAAAAAGAAATGGGTGGGTATGGTGGCCACAGCCTCTAACCTCAAGAAGAGCCTAATGCAAACAGGGCCCTTTCTGGGCCAGCTCCTTGGCCGCTGTTGCATAAGAAGTGATGTCATTAATTATTCACGCTCCACTGGGTTCAATATTTAATGGTGGCGACATGTAATTTACACTTACACTCGAGAAATCACGGGGTACAGACCAAAATAAACAAGTGTATTTGTTCCAACGAGTGCAGGGGGTGTTATATTAATCCTATCCGGTGGGCTCTGATTTCACTGATAATCTTCTCTGTAAAACAGCAACTGTGAGCTTGATTTGATTCATATTGGAAAAGTTTGGAACTAGCAGATTTTAATGCACCATTTATCAATGGGGACCAAATCAATAGTAAAAAAAAAGGCATTCCCCTTTAGCAAAATTGAAACAAAGAGGGGCTGAATATTCAGCACAACTTTGGATGAAACTATTATTATGGGCTGCTATCTTATACCACATTGGAAAGCAAAATGTGCCTCTCAGCAAAAAGTATCATAAGAATTTGAGTAACATGTGGCACAACAACACTCAAGAGCAGTTTCCTTGCCTTCCTCTTCTTTTTTTTCATCTCTGCACCCACTGTGATACCCCCACCACGATCCCTCTACTGCACAATCCAGCAAGTCCGGTTTATCTGGGCACAGATAAACAACTGTCCGTCACAGAGCAGGGGCTTCAGCCAGCTACGCTTCAGCACGCTGCATAAACTCCTGTCTGTTCATTCCTGATTAAACCGCCCCTGCTCTCCAGTGACTCAGCGAAGCTGAGCCGAGGCCATAACCAGGGATTTAAATGAGGTGGTGAACTTTGAGTTAACACCTTTTAGGGTTACAGATGATGTGAACATGTGTTGTGAATTTGGGGAGAGCTGCGTAGCTGCAAAGAGAGCAGAGTGACCTCTGACATGTGTAACACCTCCTAATTTGTTCAGAGGAGAAGTTAACGAGGCCTGCTGGGGAGAGGGTCATTAAAGTGAGGGCACTGGAAGCCTTGCTGACAGAGACAAGGAGCCTTTGTGTATATATGATGAGTCTGTGGAGTTAGCAGTCTTTTAACAAACTTTATGGGATTAATATGTATATTTTAAGAGATTTTATGTGTTTTTCAGGTATTGAGTAATTCCATCAGCAGAATGTGATATACAAATAGTGTTAGGGAGTGAAAATCGGTAATACAATGGCCCCTATAATACTGTATAATGATTTCCAATACATGAACAGAAACTGAACATTATAATGTCATATTTACTATCCAGCTATTGCAAACTGCATTTTATTGTGCAATTGCTCAATTATTATAGAAGTGATGAATTTGAAAAACAGGAGGTAAATAAATTGTTGCACAGTTTGTTTAACAATAACTTTTGGGTAGAAAACCCCTGTATCGCATGCTAGCTTACACACTCTTAGATTGCCTTTTTGAAATTATGTGATCTCAAAGTGTGTGTGTATATATATATACATATATATCATTAATCTAAAATGCATTGCATGCAAAACGTTTGATGCTGAAAAATTGAGTTAATAACAACACCTTTGCTAATGTTAGGTTGGAGGCATAATGTCAGAAAGATCAGGCCAACATTTTTAACTATCAATCGTTAAATGTTACAATCAAGGCTGAAAATTACAACAGAAATAAACAATCAATAAATTTCTCCATTGTGCAGATTAACTGCTATTTGTCTAAGGTGAAGTGACTGTTATTGTAAGCTCAACGATATAGTTATTTGGCCTATAGTTTCCTTTAATTCATGATTTGCTTACCTCTTGTATGCAGTGGTGGAAGAAGCACTCAGATCTTTAAGTTAAAGGGACAATACCATACACTTAAATGACCTTACAAGGTAAAATCCTGCTTTCCAAAATTCCAAATGTAAGTACTGGCAAAAAAAAACAAAACCTTAAAAGTATCAAAGAGAAAGAATTTGCAGAATGATCCCTGTCAATGTTACAGTAGTTGGTTCACTATCATTGATGTATTTTTAATTGGCCACATGTGAGCAAATTGTAACTTGAGTCTTTCTCGATTGCCTATACAAGCCTGTGGACAATGCGTCGAAGTTTGTTGAAGATGAAGTTGCGATTTGTGATTTTATGCACATTCTTGAGTGGCTTGTCTCAGCTAACAAAGAGCAACAATCGCTAACATTAGTTTAGAAATGGAGTCAGCTAACATCAACTAATGACAGGCTGCAACCCCAGCCCAGAAGCTTCACAGAGCCCCTTTAACCTGGCAGTCAGCTAATCAACTTATCAAATTTTAATCTAAAAAGCAACTAGTAACGAATCATAGTGAAGTATGTATCACCTAGCATCACATGGAAGTACTCAAGTATAGTAGTACAGTAGTACTGTGCTTAAGTAAACAAACGTACTAATTTACCTTCCACCACTCTCAGGATGTGTTGTGTCAAAATAAAATAAAAAGATGGCTATAATGAAACAATTGTAACATTGACAAAGTGTTAAAAAAAAGATAATGAAAGCAGGTGTGACCCAAAGATAATGTGCCAGTTAGTATCCCATCATGCTTTGGGAGTGTCTCCCTGAAACTGCATCTCAGACAATAAAATCAGACGGCAGAACCTATGTCATGCCTGTATGGTTGATTTTGATAGCTAGTGTGAGCTTAAAGGGAATTTCAGTGAAACGTTTCAAAAGGATATCAAGTAATGCTGCACTTAGGTTATCAGTGATTTTGTCAGATGCATACTGTAAGCGAACACCACAGACTAGAATCTTCTACTGTAGTAACTCACATGCTCAACCATCCGTTGATCTCCTATGATCATACGACTTTTCCTTAAGTTCACCTCTCGTGCACCCGAAGCAGTGAAACCACACCATATGCTTCCAGGGCAGTGTGCTTACCACTGATAAACATTCCTCAGACTGTGGTGGAAACTGATTTTTTTTAAAGCTGCTGTGTGTGCCTTTGTCAGCCAGGAGCCCTTGACTACGACCAAGGAGGAATGCATGTAAAGCTGAAGCGCCTCTGAAGGGCCCCTTTTTAGCTGCTACACCACTGGAGGGCACTGCTCTGTCTGGCTTCACACAGAGTGCTCTTTGTTTTGAGATGCTGTCGCCACAGACACTGGGGAAGATTACTAGGGATAAAGTGAGTGGATTAAATATTTGCCACATTTTTCAACATGTGTGATGTAAGTTTTAAACTCATTTTCCTCAGAGCCTTGGGAAATTAAGCTTTGGTTTTATGCACAGAATGCTTTCTCAAAGATGGGCGCTTAATGCGGGCTTCTTTCTTCACTTCCAGGGTATGCTAAATTCTAAATCTCAACCAGACTTTTTATATTGATACAAATGTGATGAAGAGGAAGCCTAAATTTAGATATGTTTATTGTTATCAGTGTGCAAGGTAAAAGGTTTTCTGTGGTGTGAAGTACTTTGCTTGCCAAAAAAGAAAAACAACAACACACAAATGCCACACAGCATGAAGCCTCCTCTACCACAAAGCTCGCCGCCATGTTTTTCTATTTCCTTTTTTTTTTTTTCTTCCCTTCACGGGCAAACTGCAGGAGGGTTGCCTACATTGGAATGCTACCGGTTTTGAGTTGTTGCAAATGAAATAGTTTGGCCTCAACACCTCCACCCCCTCTACCCACAATGTCACAAACACTTACATCCTTGATGGAGGAAAAAAAAAAAAAAAAAAAGCACAGTGTGCAACGACAGTTGGCGGCGATAAAGTGCAAAAAAATTAGGCAGCTGCAGAGTGAGAGCAGATCTGCTGACTTGGGGGTTTGGAGAGCTACCGCTAATGCTACAGGCGCTACAGTCTTATTTGTTGGAAAAAGAATGGTTGAGTGGGTGATATCAAAGAGAAACGGTGGTTAATAATTACAGAAAATGACAGGATGGATGTGGAAATAAAGAGGTCGAAATGTTTGTAATATAGGTTGAATAGTGAGGATCGGAGAAGAGTTGGCATGCAGGGTGGTGAAAAGGGAACAAACTCTTGAAAGGAAAAGTTGGAAAATCCATCAGAGACACGGCAGTATTCTTCATGACTGATAGCCCTTAATCAGAGGATATGATCCGATGATGAAGGTCCAAACCACCGGCAGCCCCGCGCGCCCCGTCATGCGCGGCGCTGGAAGCAACGCCTTGCAGAAGCTCTGGCTTTATTGGAGGTGGGCAGACGTTCAAGTTTTTCTTTGACGCTCCACCCCGCAAGCCGCTTTTATGGGCCTGTTTACTAGCATGGGCTTCCAGAGATCTTTATCCAGTGCGCCTTTGATTTGCCAGAGCTCTCATCCCACATCCCATATGCTGCGGCAGAGACACGGGCCTTTCAAGACGCACAAATAGAAATCTGGCAGTCATTTCACAGTCAGATTTTTTTTTTTGTCTCTCTTTCCCCTGCTCTCTGCTCACCCCCTTCATTTTATTCCTTTATACCCCCCCCTCCCCGTTTCTCCACATCTTCAGATATAATTACAGAGGCTCTTTTGCAGATGTTGCGGCTCTCCCTTCTTCTTGCTATCCAGTTTTTAGGAGATGAGTAGTAATGTGAGGGGGCATTCACTCTACAGACTGTTAATTAACCACATTTCTCTCTCATTTAAAACAGTAAATAATAGAAATGTCAAGACTCTCACAACGATGTGCAGGCAGCAACAGGATGTGATAGCGGAATATTAATTGAATTTATTTTCTTTGACAACTTCTGTATTACAAAGGCAACAGCAAATGCACAGCAGCTGGAGCGACTGCTGGGGCTTCTACTGTACAGTGTAGGTGGCCAGGACCTTAATCTGCACAAGACACACAAACACAGTAGAGAGACAGATCTTGGTAACTGTGCATTAATCAGAACTAACTTTGTGCTTTGGAACTTTTCAAAGCGAGGAGATAACAGCTCAAAAACCACTTCCGTCGACAAAAAGACAAAGAGAAACGCTGTTAAATAAGAAAAGTACAGGGTCGGAAAAGAAAAGTCAATACACACACCGCATATAGCTCTGGTCCAAGGATGACCACTGGAAAGGGTGCAATTATCCTGCGTTGACACTAGCTGTAACTTTCACCCATTGTTAACACCAACCTCTGTGGGCAAGTCGAGCTGAGCGGCGAGCCGGGCCAAGAGCAGCTCCTCCCACGTGAGGAGAGAGACCAGACCTGACCAGACTGGGCCGGAACACCCGGGCCACAACCAGACCTGTCACATGACCAAGGTCAACAGGCAGTTTCAGAGCGGGAGAAATAACAGGAGTGTTGCGCAGGTTTAGGACACCAGTGAGTGAGCCTTCCTCTCCCATTCCCACTCTCGTTTCATTCGCCATTCATCAAAGAGCCGGGAGCAGCTGCTACGTCCCAAGCTGTCAGACAGGCAATCCTCAGGTGTGCCTACTCAGCGACTTGGTGACAGCCAACCCCAAAGTTGCCAGTTTTAAACTAAGAATACAGAAACTTGAAAACTGTATGTGGGCCCCCCCCACCCTCAGCTGTACGTAGGAAGCGAGGGAGTGAGTCTGGGCAAGAACACCTCTCTGTGGAGTAATTCATGGACTGCCACAGTCCAGCTGCAAGGTGTGATTTGGCTCGAAGCGGGTGAGGGGTTCTGCATGGTAGACAGAGGCAGGAAGTTCTGAGTAAGGCTGAGAGGGTCAGCAAGTCTATATAACGGTTTCCGAGAGAGAGAGAAGTTTAACTGAAACACGGAGCCCCTCGCTTGTAATCCTCCTGTGGTTTCCTTCCTCAGCTCCTCGGCCCCAAACCCCCAAGCAGACAGCCTCCCTCTAAACCGTTCTACCCACCCCCCCTTCAATCTCCTCTCCTTTCTTTTTCTGTTGTGGTATAAAAAAGATGATGCTTATTCGGGTCTGGCTGTGGCCCTGGCTCTGCTCCATGGGAGGAGATGTGGTTTCTCCAGCTGCTGTGAATCCTGCAATGAAGGTCTGTGCATGAAGCCATGCTTAATTTGTGTGGTCGAGGCTGAAATACACCCCCACCACTTCTTTACTCCACCAATATCTCTCTCTCAATATTCTCTATGCCACCATCGTCTCTATGGATTGTCACTCTGACGTCTGCCTTCCTTTTCCATGATGGATTTCAGCTCCTGCTTTGTTTACCTGTGAGATTCTTTTCTAGTGATTAGGTCTACAAAGGCCGGGTCGCATTACATTCAAAGACTAAACATGTACACAACAACAGTGTCGGTGCCTTGATTTACTGGTTGCTCGTTGCCTTGATGCAAAAGTTTCTTTATTTTGGAAAAAATGCTTATTAGCTTTCTTGTAGAGAGTTAGTTGAGAAGAATGATACCACTCGAAATGGCCGACCACACCAAGAACGACAACTGTAAGTAAGACCATGTCCACACGTATTAAAACTATGTTTTTTCTTCTCTCCATCTTCCTTGGCATCGTTTCAAGAATATATGCGTCCAAACGGATCTATTGAAAACGACTTAACACGCTGTAGTTCATATTCCTGGCCTATAGGTGGCGCTTGAAATTCACCAAAAAGAGAGAAGAAGAGACGGGGCATGCACATTAAGCTTGCGCGCTGTGTACAAACAGTAGAAGGAGAAACTGAACACAACAAGAAGAAGACGAAAATGGCTAGCGCAAGGAAACCAGAATTGTTTGCGTGGACTGATAATGAGGTCGAACTGCTGCTGCGACTCACACTCGACTACAACGCGAGTAAGTTCCCGAGAAACACGAACGCAAGGGCAGCGTTTTGGGATTTTTCCACCCTGAGACCAGGTTTCAAAAAAGTGCGTTTACAGGCGCTGTGTTTACAGGATCCATGTGGACAATCGGCCAAAAGGATGCAAAACATGTGCGTTTACACACAGAAGCGTTTCCATGTGCACGGCCTCTAACAATGTAAGATTTTCCTAGCAGTGTTTACAGAACATTATGGTTCATTGGTGTAGACGCTCGCATCATTATTGTTCTTGGTGTAGATGGACCTTCAGCCAGCAGGCTGTAGGCCTAGCTTAACATAAAGACTGCATGAAGGGGGCCAAACAGCTAGCATGACTCTGCCCAAAAGTCCAAAAGTAAAAAAAATCCACCCACAGGCATACCTTATCTAAGTCCACTAATTAACTGACTACTTGATGTTTCATCAGTGCCGGACTATGTCTTGGCGGGCTGGTGGAGACACTGAGAACTCACTGTGTAAAGGTTGACTGGAGACAGAATAACAGGCAATACTTTCAGATGTCACTGATGTCATTAATGCTATAGAGGGACACCCATTCCTGTGTGCCCCTATTGTACAGTCAGTAGTGAAAGACAAATATATTTTTGATCCTGTTTGAATTGTGCCACAAATTATACATAAAATGTTTTTCAATTTAAAACATAATTTTGAAAGTACTTACAGTCAGTTTGTCTTAAATACAGTGAAAAACACCACTTAGTTTTTTCTAACACTGCTCAGTGAACTACATCTATCTATTTTTCTATCTAAGTCTCAACATGCTAACTGCTTGAGAAGATCAGTCTGACTGAAAAACCAGATTAAAAGTGCATTTCATGTTTCTTTCTTTTTTACAAGAGTGCTTCAGAGATGAACTATCTTGCCTTTGGACTAACAGTATCCAAAGTAGCCTGAGTTAGTCTTGTATTGGTGCCAATATGCTATTTAGCCTAAATGCATTCTTTGATTGTCAAAGTAAAGGTTCTGCACGAGTGAAACAGTATAAGTGAACTAAAAAGGGACCATGAATCCGAAGAAATTGAGTACAACCGATAAGTGAAGAAAAAGCGCAGACAAATGGAGACCTTTCATATGAGCTGAGACACTGCCATGTCCACATTTACATCTCCCACACTAAACACTGCCTACTGTACTCATCAAAACATTACATAAGACTGGTGTGGTGGTAGGTTAGGAAGTCTGGCTGGGTTCCAGTGGCTTTCTAGAGGCCCTGGCTTCTCTCTGTACATTAGCCAGGATATTAAAGGAAATGCAGGCCACCACAGGCTCCACTGCTGCGGTTTGCCATCAGCCGGCGCAAATATGCCTTCCACTGGCACACACTCAGCCCGTTCTTGACATGCGGACTGCGTGTATGTTGTGGGGAGTCGATAGGACAACTGTGTGACCACTGTGTTCTGTTCTGTGTGGCCGGTCAGCAGCAGCTCGCTGTATAATACTCACTCATTACACATAATAGTTCCAGAGACAAAGAGGACACACACACACACACACACACACACACACACACACACACACACACACATACACACATTGTCAAGAACAGACGCTCCACTAGGGCCCCTGGGTATTCATGGACCATTAGCATAGCTACAGTGTGAGCTAATCGGTTGTGGCAGTGTTTTGCGGAGGACCGGCTGGGTGGGACAGGTAACATTCAATTATAGCCCAGCCTGGTCGGCATGGAGAAGCCAAAAAGACAGCTTAGTGCGTCGTGTTACTAAGCAAACTCACGACACACTCTGCAGGAGGACGGAGAGCGAATGGAACTATGGGGAGCCATCCTGTCCTCTAGAGGCTGAATTGAAAAGCTTCCCACCACGCTGGTTCATTTGAATGAATACCACCCAGTGTGTGTGTGTGTGTGTGTGTGTGTGTGTGTGTGTGTGTGACAATGTTCATGGACATTAATACATGACTCAACATATATCTGTTTGGATTCATACTTACTAGTTGAATATGTATGTGTGTGCTGTGTGTGTGCATGTCTGCAGGGGATTGTCTCTTAATATATTTAAGCTGTTAAAAACCCCAAAGTCTTTGGCGAGGTCTCACACACACACTTTTTCTCCTTCCTCCCTCTCACCAGAACCATTTATCAGAGCAGAACAGGGGCAGCTTGCGTGTCGTAAGCCTCTTTGGAGCCACAAACAAATCAAGAGGGGCTCTCCATCAAATGAACTCCCCACTCGACTGGCGGTAACATAAAGGTTTACTCGCTCGCTGTGTAAAAGCATGTTTCAGTGGGAACGGCTTCCGATTGAATGCGTCCATACGTACGTGCACAGGGGAAGAAAAATGACTAAGACTCACGGAAGGGGGGTGATTGTCAAACTTTTTTCACATTTCCATATGTCAGGTGTAGGATCCCTGCAGTTGTGCGTTGCAAGGCAGTGAAGTTGAATGGTTTATTACCAGTGGCGCCAGGAGGTGCTGGTATAGTTTTCATCGTGTGTCTGTGTTTGTGTCAGCAGACAAAATGTGGCCCTAAAGGCACCTATTGTAGCGGGAGCTACCACAGAAGTGTTTTTTAGCAAACCAGACTTTACAGGTGTGTAGCTGAGATCCAAATGAAAGCCAAGTTTGAAGATAGCTGTTGGAAGGGAGGAGAGGACCACTTAATACTCCTGACACACATTCATTTTAAGTCGAAGGTTTCTATATCTTAGTTCCAATCATTCATGTCCACTCCAAGACATTAAGTCAAACCAGAGAATATCTTGCAATGTGATCACCACACGTGCAAAAGCAACGGACGAGGGAGTATAGTTTTTTAGAAACACACACACACACACACACACACACACACACACACACACACACACACACACACACACACACACACACACACACACACACACACACA
>CAEMYA010000506.1:9318843-9344219 GCA_903131615.1 Diplodus sargus | reverse complement strand
AAGTAACTCTTGTTCTAAACACAACATCAACAAACCACAGAGCAGGGCTGTTTGGTGAAGCTGCTTCAACAACCAAATAAATGAGATGACACCCGGTTCAACACAGTAAACATCCCCAGAGACCAAACACACTGCAATGATCAGAGGTGTCGACAATTATACTGGCATGCCCTTAATGGATGGAAAGCCCTCAAAGTGTCTCTGGTCAGCTCTGATCCATAGGCCACTGCATTAGACGGGGCCAGAGCTCCAGCCACTGGAGCTCTCAAGCCTGGAGAGTAGTACTTAATGCTCAGGGTGAGTGGGGGACCTTCCTGCCCACAACGTCCTACCCCGTGCCCCCTGGAAAACCACAGCTGACCACTGGGGTACTGGGAAATGAAACCAAGGAAACCACGGGCCAGGCGAGAGCAGCACAGCCGCCAACGCTGGGGCGGAGAAAACAAGGAGTCGGGGCCTTTTGGCGGCTTGGCGGTTGCTGCTGATGGAGGTATTAAGATATTAATTGCTTTTTGACGTGATTTTGTTAAGGGAGGAGGGCAGGTCTGCGGCTTCTCATACAATGGTTAGTAATGGTGGAGAGGCCTGACGGGGCAGAAAGGGCCCAGCATGGAGCTCCGTGCTGAAAGGTGGAGACGCTCACAAGATAGACCTCTTTTCATACACACCACCAAAGTGATGGTCACAAAATGTTTGTAAACTGGTATTACCATTGATTGAGGAGATCCTACATAGTTTAAGATTGTCACACTAACATTTTCTGAAGTACTGCAGAAATGAAAGGGCAATGAAAAGGAAAAGTGCAGGTCAAACAAGGATAGGGGCCAAATCTAAACTTATTTTGGGAAATTTGTCTTATTGACGAGAGTTACCAGGGAAGATCAATACCACCCACAAGTCTATACATCAAATATGAAGCTATAACTTAAAACAGATAAACAACTAGCCTGTCCGGAAGGGACAAAATCTGCTTCACTACACTTCTTAAGCGCATTTTTCAATTAGTTGGACAGATGTTAAAATGTTAAAACAACCAGGCTACAGTCTTTAAGCTAAGCTAAGCAAAGCTTTTCCCAGTTGTAGTTTCATATCTAGCATACAGCCCTGCAAAATATTGTCAGGAACTTATCCTGGTGGAATGTTTTCGCTTGGAGTCCTGAACCCTGGCATCAAAATGGCCAAATCCCCACAAAAGAAAAAGTAATAACTGCTAGCTCGTTTACATTTATTACATTAGCGACATCATTAGCGTTAAGGTAACTTTCCTTTTTTCTTATTTGTAGGTTGTGCACTCAGAGGTTGTTTTTTCCTTTAGCAACAGGAATTTTAAAAGAGCTAAAATGAAAATAGCTAAGTGCCAGTGACAGGGAGACAATACACCCTATTACAAGACGCTGTGCCATCAAAATGATTTTGAAGCTGTTATTTTAAGGTAAAAAAGTTGCATAATGTTGTTTACAAGCTAAAAAAAATTGTCCACCGAGTCCGTGATTGAGCAGATAGCGGACTGAAGGCTAAATGTCTCCCATAGTAGACTAGGTTAACCCCACTGAGGCGGTAGTGCGTCAGCTAGGGGTGCAGCCTGCGTACACGACAGCAGACATAAACAGCAGTGCAGCAGCCCTGACGCAAGGCCACAGCCTCACACACACTCAGAGAGAGGCTAAGGTTGCACTGGGAGAAGTGAATCACCAAACCCCGGTGATTCAGGACACAGAACCTATACTTATGGGCTGCTGTGTTCATGAAACTGTACTCCGCTGTATGCGTGTGTGGGAGGCATGTGTCCGATGCATATGCGTATACGCCGCAGGCAGCTGCCAGGGGATGGGCAGGGAGCATTACCATCAGCATCTCTGAGGATCATGGAGAAGCCCCCAGTAATCCTGGCCTCTCTCCAGGCTCCCACACACCGCAATTAGGATTAATCCTCCCCTCCTCCCTCCTATCGGCCGAACAATAGAGAACATCTGAGTGAGTGTCACTATTTATGTGTGTGTGTGTGTGTGTGTGTGTGTGTGTCTATATGGGTGTGTGGTGTAGTTATGGGGGGGCAATTAGCCAACTTTGTACTTGGGGTGGAGATTCCCCCCCTTAAACCACCAGACGACCACTAGGCTGTGGGACTGTGGGATGGCGCACACACACACATACACACACACACACACAAAATATGGAGGGACGGTAACAAATTGACCAAAGTGGTGGCGATATAAACAACTGTTTGACCAGTGGCCACATAATTGGCTGTAAAATGGGAAGAGATCTCACTATCTTGAGGGAGTTCTCTCCGCAATAATCCATCACCACTAAATGTAACATTGTGCAGACATATTGTTTTGTTTTGTTAAACAATTCCTGCTCTATCGCATGTCTTAATAGTACATCATACTTTTGTAGTACTCGAGATCAGCCTTAAGATCACTATTTAACTGTCTCTTCTCAGAAACTTCTCAGTCTTGCTTGAGTCTCAGACAAAGAGGACTCTGAATTTTATTTCAAAACTGGTCAAGATCACAACTCCCCACCACCCGTCGCATGCACACAAAGAAAGTGCAAGCAGAAGACAGAATAAGACGCTGTCTCCGAGGACACGTCAGCCAAATCTTCTGGAATGAAATTTGGCTGCCCAAACCACAGAGTTCATGTGCAAAATGGCGTCCAAGTATGTAAATTCTGCCATGCAACACTTACGGAGAGACCATGTCAAACTTTAATCTGTGCATAGAAAGGTAAGCTGAGTGTAAGTGATGCTAGCAATGCTAGCTAGCGGACGCTCGCAATCCGCCTTTACACAGATGCTTTCACAGCATTGTTGTTGTGAGTTAACTGAACTTTATGCATGAAATGGGTGTTTTGGTCATGGCCAAAAGAAAATTACACATTACTTTGATGCATAATAGCATTGTACTGTATGTAAAACTGCTTTTCTTTCATTGCTGTCTTCCAGTCCAATATACCAACTTTTGAGGACTACTTTAAAGGCAGATTCATGTAATTGTTAATAAAAATTAATGGGACGTGGGAAGAATTACATTTAACAGTCATTCTGAAACCATGACTGAAAAGGGAGGACAGATGATATTTGTTTGTAAAGTTGGAAATGTGTCGAGCGTCTTCAGAGGTTTTGCAGTCTTGTATGTCCATGTTTTAGTACAAGTTAGACTTTGAAAATACAGCATGAGCAGCTGCGAGATGTCACGTCTCTTCAGCAACTAATCACTCATGCACAGAATCCTTCAGTTAGAAAAACTGATGATGGAAGTAGTTCTGTGCTGTTATCTTGACCCTGTGGTTGCCACTGATGTTTTTTTGTTTTTTATCTAGAACTGCCAAAAGTGATTTGCCCGGTCAGCTGAATGCTGGCACTACACGTGAGGGTCGGTGGGTGTTTTAGTGTCAGCAGGAGAAGAGCAGGGTGGGGAGAGGTGTCAGGGTGGAGGGCCCATAACGCGGCAAACCTCAGAGCTCACGCCTTCACAACTTTACAGCTACCTTAACCAACCACTTCCACAATGTATAGGAACCAAAGTTGTCATAGAGTATATCTGCAATATACTGAGAAGTTGTGTTTACATTGAGACACTCCTTGATTCTGTCTAAGACAAGCAAACACAGCAATGCTTCATCTTAAAAAAGTCGCCGTGTTTACAACAGCAATACTTAAAAGCTTTACAGTTATAAAGGGAAAAATCCCTTTTGCAATCTCCTATTAAAGATCGCTCCCTCACAAGCTATTATGGTATTTCCCTCGTAATAAAAAGTCAGGGAGTGCAAAATGTCCCCAATAGGCAGCTGCACGCTACAACTAAAGCGTCAAAATCATTTCCAGACTGCTCCACTATGGATCAAGGGGAAGGAGAGGCACGGGGAGAGGAAACCAAGGCAAAATAAATTAACTGCAAATGTATCGTGGAGGGGGGCAAAGGGGAAAAATAGAGGCGATTTATCTGTGCTTACAGACGGGGACAGGACCAGTAAACTGATGGTGAGAGGAACCGGGGGAATGGCACGAGGCAACCGAAGATCAACACAGGTGATGAGGTGCACAGAATCAACCAGGTGAGAGATGAGCAAAGGGAGAAAGAGGGAGCAATGTGCTGTTTTAGGCAGCTATGTCTGAGGCAGATCCGTTGAATCTTTGAAGAAAGCTGGCTGAGGAGCTGGGGGGGGAGTTTGATTTGGGCTGTGACAATGATAAACGGCCCGGGGAAATGGGCTATGGAGATCACTCAAACACCTGCCCTGCCCTGCATGAGCTCCACTCAACTCAAACAAGATGCGGTAGAAGGGAGTGCAGTGTGCCAGCTCAGGAGGGAGGAGACTCCTCCACTGCCACCGCCACTTCTCCCTTTGTTGTTTAAAACCACAAATACATGTTGAGGAGCAGGAATCACGCTGCATGTGCAGGGCTAAACAAAGGGATCGTGATTGCATTAAGATGTGATATAAAAGAAACTCCAACAATTACATCATTATCTATACTGAGAGCAGATTATTACAGCTATTATTCAAATAAAGGTGTTTGCGTTTGTCCGAAATATTTCAAGATGACAATAAAATCAATGATGGAATGTAGCTAGGTACACCAATATTGTCCTTTTTACTCCAACACATTTATTTGATAACTTTTGTTGCTCATTACTTTGCAGATCTCATGCTGCATCAGAGCCAAAGCACTGTGGTTTCAAACAGGTTTATTCTAATGGCAATCAGATGAAAAAAATATGTTGACCTTATATCAGAAAAAATGCAAAATACTGACCCGTAATATACGATATATATTGTACATATAATTAGATATATGTTTAACTTATATTTACTTATGTACTTTTACCAACACTGAATATCATTTAAATAAAAATGTAAACATTTGCAAAATTCCTTCACTTGATTCATTCTTGCTCTAGACATGGCACATTTGTGAATAAGAGTGCAATTCTATCTTTTCAGTTGCAATAACCACTTAAAGCACTCCTTTAAAAACAGACAGTGGAGCAAACAGTAATAATGAAACTCTTCAGAAGAAACTCTCATCATGGTAACATTATCAATGTGCTGACTTTCCTCTTCAGATGTACAGTATGTGTGATGGGTAAATGTAAGCAGAATCTTGAACGTGCACCTTTAAACTTATGTGTTCTTAACTTCAGAGCAACTAAGTCTCAATGAGAAAGACATCCCATAGTACTTTCCATTAACGTAGTCAGAATATGATACTTACTTAGAGGCTTGATATCGATAATGCCAAACATATTATCACTAAATTACTTTACAAACATTATGGTTCATGTTACTGTAGTCTTGTTCTGACTTCCTGCACATGGACTGCACATGCAAATGAGCAAGAAGAAGACAACGCTGGCGCAGTTGGTTCGAAAGGAATGACGATTACATCTGTGTCTCTAAACCTCCTGTTCAAATAAATAATAGATTTTTACACACAACTTAACAGTTACATTGTGCTAAAGTGTCAGACGCACTAAAAAATGTGCAAAGGATTTTACTCTACTGCAACCGACAGTAGTAGCACAGATCTTATGGTTTGTGTGACATTTATTCAGATTCCACAGGATTTATAGGTCTCTGTGGACTGAAATGTTTTTTTTTGTGCAGATCAGTGTTAGAATAATGAAAAACATGGGGGATAGATGCATTCTTAAAAAAAAGAAAAAACAAGCTCTGTTTAAAAGGCAACAGTGTGGAAGAATGGCCCTTGTTATTCCGACACAGTGTCTCAGAACTCGGTAAAGTTTTACCATGAGCAGCAGTTACATATTTGACTAAACACTGAGTGCCACTCTGCAAGCAGTGAGTCTTGTAAACAAGGATGGGTCCTGCTGGAGCCTACACATCCTTCTCTGTTTTTTCCTCCGCTGGTATAATTTAATAAAAGCTTGACAGCAAATATTATTCTGTGTTAGAGAAACTTTTATAAGCCTTAAATGGAATCAGGCCTGAAAGTAATGCACACTGGTTCCCTCATGGGAAAGAGACAGGAAGAGAAGAACAGAGGACGAAAATATACGGTGGAAGTGTCCAGATGACTCGACAATAGCAACATTGTTCATTGTCGCTGTCTGTCTGTAGTTTTTTTTCAATGATTCCAGTAAACCCTAAATACACAATGTGATGGACAATTATTTTCACATTTGACTGTACAAAACACCACAAGAGATTAAGGGCAGATTGTGTTAAATATGACTCTGTCACATATTAAAGTAGGGGTCCAAAAAACGCAGCCTGAGGGCAAATGTTGGCCCTTAGAAAAATGTTGTGGAGCCCCTGAACATGACACGGAATATATGCCATGTATTTTAATCATGCTATTTCATTACTTTTACTTCAATAGTGCCATAACGTAACATATTTCCTTAGAGTAACAGTTTCAGAATCATTTTGATGGTACAGTGTCTTGTCATAGGGTGAACTGTGTCTCTGTTACAGCTGCTCCGCCACCCCAATACTTGTGTCTGCACTATGTAACTTCAGTGAGAGGGTAGGATCACAGCGTTAGATACTGCGCATGTTTACTTCAAGATACAAGTTGTTTTTTTTTAAATAATATTGTTCTGATGTAATGAGTTTTCTTTGTAGTTAGCGCCGACAGCAATTGTTACAGACCTGAGATCTGTGTTTACAACAGCGGTGTTGCACTCAGCAACTGTGGCGGCTGTCGCTTTGATAAAACACTCAGTGACAGTGTCAAAACTTTGGGGCTTAGGTATTTCAATTTAAATGCCACACTCAAAATGATGATAATAATGATAATAACTCTAATCCTACAGTGACCTTAAGTGTTTCAAATACACTTACAATGTCTATCTAATGTTGTTACATAAGTTAGATTTCCCATCTAATGCAAAGTTTATTTTGTCATGTTGAGTCAATGTAAATACATTAAATTACTCAGTCTAATTAACCTAAATGAATGCAGAATCATGCATGAACCTTATGCATTAAACATTCACGACAGATGAAGTTAAGGGGAACTTCTATATTCTTTCAAGTGTTTATTATTTAAGCAGTCTACACACATGTAATCCTTTTCAAATGGGTCACTCTGTCTAATTCAATTAATGACAAACAAATTCATTAAAATCAGACACACTGACTTAACATGATGTGACCCTTAACATTAAACATGTAATTAAAACACTTTTATGTTCTCCCTGCGCTGCTGCAGTTCACTCACATGCAAACACACACAGGTTAGGTTCATTAGCGCCTCTAAATCGCCCGTGAGCGTGAATGTTTTTCTGGCCCTGTGTGATTGATAAGTGATCTGTCCAGGTTGACCCTGCAGCCCTCTGAAGGATAAACAGGTAAAGCTAATGGATGGAATCTCTAACGGTGTTTAACATTCAAACAGCATCCCCTCCGCTCTGACATCCTCTGCAGCAGACAGACCCAACTGACCTGCCAAAGTGAATTTACCTAGTAAAGTGAATTACAGGGTGATAAACGATACTTTGGCAGCAAAGCAGTAAACTGCTGAGAGAAGCTAAATACTAATGCGATTTGTCAAGGAGTTTATAAGCTGTAAGTGCTGCGATGAAATGACTGCCCCCGTTGGAGGAGATAAACACGAGGGGAGAGTCTTTGTTTTGCAGCCTAATCGACCGCTGGGAGGCCAGAGGAGAGGAAATGGTTAACAGTTAGTGTTACCGTTTACACATGGAGAGGAGAGACAGTGCTTCCCTGCACGGTAAAGCAGTGTACTGTACTGTAGAGCAGAGCAAGAACATCTTAAGACAGATACTAGACTGCTGATGTATGGGCTTCTTATGAATAAACAGTTTCTGGTATAACCAGGGAGGTCTCTTATATCTGAGGAAATTAGATCCTCAAAATATCTCCTTCAGACTCTCCCCGACCTACATGGATGGACACACACACACACACACTGACACACACACACAATCCTCACTGTCACTGTGGCTCTCCTGTGTTATGCTGTGGGAGGCTGAAGTGGCCTTTGTGGGCCGAGCTGAATATCTCTGTCCACTCTGGCAGGGCCTCACAGTGCCTGCTGCCGCCTGCTGCCTCAGCCCTGGGCACGAGCTGCCAGCCGGCCCGCCGACCAACCTCCCTGAACCCCTGCCAAGCTCCTGACGCCACCCTGGGTGGTCCCGCTTCATGCGGCTCTGGCATGGCCCGGCTCGAATCCCCCCCCACCTCCCCCTCCTCTCTGGCTCCCTCAGCAGCCGCAAACAACCTCACTGTGTTCCCAATGTGGAGCTCCACTGAGAACCAGTCAGAGTTGCAAGTTATATTTTTATCGTCAGGGAGGATGTGGATGTACTGTATTTTTGAGGGTTTTTTGGAGAAGTGAAAAGTGAAAAAAAAGAATGTCTGTAGGCAAGGACGTTTATATTTAGTCTGCCGATGAATTTTTGTTTATATATTTGCATTCTTTTTTGGAGTAAAAGTGTTGCTGATGGCTCGCACAGACTTGACGGGAAGTCTCTCTTTGCTCTTTTGCCTCCAGATCTAATGAGCTCAGTCTCTTGCTGTTACCATCGCTGCCCTTCTGTCTCTCCCTTAGTCAATGAACCACAACCAAAAGTTAAAGTTAAGTAAAAAAAATCAACAGGATGCGGCACTGAAATCATGCAGCGCAGGTCACAGTGATGAGGTGGAAACCGACTGTCAAATTACACGACGAAGACTCGGGATTCTCCTGTTTCAGATGTCACAGCAGGCAGCCAGCAAATCAAGCCTGCCTGAGCCAAAGCGGTGCTCCCATTCCTCCTCTTGCTTTGGAGTGGGAGTCATGTTCCCATGGAGCTCTGGAGGTAATTGTGCCACGCTCCTACACACCGTTTGAAGCCCCCTCCTTTCTGTTGCCTCGCCGAAGAAAACACTCTCTCTCCCTCTCCCCCGTCTGTCTTGTCTCTGTCTCTTATCCAGAGATTTGTGACTCCTGCACCTGATTGCGGACTATTAAAATCATTAGAGGTCGTTAGCGGGAGTCAGTTACCACTGAGCTTGCTGTGTGGATTGGGTGGGGTCTGGCGGAGACCGGGGGTGGGGGGGGCAGAGGACTGAGGTGTTGCAGGAGCTGGTGGGGGTGGTTAAAGGTGGGGTTTCAAAGGGCAGACGAGTCTCCTCTGACCTAAACGAAAGCATTACAGGCTGCCAGCGCCCAAATGCGCAAATATCCATCTGCCCCACCCGTCCACCTTCGATAGACACACACACACACACACACACACACACACACACACACACACACACACACACACACACACACACACACACACACACAAACACCAAAACCACCCAAGCTGCCACTGATACCATCAGCAAAAAGTCTCTGAAGAAAAGTGCCAATGTGTGTATTAGCAGTGTGTGTAATCACAGGGCCATTGGGGACCCTAATGGATTAGTACACTAACACACTGTCAACTCCGGGCCAAGCTGGGACCACACTCACACACAAAATGCTAACATTGTCAAATGACACAATCACTGTGCTGGAAAAGTCCTAATTGCCTGTGTTAGACATCAACAGAGGACTTCATTATACTCAAATGGCTCATTTTTTTTTGTGCCCAATGTTTTGAGCCAGTTGATTAGAAAAAGGCAACAACACAAACAGGGTATTTACAGCAAGTGATCATCGTTGGCTGTATGAAAATGTGATTGCTGTCAAGGCCGTGCATGAGCGCTTTATTTTGAACACAGATGCAACACAGATGTGTTTATCTCTCTAAGTCACTGCGATAACTGCAGTTGGTTTAAGCAGCCATATATTAACTTGAACGTACTTGAAAACACGTTGCCGTCAGGCCGATGCTATCTGTCTGTCAGTGACTTGAGTGGGTGGCTGGACAGCTGTTGTAGCCAGTGCGTGCTGTGAGTGGATCACCGGGCTGTAAGGCATGAATAATAGATGCTGTTTATGAGTGTATGTTTTCCATCTGACCCCTGGGTCTACAGCGAAAACTGTAGCAGGCCTCTTAAGGGGCTGAAGGAAAAGCGAGGAGAAAGTGAGAGAGGGAGACAGATGAAGCTCGTCCGGGGAGGCGATGGGTCATTTAGTGCCCAGGGACCCCCCATCAACCATCAGTGACATGTTCAATCAGGGCTTATAGTGTTATACACAGAAGGGTGCACGCTACCCTGCTGCTGCCAACACTGAACAGGGAATGCTGGTTACACGCAGCCAATGCAGCGTTTCTGCCACAGTAAGCAGACTCATATTAAACCCAGGTGTCCGACACACAACAAGCAGACAAACACTGGACAGGTTCAGCTATTGCGTCGCTGCAGCGGGAAACATGCTAAATAAGAGGAGGGTGTTTGGGTGAATACTGCGCCAGCTTGGTCATTAAAAACATGACCGGTTCCTTTTTGTATCAAATGTAGGACCCAGGAGCCCACTGCAGCCTGACTAATGAAGGTCAGGCCTCTGGTGCAGGTTGTGAGGCCGAGACGGCGGGGTTCACCTGCTTCCCAGCACTGGCAATTAGGTAAGGCAGCCCGGAGCTGCTTAAGAGGCTGCAGCAGGCCTTACAATAAGACTCGCACAGCTGGCCTCTCCCTAACACTGCTTCTAATGACACAGGGGTCAGAGAATGTGTGTGTTTTACAAGGGCGGTTATGGTCTGTGGGTTGCTGACAATATTCTCGTATGTTGAGAGGTTTAGGGAGGAAACAAAGGGGTCGCCCAAGCCCTTATCGCTCGGGTTGTTAACTTCAGTCGAGCCTTCAATCCTGACTTTCAACTCTGCAGCCTGTCAGAAGTCTTTAGCTTCATCTCCAGTGAATGTGACTTTGAGTATTGATAGTAAAGTTAGTGTAGGCAAATAATGCCATTGTTAAGAGAGACCTGTGGCAGGAGCACCACTAGGTGGCATGGTCACTTTGAACACACACACACACGCAAGCACACAAAGCAAACTCCTGAAAAATACAACCACAGACATTTGTATGTGAGGCTCAGCATTGTTACATTTCATCATGAGTACAGCTTGATGAGTAAGAAGCTTTGCTGCATATCTGATTGATAAAGAGATAACAGCTGACACACATGAGAAGTACAGAAGATCAAGACAGAAGTTGAAGTTCCGGAGCATTATGTGTGGAATAAATGCTGATCTGATAGATATTTAAAAAGCAACACAGAGATAACGCGTTATCTTTGGCCGCTACACAAGCAATGTGATGCAGTCATCAGAGGATGATACATCTTCAAGCATTGCTTGCCGTGTGATTGTAACCTGCACATTCAGCTAAGTCACCGTGTCAACATTTCTCAGAAAAACTATGCAGATGTTATTTTGGTGCTGCGTGAAATCATGAAGAGGAAGAAAGATTGATAAAAAGGAAAGATAACGGCTGAGTGTGAGAAATGTGTGTGTGTGTTTGTGCGTGTGTGTTGGGGTGCATATCTCCGAGCATGTGTGTGTGTGATCACAGTTTTAGCCTGCTGAATTATTCAGCCCCCCCCAGTGCCAACACTGACACTAACTGAGGGGAGCCATTAAAGATCCATGAGGAGAACATTACAGGCGGCCGCTGCACGGCCTTCTCCCCTTCCCTGGGGCGACTCCCTCTCCAAACAGTGTGGCCTTACCCCTCAACATGAGCTCATTCTCCGGCCCCAAGCTGCTACAGGGGCTGGCGGGTCAGAGGTTAGCCAAGCAAAGGCATGACCCACGGCACTAATGCACTTGTAACACTTTAAAACACTTTGGCGAGAGTTAAACAGAACAAGCTCTCAAGGAGGACCACACAGACGGCCGCTGGCTCCTTTTTCGCCTTTTTTTCCCCCTTTTCCCCCTCACTCACTACTTACTAAGTCGGCTCTCGCTGTTTCTTTGGCTGCTCTTTGGGCCAAAGTTAGAGGAAAGTGAGATGTGTCCCTTCCTTTTCCCGTTTCTGTTTTATTTCCAGTGTTGGAATGTAACTGAGTACATCTACTCAAGTACAGAACTTGAAGGGCATTCCACCAATTTTACACTTTAAAACGTGTTTACAGGTCTTGGATAGTACTACTCCATATTTTGAAAAGGTAGTATAAAGCCTTTTGTGGCTCCAGAGGCTGCATGTAATCTGATTAATTGCCTCCATTGATGTCAACCAGCGGCTTAATTGCACTGTGGGTAATTTAGGCACCAGATTATTAAAAGCACTCAACTGATCCAGTGTGGCACGCCTATAACAAAGTTGGACTTATTTTGGACAGTTTAAAAGCAAATGATTAAGGTCAACACAGCAAAACCTGAGATATCAACTTTTTTAATCCACATATATCCTATTTTTCAAAACTTGGTGCCTACATTACCCATAATGCACTTTAGCCACTTAGTGATATCATTGGAGGTAATTTCTCAGATTACATGCAGCTTCCTTCCTGGAGCCCACAAACGGCTGTATACTACTTTTTTCCCACTTATGCAGTAGTATTCCCCAAGACCTTTAAACACACTCAAATGCACAAAATTATTACCCTTTAAGTGTAAAATCAAGGTGCTTTTACTTTACTTAACATCTAAGTTAAATTAGTTAAACATCAAGTAGTAAAATGCAACATTCAGATTAATGTTGAGGGAATATCAAATATATATTTCAAGACATTTTGGTGGTTACATTTTGCTGGTTATACTTATACTTGTGCAGGACTTCTTGTAGTGGATTATTTTTGCAGTGAAGTATTAGTACTATTACTTATGTAAAGGGTCTGAATACTTCTTCCACCACTGTTTCTTTCACTGCAAACTGATACATTTGTGTTAATTCAATTGCATGTCTGGGACTACAACACATAAAGCAACACATACGATTTGGGGTGGGAATTAATATGTTTTTATCAATATCAATGCCATTGTCAATACTGCCTATCAATCCAATTCCTTATCAGTTCTCATATCGATTCCCGAGTAGTTCATTGAGTGGCTAAAAAGGAGTTCTACACAGCTTTCTGCACCAAAAGCAAACATTTTATTTTTTCCCAAATCTGTCTGCAAAAGACTGTGAACATGAACTTATTCAACTCAAACACACTAATATTTAACACTTGAACATGCTAAGTTATGGCTTAACACTCCTTTCCTTTATTTTAATGTCAACGTTACCGTCGTCAACAGAGGTCCCAGTGGAGCTTGTTTGACCAGCAGCAACGTTAGCAAGCGTATACAGGCAGTCGAACAAATGACATTCTTGGTACTTAATTCCATGTTGGCATGTTGCTGTTACTTGCACCCTTACACGATATTACAGCATTGCACTGATTACACACGGCAGAATTCGTTGTTTACAACCACCTATGCATGATAGGCATCATTTCACATGTCCAATCTGCTCGCTGCCCTTTCTCCCCCCACCTTTCTACCCCTGAGACCTCCGACTGTTATCGTGTCATGTGAAACCATCAAAGTGGGCCGAGGGCATCGAGCGCGCTGCCAGTCAACAATTAGCTCACATTTGAGGTCCCTCTTGGTGCCAAATCCAATCAGACAAGAGTCACCGCTGGCCATCCTCCCTCAGCCTGGTATCACAAAGGCTGATACTGGATGTCCTAATCACCTCTACATCTATTACACAGTGTGAACTCCTAATCCACTTCCATATCCTTGAATGCAATCCTGGCCATCTCTTGGTATTGTAAAAAGCCTCTTAAGGAGGTCGCGCTAGTGTCATTATTTTTACTGATGGCTGGGGTCAGAGGTTCAGCCAGCAACCAGAATGGCAGCTGTCATTTGATGAACACAGTCCCATCTTCCCACCAGGAAGTTGAGGTGTGCATTTGTGTGTGCGATAGAGGCTGTGGAGTGTGTGGTTAGCTGGCAGGTCAGTGGTGGTCCAAGAGTGGTCTGGCTCCAGCTACCACGGAGCTCTCAGGCAGCAGTGGCAGCCCAGAGCACTGACAGATAGTGGGCATTATCATTTGTTAAGTGCCCCCTTCGCCTCTGGTCAGGAACACTTAACACTGCCTGTGGTCACTAAATGCTGCTGGACTGCCGGTTGCGAGGTAAAATATTCATTGTCGCGGAGTGGTGGTTTTCCTCCAACACTAAAAGCCAGGCGGCTTGGTTTTGTGTTTTTAACCAGGGCCCTAAAACCAGGCTGCGCAGGAGTGGCCTTTTACTGGACAATGTAATGGACCTCAATAAGATCTGCATACCTTACCACAAAATCGCTGAGAAGATTCAGCCGCAGCGTGGATGAAAGATCTGTAAAATCTAGTGCAAATATGGAAAGAACTGTAAGTAAGGCAAAGTCACATTTCTCAAAGAAATGCAGTTGTGGATTTGACCTGCTGTGCAATGTCAATCATATCAGATGTACTTTTTGAGTGGGGGGTTTTCAAACCTTTTACAGTGAATGTGTGAGTCACCTGTGCTGGTTTTCTTGCATTTGGAAGAAGCTGCAGCTAGTAACCTTCACGAGTGCATGGCCTGACAGCAGGGGGACTTCCCAGAAGACCCTCTCAGCCTGTCCGCCCTTCAACTAAACCGCATGGCATTTACAATTGTGTTAACACGCTGAAGAAAACTGAGCAAGTGTACTTTCTTATTGCTGACTTGTTGTTCTGCGTCTGTTGTGGCCACTGCCTGCAGCATTGTTGGATGTCAAGTCACAGACTAGTTGAACAGGCCCAACATTTCGCCTGGTTTTAATGGGGTCGAAAGAGGAGCTCCCACCTGTGGTGAGTTTGGCATTTAGCAGCCCATAAACTTCTCCCCCCCTCTTTTTCTCCCTCACCACTCCTCTCTCTTTCCGCTCTCTGTCGGCCGAGCACACATAAATGCACTGCAGTTAGTATCAGGTGCTTGTTTCCACGTGATCTGTTTCCAGTTTTGTCTTTGTCCCAGTTCGGCTGCAGCCTCTGGTGTCTGAGCACCACAGAACCGAATTAAAGACAAGTGTGGTTTCTCCCCCAGTGGCCTCAGACTGACTCTCTCTCTCACTCTCTCTCCCTCCTGTTTTCTGGCGGGCTGAGGCCTGGGGGTTGTGGGGTTCTGGCTGAGGGGAGCCCTGCCCCCAAGGGTGCTTGGTGGCATGCTTGGTCAACCTAGGCGCAGCTCGCAGGAGGCTTGAGGCCAAGCAGAAGCCAGGCTGTGGCAGGTGTGGCTATGGGATATGTGAGGAAACAGCCACATGCACAGCCACACATTGCTGCTGCAAGATGTTGCAATGCCTCCTGTCCTGTGCAGAAGTTAACAAGATCAGACATTAAAGGTTCTCTATTATACTTTTATTTATTGTGTAGTAGAAAATGTTTACGTGCTTGAATGTTCAGAAAACGTATTATTTTCTCATACTGTCAAATGCTTTAGCGTCTGTCTCTTAAAGGCCTCCTTCCTGTAGGCCACAGGCCTGAGCAGGCACCATCTCCAGTGTTTCAGCTCTACAGTTAGTTTGAAGGTGTCGTTTCTGAATACAGACTGTGTGTATTTTTAAGTGGACTGAGCGTTTTGATACTTGACACAGCATTTTAGCACCTAGTCCTGTTTTGTAATTCAAAAAGATGTAGAAATGTCACTTTCTATTATATAGGACCATTAAAAGGAATATTTAATCATATAGGAAATAAAATACAGTACGTAGGGTTTTATTCAGTGATGACTCTTTGTTCGTGCAGGTGCACAGGTTTTTTTCTCTCAGATGAAATATAAGACACACTCAAAAGCTATAATCCCCTTACAGTCAAACCAGTTCAGTTGAAAAAAAAAAAAGTGCAACATAATTGCTGCAGGATATAAAGGAAGTCAAATAGTGTGTAAAGCATGGCCTGACCTACAATGCTGCTGCATGTACGCTGATGTGTTGGATTTATTACCCACTTCAATCATAGCTTGCACAAATGGATACAAACCGAAACAGAAAGCAAAGTGTCTTTAATATCTGCAGAAGACAGACAAAATAGAGAAATGCAGAATTGAAGATCATATTGTGTTGCAAGATATTCTTTCCCAGAGACATCGGCCACAGGCCAGACAACCGCGAGGACTCACAGGACTGAGTCTGCACTTACTTACAGCGTATTTACCCAATATCTGATAATGATCTTTTGACTTTGCGCAATGTACCGGTAAGAAAATTAAAGCTGACCATTAAAACCTCACTGATGGTCTGAGTAACAGTAGGTCGGGAGGCATGAAATCATCGCAATGTGACTCAACTCATGCCACTGTGTGAGGCATCTGAGACTGCGTTAGTGGTTGTGCGAGCCACTTTCCGTTTAAGTTCTAGTGAATCCACCCCGAGTAATGCCTCAACACATGCATGCAGAAGTACAGTGGGAAAACTTTGGTGAGGTTGCTGTGGCCTGCTCAGACCAGGTGAGACCTACGCCACTCTTTCCATGTACACAGCGAGAGCAGAACTGGTGACCGGCGCTCCCCACGTCAGAGAAAGCTGCTGGTGAGCTTACATTTCTTGGGAAATGACAATGCAGGACTGCTGTGCAGTATGTGCCAATGACTTATCTCTGACAATTATGCGAGGGTTGGCAGGCATCGCTTGAGATTTATCAAGCAGCATCTATATCTGCATCTTTATCTGAAATGTGCACTAACTTGTGATGCTGATTTCTGTCTAATTCACATTCACACATCATCAGTTGAAAAAAAAAAAAAAAACGCCCTCTGGTCATAGGTGTCACTGTCATCATCACTATGAAGATGACATTCCCACGCTGGCTGACCGTCAGTGCAGCACAAGGGCCGAGTCACGGTCTTTCTCATGAAACCACGGCGATGGCCATCAAATAACCAATAACTTCCTCAGCGCGCCGGCTCACTTCCGCCTTCTGCATGTGAGGACCTGCCGTTGCCATGGTTCCCGGGCCAGCGTTTGCGTGCGAGCAACTTAGACAGCCGTCTGGGGTTTCACGCACACATAACAGGAAGACGCTGGTCGTACTTCTCAACCGTTTCTCACTTCTGCCTTCTTGATTTAGGGAAGACTGGGGGAGACGTGCAGACACAACACACAGCGGCTATGAGCAGCACACACACACACACATTGCAAAAAATGCTGTGCATAAAAATGTGATGTGTAATTCTGATGATTCATTTTCCTGAGCACTTCTGATCAAACTGAAAGTAACAGGTCGCAGAGAACGTGTGGGAAAAGAATTCGATGCAGACACCAGAGCAAAAATGCTCAAATGCAATAGTTAGAATATTATCATATAAAGCGGTATCATCTGCATTTGTTATATCACTGAAACTAATAATTATCATCATTGCAGATTAATCTGTCAATTATTATTATTAATCATTGTTCCCAAAAGCTAAATATGATGCCCTCATATGTTTCGTCTACAACCCAAACATATTCAGTTTACTATATTCACATTTAAGAGTCTGGAATCAGAGAATATGACCTTTTCATTGTTGATCAAAGTAGCTGGTGATTCATTTAGAACTTAACAACTTATCGATCAATCATTGCTCTCAAATATGTTGTCCCTTGCAGCTCGTCACTGAGCTTCAGACGTGGGTTTGGAAGCACTTTCCTACTAAGCATAATGGAAACATCCAGCTAACGAATGTGACAACCACAAGAGTTGGATGAGGTGAATCATATCTGCCTCTCATCTCCAGGCTGTTGACCGTTGGCCTTGATAATGCTTACGTAAACCATGACTCACCTGCCTACACTAGTGCAAACACTTAAAAATATTTAATCTTACTTTTAATTACATTTAATCAAAGGTCATGGGCTCTGACTGGAGGGAGTGACACAGCTTGTGCTAAGAATATGAAAAGGGTCTAGCAGGGTTAATATCCACAAAAATGCTCACACTGATCAACTTGTCACAACATCTGTCACTTCAAGTGTCAGGCTGCCAGGCTGCCAAAAAGATGAGAGACAACCACAGCTCTCTTGTTTTATGCACATGATACTGTTTGTACTTTTCTTGAGAAAAAAAAAACAGAGCTGCAGAAGTAGCCAAGTGTAAGTGTGAAGCAACCATAAGAGTAGCCTTAGCTGCTCAGCGGCTGTGGGAAAGTGCATAGCATGTCTGTCGCATGGTTAAGACTTTCTCAGAGCACAGAGTCGTCAAGCCACAGAGAGGCAAACTGTACTGTAAACTCATACCGGAACCCGTCTGCGGCCTGAGCTGTGCCAAGGCAAGTCTTCCCCATGCCAACCTGTCTCTGATTTCACCCAACGACACCAGGCAGGTCTGCACTCTGCACATTACAAACAAACCCGAAAACACATTCACACACACTGAAACCTCACAGTCAGAACTTAAAAATCACTTCAGAAAAGAAAATGTTTCCTCCAACATAGGTCTATTTTATAAGCTTCAAGGTTATAAGGTTCAAGTTATGAAAGGTTGCTGACATTCCTCAAGAATATTTTACGTCCTGGCTTATTTTGAAAGAGGATTCCGGTTTTGCATAAAGCAGCTGTATCACTGGTATGACAGCAGCCTGAGACACGGACATAAAAGAAAAAAATAACTGTGAGCTGCCGCCATCACATCTCCTTGTCTATATTATTGGCCTATATCTAGTCCTACACCTAGATTTGATGGATAGAATGTGTCTAGCCCTAATTCCAAATACTGTTTTTAATGTGTGCTACACATTAAAAACAGTGTAAAATCTAGCAGTTTCTTTTGTGGAGCGATGGCTCACATTCTGCTAATGATGCAACAGGAACACTCATTCCCATACGCTCATGAATCACAACAGATACAGCTCTCTAAATATCAGGTGATGTATAGTACGGTTGACGTTGCAGTGGAAAAGTATATGTGTGGGTTTGTAGAAACCACTTTAGCCTTTTGCTAAATTGTGAGCTAGAACCAAACAGCACTGTGGGCTGTTACACACCAATATATTTTCTCGAACGGGTCTTGTCTGTAGTTTCACTCGTGTCTCCTTATGGCTCCAACTGAAAGGAAAATGTTGCAAACAAACCCATCCACGACTGCATGAGGTCAAATCAGGACTTTGACAATTGCTAAATCTGTGTATTTAATGTGTATGTGTGCAAGTGCTTCATCTGTGTGACTCAGATAGCACATAGTGGTTTGTGTGAGGCTGAAGCTTGAAGCCTTTAGCTGCGTCGAGATGACTCAACTAAGAAGAACCTAGCCAACAGTTCTTGGTAAAGAGGTTTGGCTAACCAACACCGTGAGAATGTGGCAACATATGTCCTGTTCTGTGGCAACGTCTGCCTCCATCCTGCTCGCAGTCTGTATACATGGCAACAAAGGTGTTAGACTGCTTTAGAAGTGTGTTGGTGGAAGATCATATTGGGGTCTGCCTTGTACTAAATCAAAAGAAGTCATTAGATGCAGTCCTTAGTGTGGGAGTTTATCACTCTTCAGTAGAATTTCTAAATATACCAAAGGATAAAAAAAAAAAAAAAAAAAAATACATGTGACTCATAACCATTTCTGATTACTGATGTATCACAAGGAGCTGAAAATAGTCACAATCAATATTCTCCAGTTAAGCAATCTGCCTTTTACCACATGATAAACCAGCTATTGACACAGTCTTTGAGCCTTGGTTAGCCAAGATTTACCATACTGCACCCATTTCACGAGCCCACAGACCTGTGCCGATGCTTTCAAGCCGGTAGGCCACAACCATATACACCCTTGGCATCATGTGACACTATGCCACCATGGGTCCTGAGCCAAGGCTGCGGGAATGTCAGAGCGCTATCTTACTCCCACTCCAACCATTGTTTCCCTTTGTAGTGAGCCCGCAATGAGCTCCTCATGTGGGTTCGAACGGAGCCTTTGATAAAGCCAATGCTACACTATCCTCCGATCTGATCACTTGCTGCTTGCTGGTGTGTTTATACAGTAGTAACTTTGGAGAGTGGCAAACAAGAGACCGCAGACAGAAAACACAGCAGATGATGCTGTGTTGTGTCTGCAGCACGTATTGCTGCATTTGACACATTCACAGTTTAAAATTGCATTCGGAAAGTTGAAAAATAAAGTCTTGCATTAACACAAACAGGCAGACTGCACCGAACATGGATATGCACCCTGATGCACTCAAGTAGCACTGCAGCGGAAACCAAACCCCCTCATCGTGTCACGAAATGCTTGTCAGTCTGTGAGCAACATAGAATAGAATCTATATTCACGTTATTTTCAGACACACACACACAAACACACTCACAAGCAGATAGAAACACAGAAAAAAAAAGGAGACAGTTCCTTCTCGGTTGTCTGCACAGCAAGCAAGCCACCAACCACAACCACAAAGCCCCAGTATGTCAGCAGGCACCTGGCTATACACTCGCTCCCAGACAGACAGGAGACACACGCGCAGACACACATACTCACAAACACAAATTCACTCTCACACACATGCAAGTATACACATAAGCCCGGAAAGATGCACACTTGGTGCATTTCTTAAGTCTTCCAAGGAAGAAGATGCATAAAGCACCTGCTTCTTACAAAGCATTGGCATATAATGTATATAGGTGGAGCAATGCATGGATCGCAGCGGGTGTCTCGTAGTATCTGTGTCAGTGTGTGCGCCTGCGCATACGTGTGTGTTAGCCATGAACCCAGCAGCCTCTAAACCTATTTACAGTGATGAGCGTGGGAAACGACATCAGAAGTCTTCACAACTGCAAGATTGTTCTTAAGCAAGATCGCACCATGCGGATTCATACATGAAACATGAATCCATCCGTGTCAGTAGAAATGTCCTTTACACACACAAACATAGACATATACACACACATATACATATATATTTTATACATATATATACATATACACATATATATATATATATATATATACATATATATATATACATATATATATATACATATATATATATATACATATACATATATATACATATATATATATATACACATATATATATATACATATATATATATATACATATATATATATATACATATATATACATATATATATATATACACATATATATACACATATATATACATATATATATACATATATATATACATATATATATACACATATATATACATATATATATACACATATATATACATATATACATACACATATATATACATATATACACTAATTAACTAATAAACTAATTACATTAATTAAGTATCAAGTATATCTAACATTTCTCTTTCTTTTATACTTTTTGGATAATTATGGCTGGTATATAGAAAAAATGCATGGGAAGATATCTACACACACACAAACACAGACGCACACTCTTGTGTTGATAGATGGTAAAACAGATTCAGTAGATGCACTGGAAATGTTTGCAGTGCTGAGATAATGACACACACGCTGTCTGGAAGCAGCAAGTCAAAGAGGACGTCTCTCTAAATCATCTCTACACACATCTTCTCCCCATGTTTAATAGAAGCAAAAAAATACATCTCAGCTGTATTCGGCTGACTCTGTGATTTTACTACCACCGCTATATTGTTCATTATCACTGTGAGCAGTTTGTATTCAAAGGCCCAAAGGTGTTAAAACCACACGACGAACGTGGATATTCACAACTTTCTCATTTCCATGTTGGTCTGAGACAGTTAGGCATTGAAACCCAACACATGTGACAATCTGAAATGAAGTTAGGCTGTCTGCCTCTACTAGAATTTAAAGTGAAATCTATACACAGTTTGTTGTTTTGTTTTATGAGCATGTACCTGCGTACGTGTGTACATTGGTACTTGCAGGAGATAAAGAAAAGCAAGTGTTACTTTAATTAATAGAAAATTCAGTGATTTCAAAAAAATACATGGCATTGACTGTAGTCCAAAGCTGCAGTAAAATATGGGGTTTAGGAAAACAAAATTATGAACATTATAACGGCAAATCAACAGTTCAGTTGTTTGGTTCTATGCAGCAAAGAAATCACATCCACTCAAAATTATTTTATATCATTATTTTTTGTGTACACGCAGCAACAGGACAGCATATGTGGATGTTATGTAATACAAATAAACTGCGGTGCATGTTCACTGCAAAGAAGGAAAATGTCACACAATGCAACAGTGTGACTCATTGTGTTTTTTGGGCTACCATGGAGATGTATAGCACAGAAAAACAAGCGGTGTCAGCCTTCATCTACGCAGACAACACTTGTTAGTAGGATCACTTCACTGTTGGTTTGGGTATTTTTATGTTGATTTGTTCACAATAAGAAAAATAAATAAAAAACACAAAATGGGACCGTAGAGGTGGAGAAGACTACAAACATTTGTTCTTATTTTATCTGATTTTCCATGCTTCAGGTCAGGAACACAGTAGGCGACATTTCCTGCGGTTTTTAAGGGGGAGGTTTGTGACTTTGGAGCTAATTTTTTTTTTTCTAATGGAAATCACAACCAGTGCTCAGCTTGTCTGCTTTGTGTAATTATATGAGAAAACCCATTAAATACATTGTTCAAAAGGATGTGTCTATGAGGAACAGTGCAACATTTCTTTTATTAATACATATTTTTTTCTCGAGCAGCTAATATTTCTGAAAGTTTTCATAAAAGTGAACTGGACCCAGACCTCATTAGAGGTGGTCTCATCGTGCTTTTTGACAATATGTAGCATACATGTCTTTGGACTTGGGGAGAGCAGTGAGTGAAGCAGGTTTAAACCTCCTATACTGGTGTGTACCCTGGAGCCCCACCAGTCATCCAGCCTGCCAGCCAGTCCAGGGGGCCTGGGATGCATTAGAGGCTGGGGGAGAGGCCGCCCTGAGTGGCCTTCATTAGGCGCAGCAGCGACCCCCCCATGTACACGCACACACACACACGCACGTGCGCACACCCACACGCACATGCACACACACAAACACATACACACACACTCCAATCCCACAAAGGAAACACTGTATGTCTCCCTCAGAATAAAAGCCAGCCCTGGATCATAGATCAGACATGTGTAGCGTCTGCTGAGTCTGGTTCAGGACAAGTAAGGAGGGCACGCCAGAGCTGAGGGATCAAACACACACACACACACGCACACACACACACGAGGAGACAGCAATGCAATGGATGACAAAGAGCAATGAGCTCTGATATGAAAGAGCACGAAGAGGACGAACGAGGAGGTAGAGAGAGACAGGGAGACTTGAGAGAGTGTGTGTGTGTGTGTGTATTTGGGGAGTTGAGACAGTGTTAGGGGCCGTCAAGAGTGCCCTGTATCACTATCACCTCATAAAGCATCCTAATGGACGTCGCTCCTATTTGTCAAAGAGAGAGACAAATGAAAGAGAGGCAGCATGAGGGAGGGGTGAAAGAGAAAGTGAGAATGACATCTTTGAGAAAAATGGAGTGCGCCATTATGTTACTAGCTTTCAAAAGACGATACAAGCTTACGCACATATGCCTACATTTACAGTTACACGGACACACACAGGCAAAAACACACACAAGAACACACACACACACACGCTGTGAACACAGCCGTGGATTTCCTGAGCCCCCTTCCCTTGTTCTAGGTCAGTAAAACCCACCAAGATACAGAAATGTGTGGGCTGCCATACGAAAGCAGGTCACTGCTGCAAAAACACACACATGCACATTCACAGAAATCTGAGTGATGGGTGAAAGGTCTGGCTTCAATTCTGCCCTTTACACTGAGTCACAAATTCTTAGTAGGACAAAACTTGCACCTCTTTGATATGGGCATGTGCAGCGTTGTATCCCCTAACCTGCTGCTAATAAAAGCGGAGAATTGCCTGGTTAATATGGTTGATTTGTTTATTTCACATTATGCATATGTACTTCCATATGGCCAAATTTGATGGCAGCAGCTTCAAAGCTTCAGTTATGAAATGTGTTAAATGTGTGTGGAGATGGAGAACAACATTAAAAGTAGATTTGTGTTTAACAGAGTTACAATGATTGTATGACCTCAAAGAGATCAGTTATTGCACACATATGGTTAAAATTGATGGTTTGACACAATGCTGTTCTTCAGTTTTGATGCTGATTATGTATAATCAGCATCAAAACTGTATTATGTGTAAATTCATACGAAAATCCACATAAGGTCTGAGATAACGTCACTGATAACCTAAAGTAAAGAAAACATGTCATACGTTGTGTATTAACTGGCTCTCAAAATGATACAAATGATTTTAATGAACAAACTGATTCAAAATAAGGGTCCAATAGTCAAAATAGATGTTCACATATACCATTCTAACCCAGCACAGCACCAAAAGCCGTCACTTTGTGTTGAAAAAGCGGTGGAACATACCTTAAGGGCTCACATAGGCAATGTAATGAGGTGATTTTATGCCGTCTTAGATAATTACAGCAGGACAGGAGAACATTTACATATTGGTGCATCAAAGTTCACTTCATCGCATATGTTAGTTAACATTGCTTGGTGCGATCTTATTTTTATCACATTGAATTTGATCAAATTCTGTTTTTTAAAAGTAATGGGGATGAAATTCGTCATTTACAAAAGTGGTATAAAAATCTTATGTCTAGATTACATTTCACATTACACAGGAGTTTGATTAACACTATTCTTTATTCAATTTCAGAAGGGAATATTGTGCTTTTTACTCAGCAGCTTTTATTTGACAGGTACAGCTAGTAGCGCTTAGACAAATTAGTATAACATTAAACAAATCTTATTTAAAACATGTATTTATTCAGTTATATACCAGTATGTAAAATGTGTCCATATTGACCATCTACAACATTCAAATGCTGCTGACACATAAATATAACAATTAATTTTTATCAAATATAGAATAATATTACAAACAAAGCTATGATTTGACCTGCATAATGAATACTTCACCTTGCTATACTTTGAGTACATTTGGTTTTTAATACTTCTGTATTTAAATTTATTGTAAATGCAGGGCTTTCACTTGTAACAAAATGTTTTGTATTGTGCTATTGCAACCTTACTGTATTTGAATTAGCTCAACACTTCTTACACAACATTCTAAACCGGGCAACTGAGCGCTTCATTTACATCTTAAATTGCAACAGAGCCACTCTATTTGAGTTTAAGCTGAATGTCACATTTTAGAGCATGGAGAAAAGGGTTTGCATGCAGACTGGACATATGACTGTTTCATGCAGCAGCACATGCTCACACGCACACAGTGCTGAAGTAAACCACTGTGCCTCTGCTGTGGAGGAACATCCTGCCCCACACAGATGAGCATGCTTGCAGGCTCGTCTGTCACATCCAAAACCCATGTCTGAACCACAGGAAATGCGTATGCGCGCACACATAGACAGAGACAAATGCACACATACACGCACAGGTAATAAAACATGGGGAGAATAGCACCCTGACTTTAAAAACTGCAACTCTGCAAAGCGAAACCCTCAGCTACGCAGAAAATATGCATTTCTCACAAGTTTACAGTTTAGCGGTAAAGATGAAAGAGTGAAAAGAAGAATAATTTTGAAAAAAAAAAAAA
>CAEMYA010000506.1:9296256-9307832 GCA_903131615.1 Diplodus sargus | reverse complement strand
TTTAAAAGTAAAAACCTGAAATAAAACGCTGCAGGTTCAGTTTGTTTTCAGTAACTGGCTACAATTAGAGAGCTGTGACCTGAGCTTGACTCAGATGAAGAAGACTTATTGTTTAGACCCCTCCCTGTATCGTTTAACAGATGTTGTCAACAACATCCTTTCTGTTGCACCGAGAAGCAGGAAAAGCGAAGAAAAAAAAAACCTGTCTGTGACTAAGCACAACGTCGATTGCTGTGCACTTTTGTTTATGACATTACAGTTGCATTCTAACCCACAAATTACTTTAATGGGCAGGCATGGGTCTGGTCGGCAGCACATAAAATGACTCAAACTTATGGAGATCCCACATGTTCAGAAACATATCAGCAGAGATCAACTTTTTTTTTTTTTTTTTTTTTTTACATTAGATGGAACACAGGAGGAGCAGAGGCTTTTATTTTATCATGTGTGAAAGTTTAGCGAAGATCTGAGGCGCAGAGGAACTCATTCTGTCACCATCAAAGGATCTTGAAGGAATGTTTTTCGCAGACTAAAAAAATCCGTCCTCCAGACTGAATCTTCACGTCATTATGTGCAACTTTAATCATGCTCAAAACATCCTTATAGCCGATCCCTCTTCCCATAAGCAATAAAGAAAAAACTTAATTACGGTGGAGGAAAAATGCAGATAATGATAGGATGTGAGAGGCTGCAGGCAATGAAATGTTTTCAGATTCTCCATTTTCCCAGATTTTTTTTTTTTCTCTCAACTTGTTTACATACAGTTAATTGTCGTTGCTGCAATAAAACATGTTTTTGGGCTGCTTCTTCCCTCCCCTCAAACATAACTTCGACCGCAGGGAATTGATTTTTGTGGAGACAGCCTTTCAAAAATGGGATTTCAGTTCTCTCTTTGCCTGTTCATTGGGGAGTACAAGTAACTGGCTGTGCTCACTGCATCGGTAATGGGTCACCTAATTGTTCTTTTCAATTTAGAACTGCAGAGGGAGGATGTACATTTTTAGCATTTAGTCTCATCATTTGTATTTCTACTATGAGATGAGTGAAGGGAGAGTTTGACATTGTGTGAAAAAAGTATACTTGCTTTCTTGTTGAGATTCAGATGAAGGGTTTACCATACCACTCTCGTGTCAGTGCATAAAGACTGGAAGACAGCTGGCTCTGTCCAATGGTTACAAATCTGCCTACCCGCTCCACTAAAACTCACTAATTAACACATTCTGTTTGTTTAGTTGCTGAAGTGTAAAAATGTCTGGTAGCCTGGTGACCACACAATGACAACTAGACTATAAGAAGTCACTGTGCCTAAAAAATCTGACACATAGCCCCCCATAAAAACAAATATTTGCTTAAATTTTGAATTCTGTACCAAGCACTGCTGAGTTTATATAGGCCGTAGAGACGTCTTCCTTCTCTTCAATATAATGGAACTAGATGGCAGTTGACTTGGGGTGGTCTAAGTGCCAAAAAACTATATTTGAAAAGCTCAACAGCAATGACTCTTTCCAAAAAAACATCATGACCCAGCTACTCAAGATAATCCGCAGCTCTCGTTTGGCTGAGCTGTAATGTTAGCCAGCTTGGTTAGCTAGCCTCTTGTCCATGAGTCGTGGCATGCTTCTTTCTGCACAGTGTAGTTCGGTAGGAAGGAAATAGTTCCAACACGAAACTGCTCACAACAAGGTCCGTGGATTATCTTGAGCAACTGGGTCACGATTTCTAGAGAGAGATCTAGAGACACTGCTGTCGAGTTTTTTTCAAATGTATTTTGTAGTGCTTTGACAGCCACAAGCAGGGTGCCATGTCGCTCCATCATAGTCAAGAAAAGGCAGACATCCCTGTGGCCAATATCTCCAAAAACCCATCAAAACAGTCTAGATGGATGAATAACGCGACAAGTCGGAGGGAAAATATGTATTTTTGATTTTTGGGTGAACTGTCCCTTTAAGTCTATTTATTTTATCATTTAAACATTCATTACTTGTGTTTGCTTGTTCCGGACCGTTCCAAGTAATCAAAATTCAGGCAGAATTTACAGAGTGGTCTGTTATCCATGTATCGCAGCAGGTTTTGCCCTGAAGTAAACTTTAGCGAACTCGTACTTTCTCTACAGCTGCTCACTTCTGTATTGGCTCAGTAGGAATCACCATGCCTGGGATTCCCCCTCAGCTGTGCAGCAGAAGTGGCCCCTCCATCTCTTCTCCATAGTCTGTCTGCTGTGAGGTCACTCCGTCTGCTACACATGATCTTCTCACGGTCGCAGACACCGCCGTCACGAGCACAAACAAACAGGGAACTTTATGGTGTGGACACATAAACCGAAACATATAGGCTACAGGCGCACACACACACACACGCACAGTCCACCACCTGAGTTATTTTACCCCGTGCTGAGTCAGAGAGGAGCAGTGCATGTCAGCATGATGTCCGTGACGTTTTTCCCCACTCTAAATGCTGTCTGACCTCACCGTAATAGCTGGTCAGGACTAACATATGGTCTCCTGATGCCTTAGTCCAGCAGAATTACCCACACGGTGACTAAACAGCAGAGGACTTAACTGAAAAACATCAGTGATGGCTTTCTTGATTTTATAAAGTGCCAATTTGTGTGTCGTGCCTTAAAAAAATATTTAACCGACTACTGTGTACTGTGGTTACTCAGAGTACATCCAGTGAGCTTTCCCTGTGAGATACAATCTTGTTGAGTTCACAGTTCACATAACCTAGAAAATCTTCAACCATTTCATGTTACATCAAAGAAGAATAACTTCTGCTATTGGGTTAGACATTTTACAGAATAATATAATTGGTTGTAGTTTTGTCAAAAGGGGGATCATGAGCTAAATAGCAATAAAATGACCAGCATAACACCAGCATTAAGTTGGTTTTTCAACTTAATGTTGGGTCCCTCTCAATTTTCTATGTTTTAGCACGACAGCTAGCTGTGCTATCACTGCCAACCTGGCAGAAAGACGTTTGTGTTAGCAGGGCCTGACGGACTCGAACACAGCCTTCCCCCTTTAATCAGTGTGATGACATAAGAGGCAGACAGCGAGCCAGTCATTCAGTCAGTATAGAGTTTGATTAACCTAATCACCAGGCTCCAGGCTACTGATTGGGTTTACAAACGCTCCTTGTCATCGTTGTGTCATTAGCTCGTCGTTAGTCGCGGCCGCCTTGACGTGGAGCAGCGACGTGCCGCGCCTAAACACAGCAATCAGGGGATTAGTGTGCAGTTACAGCAAAGCCTCAATGGACGCCTGAGGCTCTGAGTCAAAGAGGGGAAAGTCCTGCCTTACTATGCTAGCTCCACGTGGCCAGGGTGCTAACTGTACATGGGCAACGCCACAACTGATTAGCAGTGGGGATGATGAGAGGAAACATTCAGTCACTTCGGACACACGGGTTTCCCCAGTGGTTGGTTTCCCGGACTCCAATTAAGCAAAGTGTTTGACTAAAGCAATGATTTGAATGGAGGGATTCCATTGAAAATACGTTTTAGCCTCCAATTAGGTTTCCTTAATCTAGAACTGGGAATGCAGCCCAAGGACATCACAGACACAGAGTTGCATGCAACAAGGGGACTGAAGTGGCTGTAGAAAGACTGGTGACATTTGGAGATTATTTTCTTTTGACTTTATTTTGAAATCAATTAGAATGATTGACAATAATCACTTACCGCGCAAAAGATTGGATTTATGAAGATTGACAATGTTATGTGTCTGAGTGCTCTCCTGAGCTCCTTGGCTTGCAGGCTGAGAGTCACCACACCCTTGTTTCCTTATGATGAAAAGCTCTAAGGGCCAGCCGAGTACTTTCCAAGAGTTGTCTCACGTCTGCAGAGGAAAGTGGCACGGACACTTGTCAGGAAACCAGCGCCGGGTTCCTGCTCGAATCTGGTTGGATTCTGCGGTGAGTCAAATGGTGCTTGGGAGGCTGAACCCCTCTGAAGAGGGAAATAAATGTAAATTCAATTTTTGGGGGCTCTTTGAAGTCCATTTGCACTTGAATGAGTGTGACAGAACCTGGAATGACCCCTTCTGAAAGAGTCCCTTAACAGCGATGAAAGGAGTTGAAAGGGACACACACTGATGACAATGGTTGAAAAGTTGGAGACGTGTACGTGGTGTGTGTTTGTGAGTGCTCACAAGAGGCTGTGCTCGAATGTGCGCGAGTTGTGTTAGACATGCACAGACAGCACGGATTATTGAGTTTGTCTTCTTAAAACCATTTGAATGTGAATACACAATGGAAAACAATCTGTTTGGCCCCGTGCCTGGTTGGCAGGGTCCTGTCTGACTTGTGTTTTTGCTGGTTGGCATTCATGCCATTCATTTCATACACTACATACCTCACCGTGCTCCTTCACAGCTCCAAGTACCAGGGACCTAGTCTCAAAAATAAAAACATGTGGCTTTTGTTGCAGAGAGGAATGAACAACAGCATTCCATGTGCAACCACATCAAAGGTCCCCCGCGCCAAGGGGCTAAATGAGGGCAGACTGTCCTGCTCGCCCATCCTGACATGACTGCCACTAATTAACCCGAGATCCAGAACTGACACTTAATCTTCATCACTTTTCTTCACGTCTTCGCTCTAATCTCCGCAGTTTTTTTTTAAATGTGCATGGCTCCTCTTTCGAGAAGGGACAGCCACACAACAAGCACAAAGGGGCATTGTCTGCTGGTGAAAATGTGGTTTACAGGCTCTGTTATAATGGCTTGGTGGTTGCTGGAAGCCATGCGCACTTCCTAATATTTGACTCACATGCGATTTCATTTTGAGAAAAGACTGTAGCTATGGAGCTTTGCCTTTTGTGCGAGGGGGACGCCTCACAACTTATTTTCTGAGCCGACAGGCCCCCTCCCCGCTCCTCACCCGCTCTCCCCCTCTCTGGTGGCGCTACTATATTTGTGTGGGATCTCTAGCGATGGAAGGGTAGACGCAGGCTGCGTTGCCAGTCAAACGTGTTCGGGCTGTCAGACTGAACGGCTTCCAGCGCTGCGATCTGGCTCCTCTCCTCGTCAGTAGGAGCTGTTTGATCTGACAGAGAGACTCCATTAGAGACACAGGGAAGTTCAACTGCTGGGAGGTTGGATGGCTTCAGCAGTCAGAGTAGCAGCCCAGAGAGGAAAAGGTTTGCACACACAGTCTGGTTGCAATCTTGGTGTCTGCGCTGTGTATCTATAAATGTCTCTGAGTATTACTTGTCCTTATACTACAGTAGGTGTGTGTGGTTACACTTTGACGTGCAACGTAAGAAAGCCCGACTGGGTCGACATATTTTTGGGGCTCTGTCGGGCAACGGGGTGATGACGCAGTGGATAATTATATCATAAATGTGCAGCGCTGCTGAGCTGCAATGAGGGGGAGGGAGGGAGGGAGGAGGGGGGGCCGTTCAGGCTGAGGTGGTGAGAAGAGCAAGTAAAACGTGATATCCTCTTCAACACACACCATATCTAACCCTCGGTCTCACGGTGGTGATGACCTCATAAACTTGCGCCGCAGCCTAACAGGTTAGGGTAGACGCTTGTGTCAGCGGTAGACAATGGTTTGATAAATATGCATCAATGGTTCAGCCACAGACCGTCGCTGCGCTCCCTACATTTAATGTGGCTTCAACTTCCACTAATCAGGAGGAACTCTGACAAATGACTCAATTCGGGAAGACGTAGTAATAGACAAAGTAATAATTGGGGGATTAGCGCTGTAGTAAACCTGGGGGGGCGGGTTTCGTCACCAGCTTGCACGGTGTGATCGCTGTTAAAAAGGAGCAGGGAGAGTGATTTGATGTGGCTCCTGTGAAAGTTTTTGTCTCCTCATCTGTGTGTGGCAGCTGGGCTCTGGCAGGGCTCTGGCACCGGGGCTGCATGGCAGTTAAACCGTCGCTGGCAGGAACTGTAAATCTTTTGCAGAAGGTGAATGCAGCGTGACAGCAGCACAGGTGTATGTGCGAGTTTGTCACAGGACAAGAGTTGCTTGCCTGTATGTCTTTGTCTCTCAGCCACGCTGAGAGGCAGCCTCCAGAAGTTTAGCTAGACACATTTGGCAAAGTCAGAGTGAGTCAGGATACTCGTGCGTGTGTGTGTGCGCGGGTGTATGTGTGTGTGTGTCTGTAGGGGGTGGGGGTGCTGTCACTTTGGCAACGCAACTGCACATATTGCAGCGATTACCACAGCGGAAAAATGTTTTTCTGCAACATGCAATTACTACAGATTACAGATTGCCGTCCTTGCATCAGAAGCTCTCGCTAGAAAAGGAGAAACACAGTCCGACTGCGTGTGTGTATGTGGATTTGTGTGTGTGTGTGTGTCGTTACACACAAATAGACAGACAGACACAGAGACAAAGAAAGATGAGAAATGATTATAGCTCACACTAAAAACCACAACTGAAAAAAATGGGGGAGTTGACGTATTTATGGGACTCATTTAGATTTTAAAAGTTATACTGACTTCCAGGGGTAAATAAAGACCCTGGAAAAAAACACAATCTGTCCTTCAGTGAAATGACGAAAAGTCGAGCGGGGTACTTTTCTCGGGCCTCTGTCTGTCATCGTCGATATTATGAAAAACAGACACTGACGTCCTCGCGAAGTACACAAACCTAAATTCCACCAGTCATATCAATTTTTGGACTTTACATTTTGTTCCAGGTTACAAATCACCATGAATATCAAAAAGCTTACTTCAGGTCACACTAAACAATATAGCCCAAAAGTGGTGCCCCGCAGCAAGGCAGGGCCCTATTTACAAACCCACCAGATCAAAACTCAACCCAAACTGCTCCTATAATAGCACTGGGGCCTTCTGGTGAGCTTACCATCCAATGCTACTTTTAGTGGGTTTCCAAAGAATAAACAGGCCTAGGAACCACATCACAGGCTGCTGACTGTCATCGTTGGGTGAGTGTACCCGACAGATGATGTGAGGGCGGAGCGACCGTGACACCGGGGTTTACGGCGAGTTCCCCCCTGCCTGACTCGGGTGTGGTGTGTGCCATTGAACTGCCACTAAAAGGACAGGAAGGGGGCCTGACCACGTTTAACCCCGAACTCCGATCACAGTGAACTCATCAGAGTGTCACTGGGCCTTTTGTGATTTTTTATTTTTTTTTCAGTTATAGTGAATAGAGGTGTAGTTCTCATATAGTCCTGTTTTCTTTGTATTAAAAGAGGGATGGTGTACAATCAGATATGCACACACAAACTAAGCCCCCTCTAGAACAATAATGGAAGAAGTAGTTACATCTTTATCCTAAGTAAAAGTAATAATACTCCATTACAAGGGAAAACTCCTACATTTTAAAGCTATGACAATACTGCATTAAAATGACTGGACCTTTGTAATATATTTTGTTACATACATTATCTCTCATACTTCCAACAATGTTCAAACCCACAGAAATGTGTAAGTTTACTCTAGATACTGGCGTGTTTCATTTGGTTTCCTGCCACTTTTAATTTCCGGGAGAGAGTCAGAGAGTACGGGAGGAGGTTGGCGAACAGGACTTAGCGTGTTAGCATGAATAAGACTGAAACATTAGCTCGGCCATGAACATTTCTGTCTGAGCAACATAGATAGAGTTTTACCATCACTGGTGGTTGCTTAAAAATAAAGACAACAATTCCCATGATCCCACACCACTTACGACTTTTGTTTTTGTTTTTTGATTGAGAGACCCTTAGTGGCAGAAATTACATATATAATACATTTAATATCCCACAAGTAAAAGTGTAAAAGTACAAGTCTCAATCGCCAAAGATTAATAGTAAAGGTCAAATGTGGTGTTACAATAGCACAAATAGAAGAAAGTCATGAATGTCAGCTAGAAATGTGCAGTCTCTATCTAGAGTTCGCCAACATTAGTTTACATTAACCACCGTTAACAACTGATTGACGGTGATATCAACTTTTCATTAGTAGGACAAAGGCTGTATTTTTTTCTTTCAAAAATGTCATAGTGTTGCTTTAATGTACCATCAGGACTCATACTGCAAAAAGAAAAATGGTCCCTGTGCAGAGAGGCTCAATATTAGATTGTTAGGAGTGACGCATTAGTGTGGAAGTAGCATTTTGCTGTTGACTGTCAGGTGGAGCTGGTCTAGACAACTCCTTATACACATATTTTAGTCATGCGGCTCCCAACCTGATGTTAGTTCCCCCCCCTCCCCTCCCAAGGTCACCAGATAAATCTGAAGAAAAATGAATCCTGCTACACACATTTGTGTACATTATTAAACAGTTATTTAAACTGAACCACCTGCAAAGTTCACAGGGAAATGTGCCTTTAGTAGGACAAGTCATTAATATCTGAAGTCATACATGTTCACAAACCAAAATGTTTGGACACCACTGGTTTTCCCTTTAATACAATGTTATACTTTATAGACTTACATTATTATTTTTTTAAAATCTAAAAGCTTAAACTGAAAAGCGACAGGCAACTTAAACTGTCAAATAAATGTAGTGAAGTTAAAAGTACAATGTTTCCTTGTGCAAATGCACTGAAATAGAAGTATAAAAATGTATACATTTAAAATGCTACTTAAAAATTGTCCTATGTATGTAAATGTATTTCATTACTTTCCACCACTGCTCTAGAGAATTGCAGTGGCACCACTACCAAACTCATCCCATCATTTATTCAATATGAAATGAAGTGTCGGATACAAATACATGCCTGGTATGTTTGAAAATGAACGTAGTCTTTAAGAAGTCCATTTACATTTAGCAGACAGAAATAAAAACATAGCTGGAGTCGTCCCCCAACAGCCATTACGTTGCTCAATTGATTCCGAGGGCTTTTATAAGCCCTTGGCTCCGCTCTGCACCTTTTATAAAATGTAAGAATATTAAAGATGCATGAGATGAATGTGCTCATTGTCTCCTCTGGTGACTGCCGCGTCTCAACTCATCACGCTTACATAGTAATTAGCTGCTCGGTTTGGAGATGTCACCATCCTCTTCATCATTTTTAAGATAATATATACTCTAAACGCCTTCAAGGATCTGGAATTAGGGGCTGACACTCTTATGAGTTACTGGACGTATAAAGGGCTACGAGGGGGAAAATTATAGAAGAAAACTATAGAAATTAAAGTAAAAATAAAGTTGTTTTTTCTTTGGCTAAAACAAAGTCTGAATACACAAGCACATTCCAGTGATCATTAAAACTAACACAGACAGCCCTGGTGGGGAAAAAACAACATACAAATTTATATGATCAAAATTGTTCAATGTGTTTCCTATTTTCTTGTCTGAACATCAAACTGGACAAAAATGACCACCAATTGTGATGTGCTGACATATTATGTAATCAAAATTTGAAGAGAGAATCAGCCATCAGAGAAGTGCGAGCCCAAAACCCAAACAGTCTGTACCCACTCACTGTTGTTTAAAAGTTTCTCCATATACTTGTGTATATAAACACTCCAACGCTAGAATATGATTTGGCTTTGAGGGGCCTGGCACAAATGGCTTTGGTGACTTACATCATGCTTGGAAGTCTAATCACAGACACTCTTGTCATATCAAGCAGAAAAAGTCCATTTCATAGCGAGCTAAAAAAGAGGGAAAAAAAGAAGGGAAGGGTAAACAAGCTTGGCGTTCCACAGCCACCGCAGAATTCATCATTCATACAAAAAAATACCCTGAGCCCCAAAGTAGAGCTAATTTAATCCGAGAGGAATAAAACTCCATTTCATAGAAGTCGTCCATTCAGAACACTCATATTTCCACTGAGCAGAAACCCCCGGCTGAAATTCGAGCAGACACTTTTCGGAAGGAATGCATTCGGTGGGTTGAGGGCCAAAGCTCGCCCTGTAATTTGTGAATGTACAGAAATGTGTGACCGCCACGGCTCCTCTAAAGATAGAAATCTTTGTCTTATGTCATCGCTGAACCTCAAACTATTTCTAATTGCCCCCATAGCCCCCTTTTCCAAATGAATAGCTACCCATCCAGAGGCTTATGTGTGCATGTCTGAAAATAGCCCGGGAGTTTACACAGGCTAATAGATCATATTCAGGACAAAACAATGAAAAACTTTAAAGGGATCTCCACGTATCGGAGAGTGCCCCTGTCTTCAAAGTGACTTTAAAGTGGCACTGAAAGCTGCGTGGGTGGCATTTAGAGTCAGATATAAGTTTACAGACCCCAAAGGCTTCCCTGGGTTCCTCTGCTAATGGGGATCATACTCATATTAGCCTTTACAATCTGACTCATCACACATAAAAACTAAAGTAATGTTGGCTGAAGAAGACGTGAGACTCTGCAGGAACTCAAAACAACTTAAAACTTAAGGTCTCATTTAGCACTTTTTGACTGTTCTTCGACGCCAACAAACCATTTTCTGATACCACGGGAGACTCATTTCTTTGCTGTTGAGCGTTAATTGTGACACAGTGATGAAGGCAACCCCCCCTCAGAGCAGCCATCAGTAAACAATGATGCGACTTCTTAGGATCCATTTTCTTTAAATCCTCCTATGGTAAGAATCATGTATTCTGAGGCCTGTTTGAGGTGGGTGCGAGGGTTTCACATGTCCTCCACGACTCGTGTCTTGATTTCAGGCTCAACCCACCCGGATCATTAAAAATCGTTCAGGGGCACGGCGGGCTCTGTCCTTGATGCTTGTTGCGGCTGAAACCGTAGAAACTGCATGTTGAAACGCAGAGGTCTAAATGTGACAGGAGCCCGGAGCGCACATTACTTCAGAGTAGGGTATAGCTGGGGTGTGTGGTCACGTATTAATAATGAACTAGGGCAGGAGGGTGACTAAAATATCACCGGCATTGTCATTGTCCCAGTCGAGGCCGGGCTCAAAAATAGAGGCTGCATGATAGGCGATCTGATTGGAGGTGGTTTTGTTGCAGTAACAAAAGAGTCTTTAATATGGGCATTGTGAAAACACCTAAAATGAAACACATAAAGCGACAGAAATCAAGGTATTTCCCGAGGACTCTTGTGAAGGAAGGAGCTTCAGAGGATGCTGGTAATGAAAACGGCCCTGTCCTCAAAATCAAGTATTCTCGTTTTCTCTTACTGGTGTTATTTTTCAAATTAAAAGGGTGTGATATTTTTTTAATCTGTTGGTAAACCTCTCGACTCACCGCACCCTGTTGAACTACTGCCCTAGATCACCAAATTAACAAGCAACCACAAACAAGGAGTGTCAGAGTGTTACACAAGCTGATAGGTGAATACCTCTGTGACCTGAAAAACAGGAGCTCAAAAAAAACACTTTTTAAAAAAAAATAAAATAAATAAGAACACAGACATGGAAAATGTTTCATGCTGATTTGATGTATACAGATAATATTATGCACCGCCTTCTTGCAACAGATCCCTCAGATACAGGTGTGTGCTATAGATAAACGATAGTGTGTATGCACACTGCATGGTGTGAGGTCTGTGGCCCCACATAAACAGCAACCGTAAAAATAAGCTCTAAAAATCCCAATTACTTATTATTTCTGTAATTATGAATAATCTGTTTTTCTGTTGGTAACTTTTAATCTGTCTCTCTGACAGACCTCCCCCTCTCTCTCTCTCTTTCTCTCTCTCTCTCTCTCT
>CAEMYA010000506.1:9259636-9282997 GCA_903131615.1 Diplodus sargus | reverse complement strand
ACACACACGCAAACAGCTTTATCCCCTTATCAGAAAAGGAAGGCTGCGCTCTTTGCTCAAACAGTCTCATGTAGCAACTTCCGCTGTGAGCAGCTTGTTTTCAGGCCTGCAAGGGGGATTTTCACACCGCTTATGTCCCCAGAGAGACGCTGAAGCATCTGCCTGAGGGACCAGACGATCCCCCCCCCCCCCCAGATGCGGTCAGAGAGGGTGAACTACACATGAGCGTGCCAAAACTTTTGCTGACCTCTTCCTTAGAGCTTAGCTGAAAATTCGCAAAGCCCCCCTCGCCACTGGATGTCCCAAGAAATAAACAGTCTGTGCGTTCAATCGATGGCAACGATAGCGTTATACAACTTAATGTATTCATCCTGAAACTGTTGCGAGAGTGTTATGTAAATTAATTTAAAGCAGTGTAGTGTCTGCGTGCAGCTAGCGTCGTCTCATTTAGGCCCAGACGAGACAGCCACAATCACCAGCCAAGGGTAACCCACATCCTACAGGGTCAGCCTCAAACAAGATCTTTGATTCATCCCCACTGTCAATACCCCACTGTGTGATTGGTGGTCTTGGCAAACAAAGTGCCAAGCAGCGCTGCTGCAGAGACGCTTTTTTTGAGCTGCGGTAAAAGAAGTAAAAGGGAAGTATAAGAAAGAGCAGTGGAAAGAAGCAGGGTGGGGACGAAAACGTATGGGGGTTCAGGTCTGCTAGAGAGGAGGAACAGGAAGACAGGTGTACAAGGCTTTGCTCAACAGATGTTGAAACGTCCCCAGTGTCTGCTGAGGGCAAACGGAAGTTTGCTCGCAGGCAAGTAGGCCTCGCTGCGACATGTGTTCAACTGTCGCCCCACATCTCACTGCAGGGTTCAAAAGTTGGATGAGCATGCTGCTCCTGTGTTGTTGTTTTTTTTCACACTCAATTTACACCACGTTAAATCATTAAGCATGAGTTTACCTTAGCAAAGAGCAAAGCTAGATCTATTTTGAGTTGTCACTTTTTAAGACAGAAACCAAAAGACAAAAAAAAAAACTGTTATAAGATGGAATCACAGTAATGTTCATATGAGAATCACAAAAGCTTTTACATTTTTGTGTAATCCTATAGCATACTAACATAGACTTTACAGTCCATACATAGTTTTTAGTGCGATACCTGCGCTCCAAATCAATTCTCGCCTGTTATCAGGGGCCTATCAAGTCCATTTATACGTCGAACACAAATATTTACACTTCAAATATATTCAGTGCAGACTTGGGCCGGGGCCAAAGCACGTATTGCCCTTTGCCGTCCAGATAGAGTTTCACTTTGCCCCTGAAAAGCGCCCAGCCCTTGAAAAAGAGCTTGTGTTTAATGTGTCTCCTTTTGGACGGGAACATATGTTTCTTTCTTTCAATGGAGACAGGGACAGACATACAGAGCGAAAGAGAGGAGAAGTCGAGAAATAGTGGGGGGATGAAGGAAGGAAACGGGTCGTATTGGGTGATCACTCAGCTGTGGTGTCGGCGTTTAAGGCCTGGCTGTCACCTCACTGAGCAAACACTGTCTCTGTGTGGAGCAGATATAGGCTACGTGGAGGCAAAGGCTGGGCAAAACTCGGGGGCGTTTGCTGTTCTTAGAGCACCGGGTGCAGCCTCATGAGAAGTAACTTCACACTTGTCACATCGCTTAAAGCTCGAATCGGTCTCCATGCGCTTTATAGCACGAGGGCAAAAGAGCAAGGCAATATCTCAGGTTATTCTGCAGCTATCAGGAAATAAAGAAGACACACACACACACACACACACATACGTGCATGCACAAAACAAAGCAAGGCTGAAAGCGGCACACCCATGTCTTCAAAACAAAGCCATAGTCTTTCAGTGCATCGTTAATACCAGACATTTTATATCATGCATTTTATTTGTTCTTCATAGACTTCCATAATGCTTTCAGATGATTCAACCGCCACTCTGAGAGGAGGCTAGTAAATCTACAGCCCTTAGCATCCATTTCGGATCAGGGTGCGTATTGAGCGCTGCTGTTTAGGCCTCATGTGTGCATTGGGCCCCATCTCCCAGCTCTATCTTGTGGTTATGATATCATAGAGAGAAAAACAACGGCATTCTCTCCTAAGTGCACCCTGACACATTAAATATTCATCCGACCACAGAAACCCCTCTGAAATGGGGCCGGCGTGGAGTGCCGGCACCCCTCTGGCCCCCGACACTGCAGAGTAGAAGTCAAATGTTGGCGGTCGGAGCAGACACACCGTGGCTACAGGCCGGGTCAACTGGCCAAAGAGAGCGCGTTAACACAAGGTTTAACTGGAAGACACAGGTCGAGTCTCTAGTGTGTTCTCGCAGAGAGTTTTTAAAACTTTCTTGCAGTGAGTGGTGTTGTTTTCTTCCAGTCAGAATCAACATGCCGAAGTGATATACAGTTTAAAGGAGGGATTTTACATAATTAAGTAATCAACCGTGTATGAAATGAATGCAATTGAGAAACTGTATTTTTTATGAGGAAAAATAAAAAGAAATATCTATCGAATAATGTAGAGTATTGAAAGCAAAAAATCTTGCTTCTTTAGTAGTTAAAGTTAAAAATCCAAAGAATCTGTCTTGAAAAGGACGGCAGGAAGTATGTCTGCATGTGCTGCCCTACTGATATGCTTATTTGAAGTATCCAAGAGACAAAGGCAGAGAAAAAAAACAGAGGAGAAAAGCAAAAAGAAAGTTTTGGGCCGCCTCCTCATTGATTAGTGGTGTTAACAGCAACTGTGGGCCCCGGGTTAATAAGCTCCAGGCCTCGTTTTAATGAATCCCTCCCGAAAAAATCACCCTCTCGCAGCCCACTAAAGCCCCTACTGGAAGGTCCAAACAGTGTGTCGCCAAACGCGGCGTGTCCCTGCCAACTGGAACCGGGCCAAGGGATCCGCAGCCCGGCTCAAGAAGTGTGTGTTTGTGGGCGGCTGAACGATCACTTTCATCCCTAAAGAGCCGGCCAATTCAACCTAGACCACCGTTGGCCACAGAAAAACTGACCAATTATAATTTTTTTCCCCCTGCTCGTCTGTCTTTTTTTCCAACCAGAGAGCGACGGGATGTATCATTTCCCTGACCTCAGCCGTTTGAGGTGGTGTAAATCTCTTAATAACTACACAAGGACACATATAGCGGCTATATTTGGAGGGCTGCTTCCCCTGGCCGCCCCTGCTCTGGCCTGGAACAGACAGTAGCCACAGTGTCTATGTGGGTGATGGAGCCCGGACCTGTGTGTGTGTGTGTGTGTGTGTGAGCGAGAGAGAGAAGGATAGAGTGAGAACATAGGCCTTCATTCCTTCCATCACAGTTTAAAGAGTGTGAGTGTGAATAAAAACGATATCAGAGAGAGTGTGTGTGTGTGTGTGTCCTCCCTGGATATGTTTCTGAGTAACGGCACGGAGCAAATTGGTGGGCCGGTGGGTGGAACACACACGCACACACACACACACACAAACACACGCTGTTCCTTTCCTTTGGCTTCCAACGTCCTAATGCTGAAAAACAAACAGCTGGAGAGCAGCAACAGAACTGCTGTCTCTGCTCAGACAGATTAGTCATGACTGAGTCTTTCTCTTTCTCACACACATAAAGTGCAACGTAACTGCTGATCAGCGGGTGTGAGTAAAAAAAAAAAGTACAGTACAGACTGAACTGCGTCCAGACATTGTGTCTGTGCATCAATCTGAGCCTTTCTGTGTCTGCATGCGTGTGTGTTGAGCCCCGTCAATGTTCGATATTTCTATACAGTTCGTAAAGGGAGGATGGAGGGGAGGCAGTGGGCACAAACAAATGGACAGAGCGGTAAACGAAAGGAAACTTTACCCATGGGTCAGCCTCCGAGGGAAGATATATTGCCCATGGGTCAGTGGAGAGAAAGGACGGGCAAAATCCATATTGGTCCGTCTGCCTTGCCCCCTTTATATAGTGATAAAATATTCAAATCCAGCCATTACTTCACATTAGGCTACTCTGTAGAGATGCCACGGAGAAAACCACAGAATGTATACATGCTGGTTCACACACAGTTTTGGTGCATTGATAGTTACATTAAAATCTCTTCCTCCCATTAGAGACACAGCCCTCATCCGGACTCACGTCCGACATTTAAGGTGTGTTCGCATGTAGAGCGTGTGTGTGTTTGTGAACATGTGTTATTTGTACATGTCTGCGCACATGTGTGTGTCTACATAAGAGGCATGATCAGAGGCTTTTTTTTTTTCTCTTACCATCTCCCTGAATGGGACATCAAAGTGATAGGGGCGCTAAGTGTGTCGGTTAGTTTTTCCGGGTCCGGATAAAAGAGATGCAGCAGATACACTTCACTTCAGTTTATTCTCACCCCCCCCCCAACCCCCGCCCACACATATGCACACACACACTCAGATCTAAAAAAGTTCTCTTTCTGTCTTTCTCTTTCTGTCTTTTTTTATCCGTTGCGTTTAAAACCGATGACTACACGGTCTGGTAGCCCCGTCTGGGTGTTTCCTTCTGACTAAGTGCTGTTAGTCAGACCTGATTGTGAGTGTGTGTGTGTGTGTGGGGGGTGGGTGGGGTGTTGATGAGTGGGTCGGTGATCGGGGCTAGATCTACTCACTACACTATTTCTCGTTTTTACAGCAAGGTAAGCAAAAATAAACTCAATCAGCTCATAGAAATTTCTAATCTAACAGGTCATAGTTTTATTTCTTAGACTTTCGGTTCAGGGAGAACAGCATTCCTCGAGTAATCATTTCCAACCACTACTGTTATCAGTCTTATCTGCAGATGACGCGGCAGCAGGTGCAGCTTGGGTAACACTTAGTGTCTAGCCAATGTATTTCAAGGTCTGCTAACTTTCAAAAAATATTTTTGTATTTGGAAGCTGAAAAACACCGTGACAGTGACTCTTTTTCCCCCCGCCTTATATAATTTCATCCTGTGTGAGTGTGTGTGAAGTACAATGACCTTCACAGTCCAAGTCAATTTTACACTTATTACAGTTAAACAGGCAAAAAGAAGATCTTTGCCAGGGCATGTCAATGTGCCCAGCTCCATTAAAAAAAAAAAAAAAAGGGGGAGTAGGAAAGGTTTTCCAACAGGACGCTTGTTATTGTTTTTGCTATTTTTGTACAACTCTGGAAACATCAAGTGCCATTTTCCTGGTTGTGTAGGTGGTACACTGGCAAGTCCTTGACTCCTCTCTTACCCGTCCTCTTTCTGTCACTGTTTCAGGGCACAGAGTGAAATTAGAAGACCCGCAGAAGATGCAGTTCTCGGACAGGCTGTCAGAGATCGAGCGCTACCAGCGGAGTATGCGAATAGGCCCGGTGAACAATAATCCTCGCCCCATCCACCAAACCCACCTCAGTACCACACAAGGTGAGGACCACTGATAACCACAGGCAACCAAAGTCACCAGCACTGCACTAAAATCAGATCATATGAACGGCCATTACTTAGGAGTAAATAACTCCTTTAATAAAACATCCTTTTCAATTTTATTAGGCCAAAGGGTAAGTAACCTGGAATACAAATCTGCGATACATCAACACAGTGCATCCTGTTCACCCGGCATTAAACTACGCCAAGAGCACTTCATGTGCGTTTCCTCCACAGGGGGCTTGCGACTTCTCTTCCACTGATCTGGGAGCTCTTATATGTGTTGGCCGTCCGAGTGGAAGCTCGTGTCAGCTCTGTCCCCGGATGCCCTGCGTTGGTGGGTCCGGGCCCCACAGTGTGCAGGGTTGAGTCTGTGGCCAGGTGGCGTGGTGGGCGCTGCCAACCGAGCTTGGCCTGGGTGCTGAGGCTGGCCTCTGCACACTACAGCCTCAGGAATGTAGCAGCCGCCCGCTACCTTGGCAATCACGTCACACTCAGACTGGTCGAATGTGCAGGGGCCGGCGGGGGGGTGGGGGCACTGAGAGTCAGACTGAGGTGGTGCGATGGAGGGGAGGGGTTGTTTCATGCGGACAGCTGCGTGGGTGATGGTCAGGAGTGAGGATGAGTGTTCACTCTCCGTCATATGTCAGAGCCTCTTTAACAGGATGTCATGTCTGGACGCATGCAGACTAAACACACACACACACACACCCACACACACACACACACACACCCACACACACAACCTCGGTTCTCATGCTAGCTAATGAACTTCATTACTTTGGATCAGCACGCTGCTGTGTACAGGAGGGCTTGTTTGGGACTTGTTGGTGGACCTCTATCAGCCACGCTCTGGTGTTTGGCCTTGTGCTCGTCTTAGCCAGCACTGAGTCACCAGTATGGGCCTATATTACAGCTGACTGCGGAGAACACATGTCCTTACTTACTGTTGATATTGATTTTGTTCCCTCGCACAGGCTGTACCCAGGAGAAAACATGTCGGCCATTTTAGAAACACCAAGCTGAAAATAAACGCTTCCGCGGCTTCAACACAATACGGCCAGTGTGATGATAATTTTCTGACGATTTAGAGGTTGGCGTGAGCTCTGCAGGTTGTCTGCCAATAAAAAGCCCCCTGCGGCTGAGCTTATACTGGGAGCTTTAAGTTTCTGAGGGCGGACTTGAATGCGAGGGGGGCTCCCGGTCGGCGGAGAGAGGTGTATAGACTTGGTCCAGACGGCGGGCGAGGAACCGCGCTTTGCTCTGCTCCCGTCTGCCCTGCGCAGGATTAGGGCAGGAATTAGAGTGTCAGAGGCTTGTCAGGCTTCAAAGAGCTGCAGTGTTGCAACACACACATGTACAGTACATACAATGTGAGCAGACACAACATATTAACAGCAGTTGGAGCTATCAGACACAGTTAAAGGCCTTGAGCTTCACATTGCAGCTGCCAGTGAGCGCACGCCGTCTTTAAAAAGTGTGTTCGTGCGTGTGTGTGTGAGGCAGACAAGGGGAAGGGTTGTAAAAACCGCACACCTTAATCTGTGGTATTAGCGTCAGGACGGCACACCGCAGGGCAAGAGTGGTAAAATAATTAAATAACAGAGCCCTTCTCGCTCCCTCCTCGTCTATCTGTTGGAGTGTCTGAGCGGAAGACTGGAAATGTATGTCGCGCTCCTGTTATGTGTAGGGAGTCATGCACAGACAACAACAGTACAGCGTTACAAGCAAAGCTCAAACAAAAATAGACTTGTTGTAATAAATCCCATTCAGAGACACAGGGAGGTGTTTACATATCAACAGCACACACGTCTCTCGCTTTTGGCAGCCCTGCCAGACTCTGTTGTATTTTGTAGATACTTTAAATCCCGGGGCCTGTTTGTTTGAGAATTGCCGGGTGATAGATCGCCCATCAACACGTTATAATTAAATGGATTCCCGTCTCGCTGTTACAAAAGATGTTTTCCATTATCCCGGCGGCTGGAACCTTGCGTTTTCCCCCTTGAAGACGACTAAATAAGAAAATACAGTGTCATCTCCTCCTAAAGCCTCCTTGCTTCATTTTGTTGTCTGAGCTATGAAATACTGTCTCGGTTTTCTTGTCAACAGGACGCGTCTCCAGACATCTGCTCAATGCTACCCTGGATTCTTAAATCATTCTCACACGCACACGCACACACACACACACACACACACACACACACAGCAGATTGCACCATAGGCACATTGAGAATACAAAACACACACATACACAATTCTGTGCTTGTGTTGCAAGTTCTCTGTTAGTGCCCCAGACAGACAGGGTAATTAAGAGCTCATTACAGTGCATGCAGTGACAGGACTCCTGCTCGCTGGCAGACGCTGCATTCGCTGCTTGTTTTTGTTCTTCTGTGGCCACAGGTAAGCCTGCTAGACATGTGGAATGATTCTCAGCTAGGGCGGAGGGAGGGAGTGTGTGTGTGTGCGTGCGTACGTGTGTGTGCATGTGCGTGGTTCAACCAGTGCAGTCAGGCAAATCTGACACTCAGACAATCAAGTTCTTAATTGTTATTCTGGTTCTAAAACCTCAAGCGAGGTACATGTGTATACAATACTGTATGTGTCTGTGGGTGGCATTTTTTTTTTCTCTTCCTCTGATCGAATATGTCACTAGCACATTTACGATACACACGCGTCCTTCCGCTCATATGAAAGGCAAACAGACAATAGAAAATGTGATTTCCCTCTAAGAGCAAGGTAGAAAACAGATTCCAGTTTTACCTTGTTCCATTTCAAATGCAGGCAAAACTGAACAAGCCCCTGGCACAGGCTCTGACAGACGGCCGAGACGAAAGCGGCTCTTTTAACTTAAATGTGTTTTAACAGCAAAAGGGGGTGGGAGAAAAAAAAAGACATTCAGCAGCAATTTAATCATCCAACAAAAAAAAAAGTCCTGGCAGTTTTGAGGTGGTATCATTTAACATGTTATTTGTTCCAACACCTGTGTGTTCCTCTCTGAAGACGAATATCAGATACTAGCATAACGTTCCGCCATCAAGTCAAGTGCTCAGTGCTTTGATGAGGGCCCAACTGTGTGTGTGTGTGTGTGTGTGTGTGTGTGTGTGCCTGTCTGAATGTCTGATCCATGTGTTGATGTTATTAAAAATGTCAGTAGGATCGTGCAGACATAATATATTACACTCTTCATTTTTTTTCCCCAATTCAAAATAAGAACGATTTTTGTATTAGTGACACGACTGTTGCTACTTCCTCCTGACTGGCACACGTCTGCTGCAGCTGTGCTTTGGCCCTCTTGTTCAGTATGTTCAGGCTGTGGCCTCTGGACCGGACCTAGCTTGAGAAAGTCCTGTTTGATGGAGCCCGACACAGCTATGCCCCTCCCGCCTTGTCCACAGTGACCACACTGTTTACTCCACATAAACAAGCTTGCCGACCCCCCAGGTTCGAGGCGGCACTCTGCTACCGCCGCGGCTGAGAGGCTCACACTAATTCACACATCCAGAATGACATGATCAGCCAATTAGAAGCAAGAGCGGGACAGGAAATTAGCACCGTCAGGTAGCTGCGGTGTGGACTTTTGAGTATAGCCGTCACGCTAGTTGGGTTTCATGCTGATTTCTGCCAAACCCAAGCAGGAAGCTGGCCCTCTGAGGCCAATACAACCAAAAACGAGCAGGAATTTGGACCAGTCCTTTAGACACTCTGTTTTACTTATGCACTTCACTATTTACATAATATGTCAATGACCACCACGGAGTTTATTTGTTATGGTGCCTGAAAGCTTCACTTGTGGTTACTCTCTTTTTGTGACCCTGAGATGAATAATTCAAACCGAAAATGTTTTTGTTCTTTCACAAAAAAAAGAGAGAATCTTTTGAAGCCACCTCCGTGGTGAAAAAAAGGAAAAAGAGAAGTGAGAGCAAGTTCGTTTTTTACCAGACTCAACTGTTTGTGTAAGTTATAATTTCACATCAGAGTCGGGCTGAGTTTTACATTTCAGCAATTACAGAAACTACATGTGTGCCATGAACAGTCTCTATTGAGTCTGGGGAGAGGGCGAGGGCGGGAGGGCGATGAGCTCTCAAAGAGAACATAGGATTTTTCAGCCCATGTGTTTGTTTTTGCTCACGTTATAAGTGAGGGCTCAAAAGACATATCAAATGTCCCACATAGCTGAGCCAAGGCCGTGTTCCTCCCCTCTCTAACACGCTCTCTTTCTCTCTCCTTCCCTCGCTGGCGTCTTTCTTTCTCTCTTGCTTGCTCTCTCACATTCTCTCCCCGTTGCAACGCCTAAGGCCTAAGCGAAACAGGAAGCCAGCACAAGGACCGGCATTCACTGTGTCTCAATGACACGCTTCATTACGGCAGGCGCATTACATGTCTCAGAGGCGTTGCTGGATCCGGAGTCACGAGGATGGATGCCATTTTGGCTCAGAAGTCTTCTCAGCAACCCCTTTCATCTACACATGCACTTCAAAAGCGGCGCATGTGTTTATTTGTGTCCTCCCCAAAACTGCACTGGCACCACCCCAACGCTCTTTATTAGTGACGCAGTCGCCACTTCTTCCCGTCGCAGCCCCCGCCTTCCCCGCTCCTCAGCTGCGTCCAGGGGGTTGGTCCTCTTATTAACAGGGGTAATCTGTGCCTCTGGTATTGACGTTGTCTGCTGGCCAATCAAAATATTTGAAGGAAATGTTTATTTTCTTGAGCGAATCGCACCAGCTGCTTGGAAGCCTTTCTGAATAAGGCCATTTATGCGTAAGAATTTGCCATTGTGAGGCATAGTGCAGGACCTCTCGGTGACTGAGTGCTGATTTGGGCCTTTGCAAAGGAAGCGGAGGAGCTCCAGGGGAAGCACAGATCTTACACATGCTGAGCCCAGTGTGGCTATAGGTGCCACACATCCCCCCCCTCCTACCTCTGGTTCTGGCATCCGCCTAAGTCCTAATTGCCACTACAGGAGGTGAGGAGTTTACTATATTGCGGTATCTCAACAGCGGAGCGCAGAGTCATAGCGATACCACATGTCTGACTGCTGCTGCCATTAAAAGTAGAACACCATGAGAAACAAAAAGTTATACAGTACGCAGGTTGCTGTCTTTATGATGGAAATATTTATGAATGGTCAAACAAAAAAAAGGTTTTTCCTAATATGTAACCCTGTTCACTGTTCAAGACTTCTGGACAACCTATGTGCTGAGGCTGCCCACGTCCACAGAGCTCCGTGCAAGTTGTCTTGTAACGACTGCACCGTCTCAGACCAAGAGCAAACAACCCCCGTTTGTGTCACCCCTCCTGCGGTGTGGCCGTTGAGTGTGAAGCAGGGTCCCACGCGTTGGGCCAGCAGGTCCTCGACCCTCCTTCGCTTCCTGACAGGCGAGCGAGTGTCCTGCTACTTCGCAGGTCTTCGCTGGCCCTCCGAAGTCTCGCCTGAAAAGACCCAAAAATATCTCCGTGCGCCCATCAAGCATGTTTTTCCAAGCCTGCTCTCACTCTGGTGAGAAAACCACCCCTCCCTCTTCCCAGTCTTCGCTGCTCTGTCAGCAGAGGCCAACCTGTGACAGGAAGACACATCTCCAAACTGCCATATGTCAAAGCAATTTTGACAAGTCTGTCGTGCAAAGTTTTCGGAGTCACGCTCTAGATTTTCCAGCCTCATGCATCGACTTTCTCGCCCTGTACTCGTATACGACCCACACATTTCTCTGCTTATCATTAAAATTGTACGTTCCTGCGCAAGCACATTTCCCCTACTGACTTATTTATAATAATTCTCATGTTAACCCATTGTTCATATTGTGTGTTACAACAGCCCTGTGGCAAGAGCAAATGGACACCCCCGCTCTGAAGACATGCAAGGTGGAGGAGGACCTTAGACCATGGCCAGGTGAGACACTAAAACGCTTGTCTTGATGTGACTGTGGGGAAAATGCATCTACATGCATATCTGTGTTAATGAGAAAATTGTTGTCAAGGGTGTTTTTTGGAGGCTGAGACATAATAACAATGCGCAGGCCAATCAACTACTGGCATCAGGGGTGAAGTCACCAGTAAGCAAAAGCCTTAATTACTATCTGAGCAAACAAGCTCGGAAAATACAGAGGAGATAATTGAGGCACTTTGGAGTGCCAGAGAGTTTACACCTTTCAAATCGACACCTTAAAAAGGAACTCAAAACACATTTTAATTAGTAGATTCTTTCTCTGAATTTGAAACAAACAATACTACAGATGAGAAGCAGTAAGAGGCGGGCACAACACAGGGTGTGCCATGCGTTGTGACAATTTTGGAGTCTGCTTCGTTTTGCCCGTAGGGCCCTACAACACCCCAAACATTCCTCGGACGCCACCACCCTGCTTGTCTTCTTCCCTCCCACTCTCTCTTTCTTTCGTTCGTTTCTTGGCGATTTTGGATTTTTGCTGCCTGTGCTCGAACAGCCCTTTCAGTCTCCTGTTCACCCCTTACCCAAAAACCACCACACCGCACCAGACATGCTGAGTCATCCGCTCACCCTGAGATGACGACACACACACACACACACACACACACACAGAGGGAAGATTAAAAGACTTTTCTCTTTTTCTACAATGCAGATACAACACAATGCCTGAAGCAGATTATTAAGATTACAGATTTACATATGCTACTGCTTGCGCAAGACAGTCGGGACGGTGTGAAAGATGTGGTTGACAGTTATGCTTAGTAAAAGCATGCGTTTGAAATGCCACGACACCCTAAAAGTGAGACAATGTATCAAAGTGTAATAAGTTGCGACGCGACTTGAGTTCACATGCCTTTATCCTTATAATAACAGCATACTGGGTCTAGGGTCAGCGGAAAATGCATCACCTCACTGGAGTGATCATCTCTCGTAGAGAAGGATTTACTTAACAAACAAACATATTCGTCATGTCACCTTTTTGCTGATGCATTAGGAAAATCTCAGGTTTTCTGTAATCACAAACTTCCTTTACCATTGCTTGTATTGCATGTCACAAGTTGGGGACATGCAAAATCCTCTGTGCTCACATGATAAAGTGACTAACGTGGATGAGGCTTTGGGGCTGTTGGCCGTGGTGCCACAGTGCAGAGGTGATTATCATTTGCATCCGACATGATGCTCCGGCCCGAAGCCTTGCCGCTTAAAAAAACACCTGGAGATCATTTGTGTTCATTTGGGTCTCCTATTCTTTTGCCCTGGCATGATACTGCTTTGTCATCATCGACCTATTATCTATAATAATGTCATACCGATGGCATCCCACGCTGTGAAAACCAACCGAACCAGTCTGGAAGTCAAAGAGAAGCTCTTTGGAAGGACCTGCAGTGCAGCGATGTTTCTTTGGGATGAAACATGAAGGGCTAGATTAGGAAACCGTCTCACTGCGCAGTGCGGTGTGTGACGAGCGTGGGGTTTTCTCTCTCCCTTTTCCTTCCCTCCACTTATTTGCCTGAGACACCATTCCCTGGGCACTGGCCGTCACAGTTTGCATCAAGCCTGAGTAAACATTTCACAGGTGAGCGCCTGGATTTGCATCCCCCCATCGCCAGCCACCACATGCGGACACACAAACGCATACACACACATGACTGCGCGCAATTACACACACAGATGCGACCGCCTCAAACTTGGCCTTATGTTAACAACCAAAATCAGTTTCTCCCATATGCAAATGAGGCAAACCTCCTGTCATATCTGGGTTACACGCTTGACTGTGGACTAGTGGACTTCTTGAGCTGAGCAGAGCGGGAGGAGGACTCCACCCTTGGTGTTGCAGAATTAAATAAGTGTGCGGCGCTATGCTTCAAAGCTGGAGGAAGAAAGAGAGGGCTGGAACACTATGTTCTCTATAAAAGCCCTGATTCCCAGCTAGCCGCTTCATAGACTGGGAACATCGCAGACAGCAGACTGTGCCAGCTCACCCTCTGGGGTCCATCCCCTCTCCTGTCCCTGCAATTTAGTCAACACGTTTCAGATGAGCCTAATGGAGATCATGTGTGGTTTTGGGCCGCAGAGGTTACAGGCAGCTAATACTAGGCTCAGTTAGGAAGACCCTCTCTGCCAAAGATACACCACAGTTACCACAGCCACAACAGCGTAGTCTGTACTTATACTGGGTGGGGGAGGGTGGGGATGCAGAAAGGTATGCAACATGGTTAGGAGGGAGAAAAAGCAGACTGCAAAACTTTGCTTCTCAATTACAAAGAAGTTTGTTCAGGCATCTCCTCCAGAGGGAGCTACTGTGCTGCAGAGAGTTTAAGGTGATAGCAGGCTCCTCCTGGCTCAGAGCCAACGGCTTGATACTGTACAAGCTCATTTAGGTGTTGTGATAAGTGTCCGGTCCAGTTTCCCCTGACAGGAGCTGATCCCCACCTCAGTTTAGCCAGCACGTTTCCACCGACTCCAATTAGCTGGAGATCGTGTGTGGGGTGCGCGCAACAGCAAGGGCCATCAAGTCCCCACGCCACACATTGCCTCCCCAGCTTCACGCTGAAGCCTAAATTTAGCACAGACAGAGAGAGATGAAGGGACAGACAGAGAGAGAGAGATGGAGAGAGGGGGAAGGCCTTCTGGGAGTCCGGTAGGAATAAGTGGGCCGACTCCACTTCACCCGAATCAACAGCAGCTGAAAGCTTGGATTTTCCTTGCGTGAAATCAGATATGCAGCCCAACTCCAGTGCCTGGTAGACTCTGGAAAAAGAAACAGCCCCCCTACCACCACCACCACCACCAAAGTCCCTCATCTCAAAAGAGGAGGAAATTCAACTGCAGAATGTGTTGTTGAAAAAAAAAAGGGGAGTATAGCAGGGGCCATGGAAATTGCAAGGGAACAGATTTTTTTGCAGCTGAAAACGGACCCAGCTCTCCAGACATAGGGAAAAGACATTTCAACGAGACCGTGGCACGCAAGTTTGGCATTCTCCCCCCTCAGGGCTGTGGCGTGCAAGCTCTTGCTATTTCACAAATACAAGCCCTCTTTTCTCTGCCATCCAAATCCACATTTTACACTTGCAGTCATGTGGGCACACCGGATCCATGAAAGCCACATGCGGACAAACAAATGACCATGGACTGAGGTGTGTGTGTGTGTGAGTGTGCGAGTGTACACACGGCAGGTGTGGACTGAGTGTGTTGTATGTTGACATCAGGTATGAGGAACTCTCCCTCGTCATTGTGGCTAACAACCAGGTAAAGGGCGTTTACAGTTCCAGAGAATTTGGGCCTGGCTGTTGGCCATCTTCATCCAAAATATCTGACAGTCATGGTGCTTAATTACTCAACAGTTAAGACTTGACATGCTTGACTTGTCAGGCAACTATGATGCTCAAGACAACTCTACTTTCTCATGACAAGCATACAACTAACCTGAGAAACACGCACTCATAAAACTGATATAATACATTCTTAATAACATAATACAGCAGAAATATGCAACCATAACTGTCCCTGTACAAAGTCCTAAATGTAAATGCCACAACAGGTGGCAGCAGGTCGCGTTCAGAAGTCCTATACGACTGCAGAAATGTGAATGGGTTCATATCTGAAGCTTAGGACGCAAGATCAGCCAATAACAACCCCGAGAGGGGCAATATGGTGTTTGACTTAAAGAACCAAGTTGGTGACAGTAGCAGTGGCCCCAAATCTCAGAGAAGCAATCTGCCAAGTCAAAGCTTGAGTGAATTTTTATTTCCCTTTTGTCAGCTGAATAAATTAGAAAGTGTGCAGTGAAACTGAAGTCCCAACAGCTGGGTTCACAGTGCTCTGTGTTACCTTTGAGATTACACTTAGCAGTTAACTCTGACAGCTCCTGCACTGTGATATGCATTAGTTTAGTGGATACTCACACAGCAGTGCTCTCCCTTTTTTGTGTTTTGCTTGTGTCCCTCTCTCCTTCTTTTAATTTTCCCTCTCTGTCTGTCTCTGATTGTGACCCGTATGCCTCTGTCGCCTAAGCGTGACTTATAATAAGTTGCATAACAGTGCAGCAAGCCATCGGTGTTTATACAAAGCACCCCTCAGCACTGACAATGCCCCTTTCATTGCTCTGAAAAAAAAGACAGAATACTGTAAGTTGCTCTCCTTTTGAAGGAGTGGTAGGAGGGCCGTGTCGAGGGGGCCTTTTCATAACTTGGGTCTTGTGCACGGGGCTGTGGGACGATGTGCTGTCAGTGTTTGATGACTGTTATTAGGCAAAAAAATGTCTCAGTTCATTACTTTGAGCAAACATTTCCATGGACAGACATATCGCAAGAAATCTGAGCTCAGAATTGGGGGATTGGGGAAGTTTAAGGGTTGTTTTTTTTTTTTTGTTCAACATTAGAAAAGGAGAAGTCTCTGTGCTCCTTGTTCATAATCACAACAGCCATTTTCAGTCATGGCTGAATGTTTGTTGACTCTTGTTTCTTCGTTTCTTCCAACAGGGACTACAGATCTCTTCCAACAGAGGACCACCTTCCCGTCTCTGTCACCGCTGACTGACCCTCGTTTCTCAGACCCCCGTATGCACTACCCCGGGGCTTTCCCCTACTCCGCCAACACCTCCAGCACCGGCATCAGCGGCCTCAGCATGTCAGCCTCTTCTAGATACCACACCTACCTGCCGCCCCCATACTCAAACAACCAAAGCCAGAACTTCCAGTCCAACTCCTACCTGTATTATGGCACAGGCTCTGGATCCTACCAGTTCTCCATGGTGGCGCCGGGGAACACCGGGGGCGAGCGCTCCCCCACCCGCCTGCTGTCCTGCTCGGGGGCCACGGGCACAGGAGGGACCAACAGCCTGATGAACCCGGGCCTAAACACCCAGAGCGAGGGCGTCGAGGCTGACGGCAGCCACAGCAACTCCCCCACCGCCATGAGCGCCTCGGGCCGTCTGGATGAGTCCGTCTGGAGGCCTTACTGACTGACAGACGGCTAGACAATCGGAGGGTGCGGGAGGAAGAGTAAAGAGGGTGATGAACAAAAAAAGATGAACACTGAAAGAAAAAAAACAAACAAAAAAAGAGAAATGCTGCATGTTTGTCTTTTTATTTCTCCGGCACTCGCTTTAAAGACTTTCTGCGTTTTACCGACTTTCTCAAGACTTCCAAGCATTTCGTACATTTTGAGTAAACTCCTGCACTGTGCTAAAACATGTACTCGTAAAGGACTAAAAAGCCATAAAAGATGAGATTATGTTGAGCTAAAACTGTAAATAGACATGAGGGTAAAACCAGAGAAGCCATAGCGACCTATCAGGATCTGGTGTAAACAGGTACTCAAAGACAAAGAGACAATGGCGGTATGATCAATCAGTACAGCTGATGAACTGAAATACCACGGTGGAGATTCATCAAACAGACTGATCCGACTCATTTGGCGGGTGGAAAAGAGCAGTCGGACTGGATGTTTTCTCCTCGGGCGACATCCTTCCAACAGCATGGCTGCACTGCTGTAGCAATCGGTCCTTCTAAGCTTTAATATCTGTACAAAATTTGATATTGCAAACCATTTTGTGTCAATATCGTCACTTGCATCCAGGGCTGTTTCTTGTGCTCACCCGTACTCATGCAGTAATTTATTATCCAAACGGACACATTTAGCCTTTGGTGCTAAACATGCAGTGGATGTTTCAATACAATCGCTGAGAGAAAAGCATTTTATCTGTCAGGACTCACATGTTTAAGAAATGAATTGTCTTTGCTGTGTCATCAGTGTATCCAGTTTCAAGAAGACAATGGCTGAGGAATGTAAAAGACAAACACAGTGGGCTGATTATTGGTTTCTTTTTCTGCAGGACTATTTAAGTCCTGTCTGTGTTCACTCTTCATGTTTTCTTTGATTTCTTTTTCTAGCCCTTTTCTGAAAAGAAAAAAGTCCTGGTCTGGTGTCTTTGAACTGGATGACACGGTTTACTTTTGATATTTATTTGAGCCAAATTGTGAGGAAATGTTGCGCATATACCCAAAATCCTTAAGCATTTCTCTCTACCTTTCCTTTTTTATATATATATACAGTATATATGCCATATTTTGTTGTTGAGTATAAATTTGGAATTTGTGTAATATATTGCTACTAAATTATAAAAAAAAACAAAACCTTTAATGTAATTATTTTGTCTTCCAATGTAGCTTTGATGCACTAAAACTTTTATTCCTTATGAACCACGCCCAACAGATTCTGTTAGTGAGATGGTGTATCTATAGCCGAAATCTTTAAAACGACTTCCAAATTGCCTTCCTGCGCTAAATAAGCCATTTGCTTGATTTTTGCACTATGTTTGAACTTTCATTTCTCTTTTTTGGTTATGTATTTACAAATAGCTGAAACTCTGCCGAGCTAAATATGAAATATTCCTTCTCATATATTTGCTGAACACACTGAAAGTGTCCTTTGAACAAATCCTCCACCAAGTCAATAAAGATTTCACGATTAGACACACACGCACATTCCTCCACCACAGGTGTGTGTGCACATTCCCCCTGTCCAGAGGGCCTTTCCCCTGCAGGTACACATGTGATCCCCTCGATCCCTGGAGGAGGAAGAGTGTGAGGATGAAGGGATAGAGGGAGGAGGTGGGGTCAGAGTGGTATCTTCTTACTTACACCAAGGGCAGTAATGCAAGAAGAAAAAAAAAAAAACATCCCTTGTTATGCATTGGTCCCTTTGTTCTGTATAATCAGTGAGTGCTTTGAAGCCTTTATGGCCCCGATTCTGCCTCTGCTGGTCTAATTTACTGATCAGCAGTGCCAGGGGCTCATGGCTATGCCAATAACTCACACGCCTGCACAGACGATCTGGGTATGAGCCGCGCAAAAGGCTTTTACAGCAGCTATCAGGTGTCTAATATCTAATAGAAAAGTCTTCCACAAGAACGAAGCATTCAGTTCGGTATTTAGTTGCTATAAAAGTGAGATTTAATTTCAAAGTGAACAGTGATCCAAGGAGGCTTGCATTTGCAGCTCAGGTAAAAAAAAATAAGTTATGCAAGGTGTTTATAAAAGGCCTCTCTGCCTTATTCCTCTTTTTTAAACTTCAGTATCAGTAACAATGTCTCATTCCTATCTCCCTTTGATTTAGAGGAAAAGCCTTTATACTGTAGAGGACCTTACTTTATTGTGGGCAACAATCATGCAGCTAGAGAAACCACATGTGTATTTATATTTGTGTGGTTCCTTCAAAAGAAAACCAAAGATCTTCACAAACTGCCCGTAATACTGTCAGTATGTTAATGATGAGAAAGATGTGTGGCAAACCAGTCATGTCTTGATATCTAGTATCATTCTTTATGCAAAACTAGGAAGCAAAAAAATGTACATGTACAAAATGAGTAGTATTTTATTGTATATTGGATTAAAGAGCACAATGTTAATTTTTCCTTCTGTCATCACAGGATGTCACCTTCTCCTTTTCATTTACCCAAAACGTTAATTCATCTTGCTCCTTTCATTTCTCTTGATGCTCAAAGCATGTACATCTGAAAAACTGATGTTAATTTAAGAATCTCATCTATGTATGTAATGACATTGTTAATGCTTCCATACTGAGTGCTTGTAAAGTTTGCGGATAATGTAGTTTTTAATCATTTTAATTAAAAAACATGTGTCTCACTTTTGTCTCCACAACTACTGTTTATTTCATCGAAATGACATTTTTATTTAAAGGATCTCCAGGAGAGAGTTAAGATAACACGCACTTTTTCCCTTTACCTGCCCTCTTAAGAAAATCACACACACATTAGATTTAGGTTCAGCATTTATGGCCACATTCTTCTACTTTATTCGCTTTACTAGAAAAACAATTGCATTCCATTCAAGCTCTCTAATTTTGAAACTCAATGCTCCAAAGTCTGGATTGTGAAGTCTTTTATGGTTAACAGGGGGAGGTGTTGAGAATGAAAACGTTAAACATGGAGGCACAGGGTGTAATTCAGCCCCAGGAACCCAGACACCATAACGCCGGCTGACAAATGAGCAGGACGAGAAAAAAAACACCATAAACGTTGATGAGTTCCAGCACATTCTCACCCAACTGACTCTGTTCTTCTTCTTTTGCCTCATACAGTAAATACCATACATGCCTCCATCTCATAACCCCATTGGTAGTTCCTGTCTAGTAACCTCTTTTAATAATTATCCTCTTCTCTGCCATTGGCGAGACTCTCGCTGGCAATTACCCCACACATCTCATGGGTTCGAAAATGCCTCAGCTGTCGACGCAGTGGTACCCGGAGTGTAAATAAAGCGCCGCTCAGGAATCCAACACCGCCCTGGCAGCCTCCATGTTAGCGCGCGTCGGCAAGTTGTCACTTGTTAAAAACAATACAGGAGAAGTGTGGAATGTCGGCCGTCTTTTTTACCAGCAGTGTGGTTGTTAATTTATGCCGTGCTGATGGCATCTGTTTGGCCCATTTGAAGCCGAGCCACAAGATTAAACACTTGAGATGCTACCTTGTGGGGTGGTCTGATTTCAGATGTCTTATGTGGTTAACCTGAAACACAATACCCACGATTCCCTCACTCTTAAACTAATGCCACCTGTTGATGTGCCATGAAAGGTCCTTCGCTTCTCAACCCTTTGTTTTTCCTTCCTCTAATTATTCTTTTATTTTCCTTGTTTATGCCATCCTGTATCTCTTTTATCCTTTCCTCTCATTCACTTCCATCCTTCCTTTCTTTCCTCCTGTGTGGCGGCTGCTGTGTCTGTGTCGGGCCTTCTATGGGGGCAGCGCTGGCAGAACAACAAAGCCTCAGGACGCACACACGCAGCCTCGATACACACTGTATTCAATTAACTCTGCACACACGCAAAGAGAAACTCGCACACACACAATCCCCCTGCTGACACACTGGCCTCCACCCAGACAGCCCGAGCTCCACTTCTCAGTGTGAGTGTATGACAGATCTCCACCATCTTAAACATTTCCAACTCTTTCCTCCCGGTCTCTGCGACGCTCCTCGCTGATCCCCCACCGCTCAGGAAGCACAAAGAGAAGATGATAAGCTTTCAATTAGAGCAGGCTCAGGGGAATTTTCCAGCTGTCTTCACACACTCTGTGAGACCAGTCTCTCTCGTCCACATGTGGGGAGCAGAGGAGCTCTCATCTGGCTCCGTCTTTGTCATGGACGTACATGAGCCGAGCTGACTTTTTTCATCTCATCCCTGGTCCTGCTATGATGTTCTTCTTCTGAAAAGTGTAACTCTCCAGGAAAGAGGGGAAAACGTTTTCCTGGATGAGGCTGCTCGTCTGGATGTAATTGTAGTCAAAGGCATGATGAATTGGTTTATAAGACAACATAGAAAATTGCATTTTAAGTGGGTGAAGCATAAAGAGGACAGGAGACATGATTGTGAGTGTCAAATGAAAGACGAACTGAAACAATGAGAGGCATTGAGGGAAAAGTACTTTGTCAGGTCAATCATTTGTTCAGATGAACAGAATGTCTTTTGAGTTTTCTTGTAACAAGACCGAGCCTTGTCCCACACAGCTTTATCTTCAATTAATCAGAAAAATGAGAAAGATTAAAGCACTATTTATAAATTTAAATGAGAGGCAGACAGAGAGAGAGAGATGCAGCAGCCAGAGAAAAACAGAAAGAGAGAGGGCCGAGAGGGAGTGTTTTGGAAAGAGCTCAGAATCGTTAAAACCCTCTCATTTCTCATGAGTACAGTATCCCGTGTCGCTTCTGCGGTACCTGCATACGAAACCCATTAGGGCCTCCTCTGCAGCCGCTGACCTCTCCTACCCCGAGCCCGTGAGAAGGACAGGCTAGAACCGGCTCAGTTTGGGTGCCTGGTACATGACCAGAAGTCTATTTTCTAACCAGCCTGGTGGTGGGAACAGAGGCTGCCGTCCAAAATCAGGGTTCCCACAGATTGACCGACAAACACAGGGGCCAGGGGCTAAGAAACCACGAGAGCTGTGATGCAACTGTTCTCACACTGATGACTAGCGCTGCCCTCGCTGACAGAGAGGGAGATATGAAGAGAGAGAGAAAGAGGGTTCTCCCAGTTCAGAGGGATCCCAGCGAAGGTAGTTTCTCAGCCATGTTGGGTCTACAGAGACCGCTTTGTGTAGCGATACGCCAAGCAGCTCCCAGTTCCCACAGTGGAGCACTTCTCCATGGAGCTAGCACTAGGTTCCCGCTCGGACCCAGAGGATCGCTGAAATCTTACAAGAGGCTCTCGCAGAGACAGTCACACTATCAGGATGATCTAGAGAGCCGCCACCATAAATTTAAGGTCATCATCATGTGTGAGCCAGAGTCGTTGTTTAACTGTTGAAAGACCGAATGTCAGATGATGTGAAAATGACAGAACTACATTTAGTGCTGCATTTGTTTTTTTTCTCAGCAAGATATACCACTCAAAAGTTTAGATGAACAGAGCTGAAGGAAATGGTCAATTAACTTATTAGTCAATCAACAGAATAGTAAAGGACATATGACTGAAGTAAACATGTTCTGGTCTTCAGTTTTTAGGATTTGCTGTATAATGTGATATGTATATTGTTTATGCAAACCAGAGATAACTCCAAGGTTGACATGTGTACCAAACGTGGCATATCACGTTCACATTAAATGCTTAATAGCTGATCTTCACTTCAGGAGGTCGAGAGGAGGGTGGTGGCAGTATTACAAGCCAACAAGGCCGGGAAACAGCAAACCACAGTTTAAATCTGACTGGTGGATATTTTGAAGAAGACCTGGGGATATTTCCAGCCTTTTTTGTGACAGGAGGATTTTTTAAAAAGGTGTCCTATGGACATTTCCAGTGTTTATTGTGGCTATTTTTTAACAGGAAGATGGACCACCTCCATCTGTGATCGTGGCAACCGAAGCAGGTATTGTAAGCTAAACCATGATAATTTCCTGACCTTGTGGTTTAACCAAGTGGTTTCTGTGCCTAAACTTTGAGCAGAGCATAAGCACGGTATTGTGACAAGAGATTAAAAGAAAATTCAGCCTAGACAGACATGAAGCTTCAAGAATTAACATCAGTATTAAAACATCTGTGGTTTTGCAGAAATGTACTTTTGAGAGTTTTGAGATTCTGATTAAACTCAAAATGATTAATAATTGAATGATGATTTTAACTGTTGGCAACTAATTTATTAATTGTGGCATCTCTATTGAAACAATTCTCAGATGTTTAAGAACATTTATTCAGAAATTTGTTTTTCTAACCCACTATTTTGGAAAGCTAATTTTAGATTGTAGGCAGCAGCAGCATCGATTCCAAGAACTAACATGACAGCAGTTATACAAAGATGCTTCCTGATAGCGCTGATAAGAAACGGGCCACGCTCTAAACAATCTTCTGCTGAACTGAGTCAGCCTTGCCTACTCATCTCATCACAGGAAACCAAGACACATAAATGAGTCAAAAACAGAAGAAGGCCTTTATACATTTATATAAAAACCCAAAAGACCACTGCATGGTGGACCTGTGGCCCAGACAATGGTTAGAGGGTGTTCCGGCTAAGACCACAGCAGCTAACATTCATTTAGATGTCATAACAGCTTGAATTGAAATTCTTGTCATTGCATATTGACCACAGCTCTCTCTCTTTCAAACCAATCTGGCCTTAATTTGATTAGTGAGTTGAGAAGAGGAAGAACATTTGACATGAGAGGATAACAGCTCGTAGTGTTTCAGGATTTTTCGTTATTCATTGAATAAAATAACATGCTTTTTTAAATTTTCATTTGAAGATTGTATTTTCACTTTGCAGAAAGATGTGATATTTCTGAGAGAGAGGGGCAGCTTCCCAGAAACAATGACAGTTGTTTCCCATGCAGATTCATGAGAATTGACACACATCTTTTTTTTCTCCCTTTGTTTCTCACAGAGAAAATCTGAAAGATCTGTACATGCAAACACTGCTTCCTCTATAAAACAGGAAATTAACACACACACACACGCAAACACACACACACACGCAAACACACACACACACACACACACACACAAACACACACACACACACACACACGCAAACAC
>CAEMYA010000506.1:9228138-9259604 GCA_903131615.1 Diplodus sargus | reverse complement strand
CACACACACACACACACACACACACACACACACACACACACACACACACACACACACACACACACTATAGCTCTCTGCCAGGCTCTCCCCCATCACGGTGGGGTCCTGAGTGGAGGGGGAAACAGGGATCCCTGTGGACCAGGTCTCTGTTCACTTCCTGCTCAAGCAGGGGAACACGCTACATCGCCGGTTCACATACACACTTTCTATCTTTCTATCTCCCTTCCTTTTTTCATCCATGGACGCAAGTAGTGAGTAAGATGAGGATGATTGCTCAAGTCTGTTTTGGATCACGTGGGAACATGAATGGTCATTCAAAGACGAGATCATACACTCTTGTTCCCACTATCTGCCTTGGTCAGACTAACGTATGTCTTTGATTATTTGTTGCTGAGTCTAAAAGTAAAAGTCATTCAGAGAAAGACCTCCAGTCTAGATGACTAACATCCTTTCACCAGTGAGGACTCATGTGGCTGTAAAGAAATCAGTGAAAACCACTGAAGCACCACAGACCTGCTGCCTCCTCTAACCCATAAACTGGGCGACAACATTAAAAACATCTTTTCCCTCTTCCTCTCGAGTGTCACTAAACACAAGAGCTCCACAGAAATGTGTCTGGCGTCATCTTTCTTATATCATCACTCTTCTCGAAACAGTCGCTTTTATTGTTGTTGCTATTTTGGCACTTTGATCGTAAATATCAAGACAATCAAAGCGTAGTCTGAATAAATCAAGCTGCTGCTGACACCTAATAAAGTGTTGGCTATTGTTGCTGTGAGACAGGTGAGGTGACTGTAAGCCCTCGCTTTGGTGTCTCTGTCTCCTGTCTTCAGTCTGCAGTGTGTGTGTGGCAGTGTTACACACCCCCGTGTCTGGCCGTGGCTGCCCCGCAGGCCTCTGCTAACCAGTTCCCATGGTTCCCTGGTTCCACTATAGTGACTGCGGACTTCCTCAGGGGACACCTCCCACTCACTGGTTTGTTTTCATCCTTAATGGGAGATCATCTTACACTCTTTATGGTGGGTGCGTGTGAAGTAAACAGTTTGTGTGTGTGTGTTATTCTTCTCTGTGCATGCACCTGCATGGACAAAGGCATATCATCATGTTTGTTTGAGTGTGTGAGTGTTTGTGCATGCGTGCATGCATGCGTGTGTGTGTGTGTGTGTGTGTGTGTGTGTGTGTGTGTGTGTGTGTGTGTGTGTGTGTGTGTGTGTGTGTGTGTGTGTGTGTGCATCTGCGCACGCAGCAAAAATGCTGTGTCGACCTACAGACACCAGACACCTTGATTTCTGTTCCTTTTGTTTTTGCCCATGAGGCAGAGGGGAAGATGAAGAAAAAGACACATATCTTTAGAGTGTCTGGAGGCGCATTCAAATTTAGGAATAATTGCTTTTAAGTGCTGAAATATAACAGCCAAATGGCCCGTGGAACAAAGAGGGCCTGTGGGGGGATGGAAAGTGAAGCATTTACATTCAGGGCCTGGTAATGAGGGGGTTTTCCTGAGAGATGACAGCAAGGAGAAGGATCAGAGATACACGGAGGGAGAGAGAGGTAAAACAGAGAGACTTCATCAGACCAGGGGGTGGCAATTACAACGATGATCCCAGACAAGATTTTTGGCTGTAATGATGGCCTCAGACTGTGACACACTCATCATACACAATGCACACACATTCACAAACACACACACACACACACACACACACACATATATTACACCTTCCTACAGTTTGAAGCCTACAGGTGTTTGTGCTTCAGGAGAGGCCCTACACTGTATCTCAGCAGGGGCTCCAGCAACGGAGCGAGCAAAGGAGGATCTGGGCTACAGGACATCTTGGTGTATTCAGCCATGTTATGAGGTGCAGCCTTTTGGCAGGTCACTAACAGCGGGGCATGGCAGACCTTAACATAAACACAGCCAGTCCACGAAAACCATCCATCAAACAAGTCCACCTGGGAGAAAAACCCATCAATCTCACTCACTGAGACAGACACAGGCACAGATTATTGAGGACACCAAGAGGAATTATATATTTTTGGTTTAACATAAAGTTAGTCTCCAACTTCCTTGAGTTAAATTATTTTTAAAAAAAACCCAATGAAAAAAATATTTATCGCTGATACATTAAATCAAACAACAGATTTCTCCTTGTGTTTTCTGCTCTACAGTCGCCTTGTATTTTGCAGAAGAGTGGTCCTGCAGTTTTCTTTTTGTGGTTTTTGGAAATGCCCCCACTTTTCCGGCCCTGCTCCAATTTTCTTTAAATACAACCGTAATTGGTTTGATTTCCTACCTCCGGCCTGGCGGTGAGAGGGGGGGTTATGAGCAGCGGTGGGAGCTCGAGAGGGCCAGACGAGGGGGACCCAGCCCACAGCGGGCGATCTGCACGCTTGGGTGGCAATACAGCTTGGACTCAAGCGCCAGCACTACTATTCCCTCGTTTAAAGGCTGTTTATGGGCAGAACCTGGAAGGCCATCAGTGGAACCTGACATAAATCAGCAGAGAAAAGCACACCAAACACACTCGACCACACAATATTCAGAAACGCTCTTTCTGATACCTGAGTGCGTCTGAATCTTGAGCACACACACGTCATAACTCTTTCTTCTTTCTGTCTCACACACATCTATCATAACCCCACTGCCAAAAAAATCTTGCGACATTATCACAAAGGCATTCCAGCCTACAAATCAAAACCAGTCTCCTACAAAAAGACCTCTCTTTGTGATTTCTCTCACAGGCAGGCAGGCAAGCAGACAGAGAGGAGTATGAGTGTGCCGCTCATCAGGCAGGCGTGAGTAATCAAAGAGGAAATAAGACGTAGTGTCTGAGAGAGGCCGAGCGAGCCCCTACTGATCTACAGCCAGCTCATTGTTCTGGCCTTCTATTGTTTCCTGCTTGGTTGGCAGACTAGAGAGCTGCCAGCCAATGAGGAGCCAGTGTAGATTTGTTGAGGTCTTGGAGCAGCTCGGAGGTATGCCTCTGGTGGCACTGATGGCGACGGGGTAATCCTGGAAAACCAGGAAGGAGCGGAGATGCCAAGGCATAATGACAGTCTATTGTTGATATACATTGTCATAATGTCAAACTGAATCTGATCTGCCACACAAGCTACTGAAATTGAATCCTACAGATTTCAAGCTAATTAGCGGTGTAAGGCCCTTAAAGGTGAGAGAGTTTAGCTCTATACACACTCTCCTCCTGATGTCTAAACAAGGGGGGAAACTGGATCCACACATTGAAATGTCTCAGTCTGGGGTAGAGGAGGTGTTGATTTTTACTGTAACCAGCAGCAACCCAGAGCAGGCCTGTTATGGGGAGTCCAGGGCCAAACACAGCCTGTTAATATAGGATGGGGAGACAGTAGAGGAGTTTGTCTTTATGATGGCTGGAAAAAAAACAGACCAGCTTCCAACCAAAGCAAGATCCTTGGGTATGCGGTCCAGCCGCAGGAGAAACGGACCCAGGAGGCTTCCGTAGCTCAAGCGCTGGTGCAGAGAGAACACAGGGACGCTTCCAAAAATGGCACAAGTGCGTGCACGTACACACAACGAGCAGCCTTCCCGGCAAGCGACAGTCAACGCGGTGGAAAAATACGGTAACCGATGCATTAAAGCCCAGGGCTTTGAGGGCTTGCAGGGACACAGTGGCATTAAAGACAGACAGACCAGGGGGAAACACACCACAAAATATCCAGAAAGCAGAGGAGTCAGTTAAGCAATATGGGTCAGTGCCGCACACAGACTAGTTAAAAAAAAAAGGAATCAAACCAATGTGATTTAGGCTCAATACAGTTGGAAACGTGTACATGTGTATGTGTTTGGGCATGAGTCTGCCCATACATATATTACTATAGATATGCGCAGCCTCTCTGCATATCAAAATGCCAGTGTGTGCACCATCAAAGCCAGACGTACCCAATAATTAAAGCGATCGGAACCAGTGTTGGCCACAGCGCCTTTCTCCACAAAAGAGGGACCTTGCTCCTAATAAACAACTTTTATAAAAACAAGATGGTTTTGAAAGCAGAACCAGAAAACAGCTCAACAAAAAAAAAGAAATCCCCCAAAACTAACAGTCTCTTCCTTTCATGGCAGCAGAGGCCTCTGGTTCTTTTACCAAACGATGCACTTCCAACCCCAATCCTACTGAGCCCCCTTTCTCAGTATGGAGCCATAGGTGTCTCCTCATTTAGTGGACTGTACAAACGTTCACAACTCCTTGCGCTTTAGATGTGAGAGAGGACTTTTAACTGTACACGAGTCAAGAGTCCGTGCAAGTTTACAGGTTGAGGGAGCTGCAGCCTCTCTCTGCTCAATCGAACAAATCCCCCAAAGTCTACTAGCTAATCCATCTCAGGGCTTACCCAAGAAACAGCAAAGCAAGACAGTGACACGCTCAATATGACGACAGTAAGCCAGGCTTTTGGCTTTGCGATCTCAACTTGTGCCTTCCTGATGAGCTGACAGGCTGTAGGAGTAACACTGACTGTCTTATTAATGCTTAAAGTATTCTGACAGAGCCTTTTGTTACTTACTTAAACCACGCTGCCTGCAACGACTTAATGGAAGTCTAAAAGCCATTAGGCTAGAGGGCTTAGCCAACACAAACCATGCACACTGGCTATGAAAGAGCAGCTAAGGGCAATCAATATATCTCCCTTCATTCTCCTCCTCCTCTCCTGCTCCAGTGTTAAAGCTGAATCGCATGGAATTCTCTTTGGCTGCTGGCGAGTAAAGGAGACACCTTGGTTTAGATCAGAGAGAAAGCAGGGACAGAGTGCCAGCACCTGCAGCGTGAGCAGATTGGATACGTCCATTAACGTCAGCTGCAAGTTAAATTGCCTTTCGCTCTGTGCTTCGCTGCTTGGTTCTGCTACTGCACTTTGATGTCTATCATGTTGGTTATGCACTGCTCAGCTGAAAATAAAAAATTCATATTTTTCCCTTTCAACTGTAGTTATGTTTGTCCATCTAGATAGTTTTGGTGTGAGTTGCAGAGTTTTTTTAGAGGCGTTCTCGATGGCACTAGATGGTTCTCGAACCACCCCAAAAAAATACATTTTAAAAAACTCAACAAATATGTTCTGTTGATGTTGTGCTGAACTAGTGCTGCTAAATATAATAGTTCAGCATCAGCATCGCAATGTGTGCTGCGAAATAGTCACACTGCAGGATATACAATGTCATGCAAGGCAAATTAACTCCAACACACAATTTGTCAAACAAAGCAGGACCTACTACACTCCCCTACACATCACCTCAATTTTTCTGTAATGATTAATTCTTTCCCAATATAGCTATTTAAGTTACCTGATGAAAACTCTCCATACCACCGTGTGACCGCGCAGAAGGAAGTTTAAGCACTCAGAGACAAGAGGCTAGCTACCAAAGATAACTCATTTATCTTGGAGGCCGCAGAGGAGGCCATCAATGTCTACATCCTGGCCTGTCACGAGCCTCTCATCCATGTGTAGATGGACACTTTCTTCTGCGTGTTGATATTATAGAGAGAAAATAGTTCCAGCTTCAAACTGCTCACAGCAAGGCCTGTGGATTGTCTTGAGTAACTGTGTCATGATTTCTGGAATGAGACATTGCTGTTGAGCTTTTCACATGTATTTTTTTGTGCTTTGAGCGCCACAAGCCGAGTGCCAATTAGTTCCATTATACTGGACAGAAGGCAGACATCTCTACAGGCCTCCGAAACTCTGGTGTGCAGCTCACTTCAAAACAACCGAAATGAATAAACACCACTACATGTAAGGAGGAATAGGTATTTTTGATTTTGGGGGGGGTAACTGTCGCTTTAAGGCACAGACAGAACAGAACAAAAGCCCAAATCAAAACAGAGAGAAGCTTCGCTGTCAGTGGGGGCACGTGAGTGTGGTCTGTTGTCACTTTACCATAGCGACACGGGCAGGGAGGAGCCAGCTGGGGCGTCTCTCTTTAACAGGCCTGGCATGAAAAGAAAAGGCAGCGGGCTGGAGACCGATGGCAGAACCAAAACTTCAAAGACCTCCTCTCTCTCCCCCTAGATGTACTGTATGGCGCTGAAAGAGAACCTGCTAGTTCACTTTAGCACAAAGACATTCAGGCACACTGCACACACACACACACACACACACACACTCACTCACACACACACACCTGGGACTATCAGCCGGCCCAACAGACGTTTCCTGATTCCTTTAAAAAGGAACAACAGGAGTGCGGTTATGAAAAAAACACACATATACAGACACAAGTAGTATTACACAAATGCAAAAGCATACAGACACAGCAATAATTCACCACATACCAGACAGATATTCGCCTGCAGGCTCTGACACACTACCATAAGATAAACTCAAAGGTAAATCTTCCTCTGTGTGGAGCTGAGGTGTGGCTGCTGACAGAGCAAACGCTTTCATGCCTAATAGTTTTTTCCGACACAGACAAAATAAAACAAGCCACTATTGTAGTCTCATAAAGAGACTAAACAACCTGGACAAAAGGCCCCGGCAGGCATCAAATACCTGACGTCACAAGTTTTCTTTCAAGTGCACAGCTGACTTGGGCTCATAGTTGCCCCTTTTGTTCATTTTAAAACCACTTACTTTAAGACCCACATCTCTATTTATCCCCCACTCACGCACACACACAACGTCCCTCATGCTTCCTGTGAAAAAGTGCTGACCATGTAAAAGAGATAAGAACAAATCCCAGGGAGCATGGTCACCGTCGGCTCGGAGAGTGCCCCCTCTTACAGCTCAGTGTGGCTGAGTCCCACCCTCCAGTGGTGATTATGGCGAATGGCACTTCTCCTACAGGAATTTGTGTCCTCGAACCCCTTATGTGCCTCTTTACCAGCCGACAGCCGCAGTTAACCACAGCTCTGCCACAGGGTGTGACTGCAGGACACAGAAGGGGTGAGTGGCAAGCACGGGAAGGGGGTGAGGCGGCTTTTTGTGGGTCGCCCAAGGGGGTCCACCACATTCCTCTATCTCCCCACCACAGTAGCCACCGAGCCCTGGAGAGAGAAAGCCACCCCACCACATTTTAATGGGGGCTAAAATAAACAATATGAGCACACAAAACCCACCCTGACTGGTTGACTGCGGGCACTGGAGCTGGGCAGATAAGCTGGGCTGTTACTCGAAGGTCTGGGAGTCGATGGGGTGGCAGATGCCACAATGAAATCCACTATTAACTCATGCTGAATGGTAACGTTAGACCTTTAAAGGGCTCGAATAATTGGTAACAGTGTTTATCGCGGAGGCACTGTGCACCCACTGGGAGGCAAAGTCTTGAATTGACAGTCTTTGAAACTGTAAAGGGTCAGTTCAACCAAATGACAAATTAACAGATTTTCTCACTTACCTGCGATGGAATCCAGCCATGCAGAAGCTTTAGCTTTGGTTTTCTTTGCCCAGGCTTTGAAATTGAGAGTTCTGCTTCTACCCCAACACAAAGGAGGCAAGAGGAACTTTAGATAGTCTGTTAAAAATCTGTTCAGAAATAATTTAATTTCTGTTTCTGGACAATCCATGGAACACACTATCAACTTTAACAATCGGAACAACTTTGAAAAATAGAAATTACATTTTAAAAAAGTGGAATGTAAATATATTCTTCAGTTAGACAGACACCATGATGTATCATTTGATGACTAGGGTCTTGCAAATGATCAATTATGGCAGAAGCTCCATATTGTGACACTATTATTATCATCATGGGCAACATATTGCATATCATATTGTGACTTACACTGTGATTCCCACGCCTGCTATATATATATATATATATATATATATATATATATTCATTATTAGTATTATCATTATCATTAGTAGTAGTATTAGTAGTAGTAGTAGTATTGTTACTATTATGACGTAAAAACTTTTACCTTAACTGATAATCTATGAAGTGTATCTAAGCACATAAAGTGAAAGTTACCTGATCATCTGATAGTGGTGCAACATCAATTTATGATTCATCCTGCATTCATTAATTTATCATCATGAGTCATGCATCAGTCGAGAGTTACTTAAGAAGGCCAAATAGTTTGCACCTTAATGTGTCAGCAACTGACGTGTACCATTTAGTCAAGTCTTGACACCAAATTAAATGCCAAAATATTGAGATTCATCACATATGGAAGCCATTCAGACACACCAGCTATATATAGTGAATATTCTCTAGTTTCACACTTTCCTCCAGTGTGCCACTTCGCATCACTCTTAGCATGTTGATGTGTTTTTCTTTTTTCAGAGTTATCACAGTACATGTGGGCCTATTCATGAGTCACTACATGCCACCAGACAAAAGCCCAGTGTCGCTGCCAAAAAAGACACACAAGGCGACGACTTGAAGACGTTTTGCAAGAAAAACATACCTTGTTGTAGGATCAACACACCCTCGGCGCTCATGCTAACTGCTCGCAGACGACCAGTATTTCAGAAGGGCGCCAGGCGGATGCCAACATATTTTCTGAATAAAGGCCAGTGTTGCTGAATATGTACGGAGCAGATAAACTGTATAGGAAGCATTACAGATGTAGTGACGTTATACAGGAGTGTAAGTCTGACTGAAATGCCTCAAGTTCTTTGCTATCCAACGACGACAACAACAACAACAACAATTCGCAGTGTTGTCTGTGCCAAGCTAGCTAACAGCTACTGTGTTTTCATGGTCTGTGGCTTGCTTCTGATTGGTTCATTAGCTGTGCTTCTGATGCCACCTGTGGCTAAACAACAAGCAATTCAAAAATATTGACATGCGTCTATTCAGTCACAGTATGTAATTATGACTGAGTCACAACAATTCCTTTGAAATCGTTAATAGATGCTTCTCACTTGCCAATACGTCTCGTTGCAGGGAAAGCACAGGTGGAACTAATAGCATTAATTGTGGTTTGGTGGTTCCATTTGGGTGTGCCGGTCTCCCCTCCAGCAGGCCAGCATACAGTACTACTGAACCATAACTCTTCCACTCGCACACCTGAGTGGAATACAGCCATTATTAATGTTATTAGTTCATTTACAAGTCAGACCAGTTTGTTTTTTTCTCACGTTTTATTCAGACGGCTCGACGCGTTTTATGTTGTTTCAAGGTGTGCCATGAGGGAGAATCTCCACTTCAAATGCTTGACATCAGATGTTTCCCTCACTTTGATTTGAACTGACTGAATGCAATAACAGGAAAATAAGAAAAACAAATACTTCGATGACCACATAATTATCATTACGTTTGCAGTTCGGTTCCTAAACTGGGAGCCTGGATGCCGCAAGTTGTCACAAGAGAAACTGGTCTATTGTCATGAACTTTACATAAGTATACACCTTTAGTTTATTTCAAGCAGGTTAAACTTAACATTTCTAGTTTTTTTTTAATTTTCAGACCAGGTCAGAGCTCATAAACAGGAGTTCTTCGAACTTGAGGTTTGTCATAATGAGTTGAACCATATTTTAACGAGTTGGTTCTGAACTGTTCATTCATACAGTTCAGACTGAAAACAATTTTTCATTGTTTGAAAAAAAAACATAGAAGACGGAAAATTGCTGTGTTTCTCTAAAGGTGCTTTTTGTAAGAAAAAAAGATGTTTTGAGTCTCACTCCTAACTCGTCAAAAATGACTCTTTGGGATGGCAATGTTTAAGACAGACTGATCAGTCGGTCAACTGTTTTCAGCTGAAATATATGAAAAGATTGTGTTGAGAATTATAGAAACAAATTTGTAATTAGATTACGTAAACTTGGTGAAAATAAATCCCTCTTTGTTTGACCTGGTCAGAATACGTGGTGGTCCAAAGTAGAAACTGCTTTGTTATAAAGGCCCATACGAAGTTTTTATAGTTTCTATTATTAAAAAACTACATTCAATTTACATATTTGCACACCTACTTGAAAATCCTTTGCACTTTCTCTTCTAAAACCACTGTAAAGCCTGGCTCTACCTCGATGCTGCTTGTGGCTTATATCTTAAATTGATAATGGCAGGCCTTGCCTGTTGGCCACAGTGAACTTTGAAAACTGGCAGTGGAAATTACATTTATCCTTTTATTTCTTTCAAACCTGTCATAATAGAGGTTAGATAATGCACACGAATGGAATATTGTGAGCAAAAATGAACTGAAAAGATATTTCACAACATGGACTATTCTTCCAACCATGAGTTTTCCACATATGGGGCTCTGTGCTGTCAATCAACAGATTGCCCGAATACAAAGCAACCTGTATGTAGCCACATCAAATGTCAGGTGCACGGAGCCCATATGCAAAAAAAGGTTTTTCACACATTGTAGGTCCAAAACCCAGTTGGGATATCACTGTGTACCCTCGAGCGAGCTACTTTACCAGAGTAAATATTTAGCCAGCTGTATAAATGGGTGTTGTGTGTAAAACCTGCAAACTGAACTGGCACTGCAGCGAAAGGAGTGGATGCCAAACAGAAACAAGGCTCCACTGAAAAACACACCACTGATTGATTTGCCTGTTAAAGTGAAAAGACGGTGGCTAAAATGTGTACCGAGGGCAAAGACATCACACATTTTTTTCTCTTCATAACAAAGAAAATCTGAGGAAACAACTGTGACAGTATCCTTTGTGTTTTCATAGCTTAGCTGAGTTGTTGGCTCCCTCTCTTGGCGTATAACATGGCCTGCTCTTTACAGACAGACACACACACACACAGTCAACATGCTTGAGAAACAATACTCAGCCCCTCCTTGCCTCACCTTCATTACCCAATTACACTAATACACTCGCCCTGCTTGTAATGAGTGTGTGGTCTGAATGATAGCCAGCCTTGTTGTGTCTTCGCTTACCTCACACTGACACATACATACACACACATTCGTCCGGTCTGTTTGCATCTGGGTGGATTCCCTTCCAGTGAATTACAAGTGGAGACCGTGTCTCAGCGCTCACCAGCAAGGGAGGAGAGAATGTGTGGGGCTGAAACGCGACACTTTAATGATCTGGAGAGCATCCAGAAACTGTACGCCCCCTCACCTTTTCTTCTTTTTTTCCCTCCTCTTGCGAAACTTTGCCTGTGATCGGCCCTGCAGAATGGGCTTGTTTGTGCCTCAGAACAGTAGGGAATTGGCTGAAAAACATCATCAAGCTGACAGCCAGAGGGTGTCTTCTGGGGGAGGTGGGGCCCACAGTGGGTGGACACCCACATGAGACATTCCTTGGAGATGGAGAGCTGTAAACAAACATCCCAAACCAAAAGAAACCCAGTATGAGACGGTTTTAATTTTGGATGATAGTGCTGGAATGAAAAGCTGCACAAAAACATTCCCTGCAGTTATTTTTTCCATTGATTTTACATTTTAAGAGTGACATTTTCTCTTTTTCAGTTTTCTAGGGAGCTCATGGAGGCCCTCAAGATCCCTTGGCCCCTCCTTGAGATACTCTGCGTTAACGCCGCAGGTAAAAAAAACGTCCCAAAAGTAGATTTTCCCCAGTAGAACTTAAACGGATTTCGAAGACCGTGTGAACACATCAAATTAAACAAAATATTAAGCTAAAATGTCTAACTTCAGTGTGAATGCCTAATGTTCAAAGGCTGACTTTTGCCTTTGAACATCAGGCGAAAGTCAGCTGATGTTAAAGGCTGACTTTTGCTGGCTTTAAAAATTGACAAGCACCAATAATTCATGAAAGATGAGGAATATTTTAAGGTTTGTTGAAAAGGTGACGCTAAACTGAATTGCTGGCTTTAATTTGCATTAAGAAGTAGCTGGTGCAACCCTGATCTGTTTCAATGAAACTTCAGTTTGAAAAGTTACATCAGAATTTATGTAACTTTCACGTCTCTCCAGGGTAAATATTTAACATTAGTTACGCTGAATGGATTGAAGATAGAGGCAAGGCCACCCTAACCATGCAGGATTTAGGGGGATCTCTTGGCAGAAATTGAATAGAACGTCCCTGACAATATTTTTGTGTATCATCACCTAAAACTAGCAATTACTGAGTTTTCGTCCCCTTAAAATGAGCCTTTACCATCTACGCCTTGAGCAGCATTGCCCATGTTACACCACAACATTTCTACAGTTGCCCTGAACAGACAAACCAAACCTTGGCTCTGGTAAGTAGCTACTGGGTTGTGACCAATAATCTAAAAAGGCAACCATGTGTACTTCAGTAAATTATATAAAAGAAGTTTGTACGAAAATCACAAGTCGGAGTGCCAATAAGAATTTTATTTCAATTCAATCAATATTGTTAAAAAAAAAAAAAAAATGAAAGCCATGACATAGCTCGGATATTTTCTATTTTCTTTGTACAACGTCGCACTCATGTTGTAATGAAATGACATGTGAAAAACCTTCCTGCAAAACATCTGCAGAGAGAAAACAAGTAAGGCAAAGAGGAGATGGTTTATCTAGAATTAGAATCCAGCAGGCGATAAACGGACCCATTTTCCTCAAAATTCAGATGAAATGTATGCAATTTACACTCAAAACAAATATTTACAATTCCTTTTGTTTGTTTTTTTTAAAAATCAAATTTGTTACATAACAAATACGTCTGAGAAACATGGCGAACAGGAGAAAACAAAAACAGGTTTTGCTTCATCCGCACTAAAGCACTTTGGAGCTACTGTATCATAAACATACATTCACTACTTTAGAGATCGATCTACGTACTGAAGAGAAAGTGAAATCTGACCAGGTATTCTTTTACTGCTACTCTCCTCGGATGGTTATGTCATAAATATCTTTAGTATCGCCTGACTGCACATTAGTGTCCTTCGTTTGAGTGAGCTATGGAGAAGGAAACGCTGAGTGTGCGGTTTCTTTCTTTTTCTTTGACTTCGCTAGTTTACATAGCTGGAGTCATCCTATCCACAGTGAGATCAGAATCATGTGCCCGTTTTTGGTCCGCCACGTGTAATCCAAACTAGCGCTACAGTCAGCACGACCACAGTGAAGACTTTCCTTCATGCTTCATGAGAAGAGAAAGAGTCTGCAAGCTTGTATGTGCTGCTCAGTGTTTAAATTGACACTTTATATGGCAATGTGGTGATAAACAAAAGGCCAGTCTATACATCGTTAAGCATCTGCAAGCTACATATTGTTGAAACTTTCTTTAAACCTCAGGTTACATTTTTCCTGAGTTATCAATTCTGCAGCCGATACAGGAAATCCCCTACAATTCTACTGAGCCGAGCTACAAGACGTTTGCCTTTTTGAGGCAATGAGGAAATCAGAGCATGGATACCAGGTAGCTTTACCTGCAATTATTTTTGATTTATTTAAAAAAAGAAAAGAAAAGAAGAAAAAAAACCTCAACATTAAAATAAAGCATCTTTAAGTTGATATGTCGACCAGTCGGGTTTGGATTAGCTTCAGCTTCTACTTAAAGCTGTCAAATACTTGAGCCGCTGAAACTTCAACACTGTTTACCTCTTAATAAGCCAAAATACAGGGGAAAAAAAATGGTGGTCATCCATAGCAACCCTACAAAGAGCTAATTCATCACTAAAACAGACGACAGAAAATTAACAAGAGCATGTGACCTGAGAGGAGGTCAGCTTGAAGGTCACTTATCAGGGAGTGTTGTTTGATGAAGCTCCCAACATTGATAAGCACTGATACGCATGTCTGGCTGCTTCTCCAGCACCACACAACATTCATCAGCATCATGTCAAGCAAAAAGCAATTAAATGATGAAAGGTGGTACAATGGTGACCATTTGCTGCATCAACTAAAGAGGTCTTCATAAAAACCGGGAGGGAGGGGGGTGGTGACCGAGAAGGGTTCATGCATTGGCTCTAGATGAGGAGAGAAGGAAAAGAAGTCCAGAGTTTTTTCTTTCTCGTGAATGAGCACATCAGTCCCAGTGCTGGGATGGGGGGAGGCCGCCGTGGTGGTGGTGGTGGTGGTAGGGGTGTTGGTGGGGGTTACAGTGTGAGGGATGGAGGACAGACAAGCTTATTTGACCAGCCTCTTGGCTACATCTCCGTAGGCTATCTCGATCTCCTTGTCACTGGGGCAGGTGTTGGTGAACTCTTCACGCGTGTAGGCGTTGTTCAGGTACTTCCAGATGGCGGTCATCTCTTTGGGGATGTCAAAGCCTCGGTACTTCTTGGCTACCACCTAGAAGAAGGCATCAGAAGTTAGAGCTCTCACCAAACCAAAGTTCAGAACTAATCTAATCTGAAGAATCATCTGTCAAGAAAATATACATTTAACTAAGCTGAACAGTTATTTTCATTTCTAAGTACTTAATCACTGAAATGCCTTAAAACATTTTTTTTTTTTGACATCATGATTAGTGGCCACTGTGAGAGACTTAAAACTTAAGACTCAAAGCAAAAGAGAATAGGCTGGACAAGATTAATACATAATCACTATGAATATATTGATGAAAATATTAATAATGATACATTATAAAATAAAATAAAATAAAACATTAAAAAAGACAGTACAACATTTCATTTTTAAAACATTGGCGGTAGTCTACCCATGATCCCTTAGGCATCATGTGAGCAAGCTAACCTTACACTAAATCACCGTGTAGCAAACGTCCTTTAACAGCAAACCAGTCGGCCATATACTATCATTATTAGTATCATTATTGAAGTTTATGACAATTTATTTATGACTGGCATGACAGTTCTATGGGTCTGTCATGTTATAATGAGTATTTCAATTACCACTGTGTTGATTCAGTGATGTTTACAAATGCTCACCTTGACTATATGCAGCTTGGGCAGCAGGTTACAGTCAGCAAGGGTCATTTCATCACCATCCAGGAAGTTGCGGTTGGAGACCTTGATGTCCTCGATGCTGTTGTGGTCGATCTCATCGGGCAGGGGTGAGCGAAGATACTCATCCAGCTTCTGCAGTGTCTTCAGAAGCCCACGCTCCAGAGCTGCAAACAGATATATTATAATATTACAACCGTAAAAACAGCTTTAACTTGTGTTTTATTATTTCTTCAGCATGAGCAAATACTTAATAGTGTTAAGTTGCCACTTAAGTTGCCACAGCTTTTTCCTGACGCCACCTTCTACAGCTGCTACAGCGATATGCTTATCAACCACATGGGGGCAGCATTCCATCAAGAGACAAGCACTTGTGTGCATTATAACTACAGGGAAACTACAATCTAAGACAAAGCATTAGAAAAGCAGGGTAATACAATGAGATGCGTTTTAGGAGCTCATTACCCACCACACATTTCAGTGTACTGCAGTTTGCTGCACAGGTGTTATACTTTGCAGATGGATGGATATGGGGTGAGGGTGGATTATTCATTAATAATTAATTCCATTGTTAGAAAATATGTCATGAATGCTCGATTCACTTTTTCCACAGCATTCTTGACTTGAGAACTTATCACCGAACCATGAGATTCAGCCTCAAAATCTGTTGACACAGCTTTGGCTTTCACATCTAGCTCACCATGGTTCAATATTTTCCCACGGTGGAGAACAGCCAACTAAAACATGACAAAAAAATCTGAGTATTTTCTGAATACCATAAACATCTTTCTAGGGAAACAATTCCACAAATTGTTTCACACAAGAATTCAACAGGATCTACGTGACAATATAGTCCACATTTTTCATATTTTTCCAATAATATTATCTATTAAAGTCTGTGATATGACCTCTCTTACAGCAGGGACCGGGGAGCATGTATCAGGAACAGGAAGGATGAGATTGTGAGCACTAGCTCATTCTACGAAGAGCTGCTCTGTGGTTTTCCAGAGACCTCCACCAGGTGAGACAGGGAACATGAGGACAGGAGGAGGCTGCAGAACAAAAGCGCTGTGTTCCTGACTGAACCAGGACACCAATAAGGGCAAGGGCTACCTGCGTCGCCTAGCAATCAGAGAATTCTCTACACACAGTTGGAAGGTTTCTGGATCCCTGTGCTAAACCAGAGCGCCCAACCTAGTGCGCGTTTGTGTTTGTCAAAACGGACACAGGTAACTTACCTTCATTTGCATCTGGTTTTGAGTTCTTAATGAATGCGGAGAACTTGGCGAAGATGTCCATACCAGCTGTGTTGGACTCTGGGTGTCTGGCACCGAGCTTGATGTACCTGCACACAGGCAAACAAAGTAGTAACAGGTAAACACACATGAATGCATGAAGAGGTTAAAAGGATAATTGATGAACCCCAATAAGCCTGTTGACCAATATTGCTAATGTTGCATGTTACATGGTAATTGTAGTTTATTTTCAATCCTACATCCACCACCATCCTGCTGCTGTAAATATTTACGTGTGTGTATCATGCAGAAAATAATCTTCCACAAACGCAGGCTTTACTCCTGTTTGAGTATATTTTTGTGATTTTTTAAAATTTGATTTTGTTTTATGTTTCCAGCAGGAACAAACAGTCTATGGGTTGAGGCCACAGACTGGCCGAGAAAGTCAGAAAGAACTGAGAAATTAACTGAAAGATGTTGGAATTATCTCCATTTAATTCATAGCATTTATCTACGAGTGGGCTCAAGCCACTACAGTGCAGTATTGCCACAGAGGTGAGAAAATACTCACTTTGGTGGGCAGAGGATATCCTCAAGGAACTCCTCAATCTTGTTGACGTCAGTTTTGACCTCGCCGTTAAAGGTGATGAAGGGCGGGTGTGTGCCTGGGGCCAGGTTCTGGAGGTCTGCAGGCTTCCTGAAAGACAAGTGGAGCAACTTTAGTGGATTGAAACAAACAGAAAAAAGCTAAAAACATGTTTTTTAAAATATTATTATTATTATTATTATTATTATTATTATCATTATCATCATCATCATCATCATCATCATCATCATCATCATTATTAGTATTAGTATTATTATTATACTACTACATATTTGTGGATCTGACCAGTAAAGTCAAAAACATGAAAGTAAGTGTGAGAGGATTCATAATTGGCCTTCTGTTTCCTGGTTAATCATGTGAATACAGTGGGTGTATATTCACTTTATAAAGTTCGAGCAATGGACAGTCTGCTGCTTTAAACCACTTTTTTTTTTTTTTTACAGCCATCTCACTCTCGTCCTTCCATAACCACGGTTCCTCACTGGGTTTGTCTGTCTCTATGTACGCGTTTGTGTCCCTTTCTCACCGCGGCCTTCAAACCAGCACATTTTGTACCAGATGTCTCTGGCAGGCAGATGACACTGACACACACAAACAAAATGAGCATGTGTTGAATGAGCAGTGTGGACACAACTGACTCATGAAATCCACAGACGCTTTAGTCCCTTCGGTTTAGAAACAGCAAAAACACAGCAGTGTCTCCACGACTGTTGGAACCTAATAGACTGATGTGAGCCAGCAGGCGGCGTGAATCCACTTCAACTAGTGTTACAAACAACTGCATCCACCCACAGAGAACTGTTTGATGGTCCAGGAGCAATAGTAGCTCAAGTTTTAGGATAGGCCATCTAAGGGCACAAAAAAAAACAGGAAATTACTTCAATTCTTCAGCATACAAAGAGGAAGTTGCACCCTCAGCCAATGATATCACTGAAGAATGGCCAACAAAACCGTCTAGGAGGATCCCAGGCTTTCATCTCAGAAATATAAACATGATAGCCTTGACCCAAGAGAAGACGTGAACTCAAGGACTTATGGCAGTGACATGTGACATTCAAGTCCTTCTACAGGCATATTTAAATACTACAATAAAATCAGCCATAAACATGGCCAACACGCACCTTCTTTTGCAATACATAGTTATTTTATGCTCACTCAAGATTACAGACACCATATAGCACGAACCAAGAATCACATGTTCCTCTACAAATAAAAAGAATATATAAAAAAATTAAGCACCAAGTAGTGACACCAGCTGAACAAAGGGTTGTTTGAGGAGAGAGTGGTAAACAGGCACTAAGTAGGCGGACATCCTCCATTGGCTTTAACAGGATATCAGCCAGCTTTGTTTTATGTTACACCTTCTCTGCCAGGGAAAATACATGCAAATATAGCCAAAGTTGACTAGTCAAATAGGCTCTGCTCTCCTCTTTTCTCTATATAAAAAGCCCCAGTATTTATATTGGTGTCTATTTTCTGCATGAAGTGTGCATGTAATTTTTTTCCAACTGTTAGCCAATCTAATTTTAGTTCACTATTAAACTATTTTCCCTTTGACTCACCTAAATTAGCATCTGCGTCATGTGACTGCCTCATATTGGCTGCTGCAAATATATACTTAGGTGTGGCCACACCTCTGATGTTGGAGCCCCGATGAAGACGTAGTGCTGGAAACACCCTCTTTTTTGAATGATCTGCCTGTAAACCCTCATCCACTTTAACAATGCGCTTTTTAATATTTCCTTTCCTCCTTGTTTGACACCTTTTCTTTAAATTTGAAGAGCCTGGATAGCAGGGCTCAAGACTTATGGTGTCCTGTTTATCCTGGGGATAAGAGAAAATGTGTTTGGCACAAAAATATCTCTTGCCTCATATATTAGTATGTGTAACAATTGCTTAGCAAATGAAAAAGAAAACTGAGTGCTGTGTGTCCCTTGCACTGTGTCTTCTAATGCCGTTACCACAGTTATCTCTGTCTCGCTCTCTCTGTGTAGCGCTGTGTCAGCTCAGTTATGGTCACTGGCCAGATACCAAGTTCAAGACCCAAGAAAAATATGACGCTTAATGACATTTTTGACACAGTTCAATCACTATCGACAGGGAGCGCACCCCATCTTTTCCCTGATAACACAACACTGTGAGCAAAAAATCTGTTTAAATTGGCAGGAGATGAGCTGGTTAGCTGCTAGCTGATACCAGCCAGCATGCAGCAGAGTCCTCCTGAGCATTTGGCTGAGGAAGCTAACCGCTAAGGAGCCAATAGCCTACAGCCTACAGCTAACAGAGCTAATAAAGCTAACAAGCTAAACAAAGCAGGACTCTGACCCAGTGTCTGAGTTGTATAACACAACACAACAAGTCTAAGTCTAATACAAACACAGCAAGTTTACAGTAGATAATGTACTTAAGTACTTCAGCTGAGTACAGTTTTGAGTTTTAAGTACTTAGAATGCCAATAATAACCACCAAAGATGAGAACATAAAGGGTTAACCCTAACCCTTAATGTAAAGATTTTACATTTTACACAACAGTTTACGTTAATTTAAGGATGGTTAACATGTGGTGAAAAAAAGGAGCCCTGTTGGATTGTCTTCTTGTTTTTGAAAAGCGCAGCATTTATTCTATCCAAGTTCATCTCTGTGGTGTTTTTGGTCCCCATGTCCCAGAGGAGGAGACGCCTGTCAGAAATCCAGAATCTCTGAGTCAAACACACGTGACTAAGAGACCATATAAACCAGACCATGCCTGGAAAATGATCCGGCGCTTGTATGTCCTGCCTTTAGCATGTGGAAAAAACGTTTAGGGAGTATTTAGATGAATCATACACAAAAAGAAAATAGAGTGGGTTTGGTAAAGAGCTCTGGTACTGGAATCCACATGTGAAGGCACGTTTGCTTGCAGCTGGGAGGAAAAATTTAAATTGCAGTCAAAATTGCAGGGGATAACTGTTTTTTGATCCCTGTGGTGAAAAAAAAAAAAAAAAAACATGCCGCCCATCAAAATCCAGGCAGGAAGTAAGCTGAGTGAAGAACCCTGAATAGCCTCTCCAGAGTCTGTATGTTTATTTTTCTCGAATTTTCTCCAGCCTGGGATAGGGGTCATGGGAAAACCAAATAAGCAGCGGGGAAGCAGCGAGTGTGTCAGAGGTGGGGCTGGATCAAAGCGGTATGGAGTCACCCAAAAAAAGCTGAAGGACACTCCCAAAGGACGAAAAAGAGGAATATCCTGGTTTAACAGCCAATGAAAGGAGAACAGGGCAGGAGAGGAAAACGAGCAGAGGAGGATAATGGGTGTGGGACTCACCTCTTGAGATCCACCGTGGTGACGTTGAAGACGACTCCTTTCAGCCACAGGATCATGAAGAGCCTCTGGGAGAAGGGGCAGTTCCCGATGCTCTCGCCATCACTTCCCGCCTTGAATAAACAAGACAGATAGCAAGTTAGAATGTGGGTAGATTAACTTTCAGCAATATACTGCAGGTACCATTCCCGAAGAATCGATACACAAACACTACGTACATAAACAAAACGTTTCTATCCTATGAAGACCGCTGAAAGTTGAGTGGAAATGTCTGGGAATTGATGACTGAAAGATCTTAAAAACTTCTGGAACAGGTTTCTGATGGCACTGATAGCAATTAGCATATAGCTGAACACAAAATGGGGAGAAATAAAATGGTCCCTGCAATCTTGATAGAGATCACATCTCTGTTGCAGAACCTTTATGGCCCAGAGCATTTTACTGCACTCACCCAGAGAGGGCCCATTTCAGACAATGACTCTTTCATACACATTACAGACTGCCCTCAAATAGCCTTAAGTAGGAGAGCCGACCCCCTTGTCTTAAACGCTTCAGCATACTTCCTCTCCATTTATCTGCAGAACTACTGTCCAAGAGTAAGAGGAAACTTCTGGAGTGATTAAGACTGGGACCGCCTCATGTTTCCTCTTTTGCTAGAGTGCACAAACACAAGAGGTGAGCTGCGGCTGGCGGGAATGAGATCGACAGAAGCGGCGTGTGTCCTCCAAATTAACGAGGACTGCTCATCGTTTAGCACCAGGCTGAAAACGCGGCTGAATGTAATCAAGCATTAAAAACGCAATATGTAGGTTTTATTTGAGGCTGACAGAAGTGATCACTCAATGGAGGATGAGAAAAAGTGACAACAGCAGTGTTGTTTCTGGGAGGGTGTTGTAAACTGTCAGAGATATCGCCCATCTTCACAGCAGCCTCCCTGCTCTTTGTCATGTGCTCTCCTTTCATTCTCTCGCTCTCGAAATGATCCTTCACTTCAGCTCAAAGCCATGTATGGAGTGAGGAGCCTGTAGCAGAGGACAAATATGGTTTGGGCTCTACGTGAGAAGGCAGATTGACCATCTCATTAGATCAAGTGAGCTTTGCGCAATATCTTAATGAAATCTGCAATGCTGGCTGGTGCACACTAATGTCTGCTTCAAGAAGAACCAATTCCACTCCTAGTTAAGTCATAATGACCAAAATTCTGAACCATCACGAGAAACAGAAATTGTTCTTATTTGCTCCTTTTCGTTCCTAGTGCACCGACCAATGATAAACTGCAACCTTTACCATGGACTGGATCTATATAGCTGTGGGTAAAATGTACAATGAGGTATGCCACTCTCCAGGCGAGGTAGGTCAAATAAGAATGCACAGTATTCATCTATTCACAAGGACAAGCATGGAGGTCATTCAAGTACCTGCCCTCTGGAATGCACCTCTTCATTCATCCAGTGAATTACTGTAGCAGAGCCTCTGTGGAACGGCTAAATATCGTTTCGCCAGTCACAACCCATTAACTGCCATTTTCACCTCGACTTGTGTCCTGCAGGATGTGATATGCCAAGTGTGGCTGTACCTTCACACAAATTCATTTTCTTAAAAAGGGGAATTGAGGTATGTTTACCCTTGGGTCTTATATGTACTTTTTTGGTGGATAATGTTTAATTCTTACCAAATGTCTGACAACATTACAGAAACAATTTCCAAATAATCAGATCCTTTCTGTAACCAGAACCCAACGCCTCTTTTATTCAAGGGCAAGTGCCAATCTGAAATCTCGTTGGAGAGAGTAGTTTGGAGTTTACCTAGAGGAACTGCCTGCAAGAGCTTTTTTCTAAAGTCATGGCTGAATATTAAACTGATCTTGACAATCTAGATGACTTACAGTGAGAACATAACTGACGGTCCAAGTGTCCCCAAAGGATTACATGGCAGCTGTGTCGTGGGTAACAGCTGAGGTGATCTAATGGACCCACCCAAAAACTTTTGGGGAGTCTGAATATACACCAAAACATAGGGCCCAGGTTTTAAAAATACTGGAACTGACCAAGTTGTGGACAGATTTGCAAAGGGTGCTGCATAAAAACACAATTCAAATCAGTTTTTGACTCTGGCACAAATGGATGTTTAGTATCAGAGAGGCAGGTTCTGCACTGTCCTCAATAGTGGACTTTGTTCTCAAGTGTCCAGGCAGACCAGCAGCTCCTGGTTGGTGCGGGGCTGGCTGCTGTTGTCCTCTGTGTAACGCCCAGTGGGATGGCTCTGTTTGATCTGCCTGCTGGCATCCATTGTACTGTGGCTGTCCTCCTCCCCTCCCTCTGAATTCAATATCTGAAAAGCTTGGATTAGATCACTGCCTTTGTTCAGCAAATGAAAGTCCCTTTTTCACCTTACATGATTCAATTTCTAAAATAAAGCTTCGGACATGAGATGTTGGGGGTATCGTGGTACATGGCCATTACTAGACTGGACTAGCATTAGATGTTTCTTAGGGGGATCAGAAATGACATCAATGGGACGATCGCTCCATTTTCCCCCCACAGCGCTACACCTACAGAGACCCATTCAATTCTGGATCAAGGGTGGCAATGCAGCGCAGCAACGTTCCCATGGCAATAGCCAGACACATGACGTGAAAAGCAGAGCACACTGTGTTGAGGGGATGACTGATCCACAGGTAAACCACAAAGAAAGTTTTCTTTCTTTGGGGACAAAGATGCAAACCACACAATGCACTGTCATTTTAAATCCTAAAGATGCGTACTGTACTTCAACATAATGAGCTGCTTTTAAGCTGAGCTCATCTTCAAGTTCTGTGTCTCAAGTGGCCAGGAAGAAGGCCACAGCAGCTGAGAATGACATTTCACTCTTTTCTTTCTCTCTCCGTCTGCTCTCAGAGCCATGGCGGTGCAGTAGAGCAGCTCTCTAGCGAAAATAGACAGCGAGAGAAGGAGATGTTACAGGAAACAGGGAAGGAAATAGAGATCATGAGTAGTGCTTACAGATATTAAGGAGAATGGGCAGTAATCGAAGCTTTCTATGGGAGAAAGATGAGACTGCAAGCTTTGGAGGCTGTGTGCCATTTGCACATTGCTCTTTTCTTCCTCATCTTCTCCCTCCTTTATCCCTCTCCCCTTATCCTGGGCCCCTCTGTGGAGTCAGACAGGGGGCGGGGGGATGGGCGTCTGGGGAGGAGGGAGAAACTATTCCAGAAATGTCCTGTTACTACCGCCGAGGAGGTTGCATGGTTTGGTTTAAGTGATGATGCTGGTTGGAGCGGCATTTCAGCTGCTTGTGACAAATAAACTGCTTCGCCATTAAAGAACCGCTGCCCTACATATCAGTGTGTAGTGGTCTTCAGCAATAATTGTGCTGAATAACATTTCAAAGTAGCACCCTGGAGTGTGAGCTCAGTGGACTGATGAGAATTAGACATTAAAATGAAACATTATGTGAAGCCAATTGGCCAAAACCAGTTTGTAGAGGTTTGGGACCCCCCTCCAAACACTGTCCTCCTCCACACTACTAACACTTTCCAGAGTGCTATTATTATAGTGTGACATTCAGAAAAGGGCTTCTGGAGAACCTTCTATACAGCAACAACACAAAGCACTTTTTGTTTGTAGAGTTTAAGGCACGTCACCAGTTAGCAAGGGAGGGAAAAAAAACACCCCTATAAAAAAAAATTAAAAATTAAAAAAAAAAAAGTGAGGAAAGAAATGAGTTGCAAATGGGGGCCTTATAAAGGCATTTTCCAAGAAGTATACGAGCGTTTCGATTCTGAACACAAGCAGCGTTCACAGGAACATTTCGCAGTGCCCTGTGTTTTGCCTGCCATTTCGCCTCCCGTGTCAAAAATGACTCACATCTTGCAGAGAGTTACACCATCTTTCACTGAGATTCGAACAGAGATTTCCCCTGATGTGGATAACAACGTCCGGGCGACAGAAGCCACAACAGCTGACGACTGCCAGCAGACTCTCAAGCTTTATTTAGGCTCAATGGATGGACCGTGAGTTAACACATGCCTGTTTATTTAATGCCAAACACACACAGCTGCCTAGCGGAGAGTGTGAGTCACGCTCAAGTCGGATGTTATCTAGTAGTCGGTGTCCAGGACAGCATTGCCCCACAGCAGGACAATGAGACCTCTGTCAGCATTGAGGCCAGTATCTTTACCCTTATTATTCTATAACACAGCATGAGATCATACCTCTTCATCACTTCCCCTATGACAAATTCTCATATAGCCACTGATGTAATGTTACAACGTTAGACCTCAACTGATTAGCTCGAGCACGTCAAGGCATATGGACTTTTAACAGGCACAAAGGTTTTCTTCTTCTGCACCGTCCTGTTACATTTTACAAGCAGGCACATATAACGCTAGAGCTCAACCTCCCTCTTAAACACTCCCAATTTCTCACTAAGTTTTAAAGCACTCTCATCACAACTTGATACACAGCTTTCCTTTTTTTAGATGGGTGATGTGAGATCACAGTTACCGTATTCAAGGACAATGGATCCTGTTCAGACTGGGCATGGTCCTCCCAGTCTCTGCTCACAGCCTAATTTTAGTAGCACGGAGGCCTGAGCGCTCCCCTCCCAGATTTCATATTCTAAATTGGGTGGGCTGCTCAGCAAGTTCAAGGCACACTTTGACCGAATAAGGAACTGCACTGTAACAGCGCAGCAGCTTTCCTCCTCCTGCTCCAACACACATCAGGAATGTCCGTTTGAGAGAGTGGGCAGCCATGGTAACGTCACAGCAGGACCGCCTCGCCCTGTTTGCTGGACAAGTATGCAGCAGGGTGGTGGGTCAGGACTGTGACTCGACTGAGCAGCTGGATCCAAAGCTGGCCGTCCTTGTCAGTTTGCTGAATTGAATCAGGTTGAATGATTAAGTTAGGTTAATGACCCATATAATCTTGGTCATATGTCCTATTCCAAAGACAAGGCCAACAACTGCCTCACACCTGGAAGGACTTGATGCCTTGCTCAAAGTCATGTCATGTCTACCAACCTGGTTGGGCTGACATGCCTCCAGTAGTTCACACAGTATGAGGTGTTGCGAGATGCTTACTGGAATGGAAAAGAGAGAGAATACTGTGCTACAAAAATTTGAGTTTGTATGTCCTATGTGTTTTTTGAATTATCAGATTTTTTTTTTTTATCTTTTGGCCTCTAAAATATATATTTTAGTATGAGAGGGGTCGAAAGAAGATGGTACTCTTATTAAAAGGTTCACATGCCAGTTTTGGTTGGGGAAACACTGCTTTATAATGGTAGAAAAATGAAATATCTCTGAACTTTGTTGGGACAGAACACGCAATCTGATTTCGTCTTGGACATTTGGCGATATCTTTATTGATTAATTTCGAAAATAATCAGCAGAATTATTGATTTTTAAAAAAATATTATCCTCCGGGCCTTTTTGCCATCTTTCGAAAGGATGGCAAGGAATGACAGTAAATGGGAGGGGACAACAACATGCAGCAAACTGGACTCAAAGCCGAGTCATTGTGTTGAGGGCATTACCTTTGTAGATGGGGCAAATGCTCCATCAGGTGATGTACCAAGTCGCCCCAAATTGTTAGAACTTCATAGCTAGGTATCATTCAATACTCCATCGGAAGGTTTTGGCCATCACCAAAAAGGCACTGATTTCATTCTCATTTACTGAATGACTCAGCTTGACTGGGTGGGTATTGAGAGGTGAATCCCTCATTCTAACAGCAACCGGTGATGTGAGTGTGAGTGTACAGAGGAGTCTGAGTTTGCCATAACATGGAAATGCTATCACATCCTTGGTGTGGCTCTGACTCAGGCTTACATCACCTCAGTGGAAACCTCAACACTTCCAGTCAGACACATGCCTACTGTGCTGGACCACATGAGCGCTGTCTAAGAACCAGTGGCTAATGTGGAAAGTTGGAGACCGAAGTCTAAAAGAGACTGACTGCATAACCAAGTCAGTATTGTTATAACTTCTGTTTCTAGCCTCAGTGGAGAAGAGATAGATGACACACAGCTAGTTCAGCTTACTTGAATCACATGATGGTGTTTGGTGATGAGTAATAGGGATCCAGAATGACGGAAAAACAAACAGACAGCCATGAGGGAGATCAGCATGAACCAACAACGGTAGCCCTAACTGTTGTTTTAAGTGTCCTGCACAAACAGTGCGCTGCATACTGAAGACTGCAGCGGCTCCAACGCTCCACCCACTTACAGCTTCCGAGAACACAGGCCGATGACCAGGGCAGACTCCTGCCTCACAAACAAAAACCCATGCCTTTTTCATCCTCCCTGTTTTTCCCCCACATTTGCATCGGAAAAACCAGCTCCACCTATCTGAAACTTATCTTCAATGTAATTTCTCTGTACGGAAATGACATTTTTCCATTTCCAACCAAAATGAACCTTGTCGCAATTCTTTCAGAACAAACGTCTAGACCGCTGTGTGAACCACCCTTTGGCACCAACACAATGCCAGCATGCGCCTACCACTCACGCCAGATTTGCATGGCAATATATGTCTAAACCATGGCCACACAAACACTGGCCTCATCTGTAATTCTGCGCAGACAGTGTGTCTCCCTCTGGCCACACGCTGCTTGCATCCATTCTGACCTGCAATTGGGTTGCCTCTCAGTACCAGTCTGGGACGCGCTTGCCTGGCTTTTCACAACAAAAAAAACCATACATGCAAAACACTTGAGGAACAGCTCACGCACAAGCCTTTAAGTTTGCATGAGTGTAAACTGATCATTTATACATCACATTACTATAAGTCATAATATTAAGCGGCATATCAAACCAGTACTAATATAAACCACATTTTACTTGCCATTTCTGCTGTAGTTTAGTCACAATGTTATTAAAGTAGGTCAAATATTTGCTACTGCCTGCTTCCTAAATGTAAGGATCTCCTTCTTTGTCATTCATGATAGTAAATTGGACTGCTGGTTGGACAAAAGAGGCACTTCGAAGACGTCACTTTGGGCTCTGGGAAACTGTGATGAGCATTTTTTCACAATTTGTTGACATTTTATAGACTTAACGATTCATTGACTACATTAAAAATTGGAATTGCTTCAAAGTGAAATACAGCCTAGATGGACATTTGGGACACTCAAGGTTCACTGTACACCTTCATGGCAGAGACAGATAGTTTGATGAGTCCAAAAAGATGTCCCCGTCATCCTATCCTGCACACTTTGGGTTACACACACTTTGGCTCTGCTATGAAGACCACAGCACGTGAAACACAAGCAGACTGGATCATGTTAAGGCTGATTGAGTTACACGTGCAGCGAGCAGGGGAGATTCTCCTCATTTAAGAGGTCACACACCTCTTCTGACAATGAAGATGATATAACAGAGTCACTGGCTTGTTTTCCCGCTGTATCCTGATCTGGAGGATTATAATTCCTGCACTAATCTGTACAGCCCCTTTGGTGAACAAGTAAAACACACCAGCCAGTGAAGTAACAAGACTCTCCTGTTGGAATTAAACCTTAAAAGTCTCATTTCCATTCATGTTTTTCTAGGGTGGTCTTACTTCCTGTTCTTGGGCTCATAGGAGAAATGCCTCATTAGCCACCGACTTCCTGGACAGGCAGTACATACAAGACAAGCTTTTCCTCCTTCTAACAGGCTGCACAAAGCTTTTTTCTCAGGATACATTGGCACAGGATGATTATATACAGCAAATATTCATTCAGACACAACCAATAACAGGCCTATATTCTACTAACATGGACATGACTGCTGCACCTTCCTTCTCAAAAGTGCAAAGCACTTCTTTAAACTGGTGTAATAACACACTGCATCGATTTGGCCAGTCTCCATGGTCAGTGAACCGGACCGTAACAGTGGTAGAAGCAGTGACCGGGCCAGGTGCTGCAATAGCAAAGTATCAGAAACAACAGCTCAAAGCAACAGCACAGCACTCTACAAGAGAAACAAGCCATTAATTATTGTTCCCTAACTCATGATGCTGACTGAAGCATTGCCACATGCTAGGGAAACATTAACTAGGCTATTGATTTTCCTATATAAAAAGAAAAGAAAAAAAAGTACTCAGCTACCTGTAATATTGCCCAAGAAAGAGAGGACGAGTTCATTTTAAAGGGTAAGTCTGATTAATAAAGACAAAATGTTTGGTTCCTAAAGGGTATGTTTGAACTTGAACTTAAAACACCAACGTCACACAATAACACAAAGTAGTCGATTGTGTCAATGTAGTACAATGACTCCGGTGTACTGCAGAGTAAATTGCAATGTCAGTGGGGTCTCGTGGCTTCGAAGAGAGCAATATAACAGATGATTCTGGTTAAACAAAAATTATCATACTCTAGCAACAAGTAGCATCTCTGTAGGAATCCCTTTACATAATGTTGTCAGGCACATAATTACAATACAAGAACGCCAGTGGCAAAAACAAGCACTTTTAATGGACATAATTTGACTGGTGCAATTGTCCCAACAATTCTGTTGCAGTCACTGCAGCCAATGTTGCAGCTCCCAACTGACGTGAACTACTGGACCAATTCCCAAACTTCTGTACTTAATACTTATTTTCACACCAAAATATGCAATAAATAAATAAATAAATAAAAAGGGGCCAAGATTTTAGAATATAGTAATTGCTCTTTAAGATGAAAAACAACCTGCAATCATAAGGCAAATTGAAATTCCAGCAGGATAAAAGTATCGGTATTATTACCACCATTCATGAGGTGATTTAAAAAGTCACCCTTGGCCTTGGATGCAATTTCATGCAACAGCACTGAGTAGAGCACAGGAACTGCTGAAAACAGGTCATTGTATTTCCATAAAAGAGCACATCACAAGGCACAAGTCTGATTGTCACATGTGCAACTGATAGCACAATATGACATGAGCAGCTCCTCCCAAGGCTCCTTATACGCGTTTATGGCGTGACACAAAACATATTTCCCCTCGTCCATGGAGGAGAGACTTTGATCTCAGTGTGCATTGTGATATGTGCTGCTGAGCATTCATTCCTTCTATAAAATGGTCCGACAATGTAGACCCCGAACGTCCCTACAAAAGCGTGGCTTTGTTGGGTACTCCCCCCTTAACACAAGCATCTCCACAGACGGTTCCCATGGGATTGTGCTGAAGGACACAAACAAACACAGACGGGCTCTTATGCAGTCCAGACTTAAAAGCACTTCTCCACCATGTTTACTGGCTTTGCCGTCGCTGTCTGCTGGCAAGAAAGTGGAAATCTGGAGGCAGCAGAAGGCTTCGCAACCAGCAGTGCGACCTTGGCACACTTGCAGCCATGAGAGGCATACACAAGTAGAGATAAAGCCTGTCTGTTTCACTTGACTCATCTGCATGCTGCGCCCTCTCATATAGACGGGTCATAGGCCGGTGGAGGATGAGTCACTGTCGTACTTTAATCGATTCAGATTTGTGAAAAGCTGAATGAAAACATATACAAAATAGTAAGGATTCAATGATGGATCTTGGGTACACTGATAACAGCGAATCTCCGTCACCTTCCTGGAGAAGTAACACAAGACAATCATCCAAGTGATGTCGGAAAGGCTTTCAAGAAAATCACTGATTCAACCAGGTAGCGCTGTTATCAACAGACAGGATACTTCAAGTAATTTTACTTGACTATATGCAGCTGCACTCATCCTTTTTGGCTTTATGTCAGAGTTATGCTATTCCCCAACTATCACAGCACAGTTGATGGCAGGTTTAGGGTTTCACATCGCCACTATAGGTATGGGATGTGTGGAAGGGCCAAGTCAAACAGACATGGGCGGATGCTGGGAAGTCACCTTCTGCAGCAATCAAGCACCGTCTACTTCTCATGTGTGCTAAACAATATCTGCACTGTGATGGGGTCAAGGGTCGATCCTCCCTCCTACAAAGTCATCATATCGTGCTCATTTGTACCTGAGAGCAATATAAACTGACGAACTTCAACTCCGGGGCCCATTAAAATGTGAGCACAATGCGAAACGTTCCCATAGCAATGTGACAACTGTTGCTATAAACACTGCGGGAGAAAACATCGCAAGATCATTGAATCTCTAAAACAGGGACAGTCAGCCACTAGTGCTGTCACTGCTTAGTCTATACAGACACGGTGGCAAGTCTTGTTCTAGTAGCATGATTAGCCCCCTTTGATATGTGGCAGGTCCCTGCCAGATCAGACACTGCTGTGTGTGGAGAGAGCACACACAGTTTGTTATCAGCTGTTCCCAGAGGCCCGGCTCAACACTGTGTGCCTATGGCAACCTGCATGCCTGCCATTGTCTCCCATGGCTGTGTTTAACGCGGCACCGTAAGAACAACAGCATCGGTAATAGATGTGGACACATGTCAGACACTGGTACATAATGCTGAGCTGTGAAAGAGGCAATAGATACTCGCACACAAGTGAAACCACGCAGTGGAAGAAACTCCTTCTCAAGGTCCGAGGGAGGGAGGGAGGGGCTGAGAGGGAAGAGCATGCCACATGTGTAAACCTTCCAGGGCCTGGGGATGATGTAACCTCTCCTGTAGGCTGGGAGAGGTATTTAGAAGAAATGGTGCTGGACGGTTAGTTTTCCATCCGTTCTGCCTCGTCACTAAAGAGGCCCTCTGTTCTGCCTCATCTTACAGAAGGCTCCTCTTAAAGAGGGCAACAGGAACAATGCAGACAGGACAGAGGTTTGGGGGATTACGACTGAGTCTGGAAAAATGGAAGAAGACTTATTCACAGCTACTGCAACTTAAGAGCACTTGAACTCTTACAGGCCAGAGCCAACGGCATTGCAAATGCATTATTTGATTAGATTTTTAACAAAGTAGATTTGCAGCTAATCCTCTCTTAAAGTAATGACTCCCGTGTGTAGCATTTACAGTTTGTTTTTTGTACCAGAGCTGAGAGCATTCGCCATCGCCGTTACTTTTTAAGCGCTTTGCTATTGACAGCCCACTGCACCATCACCCACAGTCTATTCAGCGGGACTCCCTCCCAGTTCCCCCCCTGTTCCAGGCCCATACTCCCCCTTTCTTCTTTCCTTTGCCATTTTCCCGCCCTGCAACGCAGCAGGCTGAAGAAAGAAGAGCAGCCATTCACAGCCCCGTCAACCATCACCATCCCAAGGCAGAGACAATGATGCATTATTACAGTTCTAAGGGGAGGTGGCGGTGCAGTAGAGCTGATAGGAAACAGACCATCAATTAAGCGCTCAAATCTGTAACAATACATAGATGAGCTGTGCTTTCCAGAGGGCAGGAAGGGCAGCTAAACAACATTAAATAAACAACCAGTGCTAAGACACCATTCATGACAGATGACTGAAAAATACAGCCCCAGTAGAGCACAATATAAATGGAAATTAAGACCATTTTGTTAAACTGTCTAACAAAAGAGCATCTCCAAAATATTTCAGTGATCTTTGACTACAGACTGCAGTGACGACTCACTAACCTTCACAATAAAATAGATGTTTGTTTTTTTTGTCTATTCCAGTGTTCATCAACGACTGGACATAAATAATGTAACGTTACACACTTCCAATAAACCCCATTACTTTGTGTCGCCATGTATAATTTATCTGTCAGTCCACCAGCATGAAC
>CAEMYA010000506.1:9203539-9227996 GCA_903131615.1 Diplodus sargus | reverse complement strand
TTTATCAAATATAGAAACCCTCGTGAGCGAAAGGTATGTTAGACGGTCTTAATTAAGCACAAAACAAAACACCTAACGGTCATTTGTTGAAAGACACAATAGCAAACACTGCATCCATGAAGCCTTCATCATCACAATACACTGGTGTGTGAGGTTCGCAGAGAGAAAAACTTCTCCCATGCGGCTCGGACTGCGGTCTTACCTTCACGAACAGCTCGATAACGGGCTCGTTATCCGCCTTTACTCCGTTCTGCGGTACCGACAGCGACATTGTGGGTACTACTATTTAACTTTTGCTATCAAACGGGAGTTTTTTCTCTCTCCTGCTACCACGCCCGACTTAGCTCGGTCCTCTTCTCTACCACTCTTTTTCTTTTCCCGGTACTGAAGCCCAGTAGGCGCTTTGTCACCCCGAGGAGGACCCGGTGCAGGGAGCACAGAAGTCTCGTTAGCAAGGCGGACAGGGAAGGCGGCGGTGTCTGCCAGATACAGCTGTTCAAACGGTGCTAGTAAATAACGCTAAGCTATTACAACATTGTTAGACCGTGAGGCTCTTCCTCCTGGGTATGTAGTGATGATAAGGACGGGTGGGAAGAGGCAACGGGATTATTTAAAGCCGTGATGTCATCTGGAGCGCAAACATACAAAAAAATGTGGGAGGGTTTTGGGAGGGGAGTCTTCTTGTTGGGAGGAGGGTGAGGATGCCTCAGAGCCGCCGAGAGACAAGTATACAGCAGACATGTATTCTGCCTCGTATCAACAATTGAATCCATTGTGAATACCCAAGGAGCACTTATTCTCTTTTAAAGGAGCACTATGTAGTGTTGGTCAAGAAATAAAAACTCACAATTTTAATGTTCACTATATTAATGCGGTAATAATATACTCAGTATTTATTTTTCCTTTACTGAAAGAAGCTACAAAGGCAAACTAACATAAAAAAAATTAAAGCTGTATGAAACTGACTTGTCCTTCAAGGTCAGTTTGTTTATTCGACTTTAGTCATGAAATCAGTTTAAATTTGTTTACACATAAACAATCAGTGGAGATCTTTCTCCTCTGATTAAAGTAACTTCCTCAAAACATACATATTGCACTTTTAAACTAACTTTTCATTGGTTATTTGTCCATCATTTACTTATGTCTATGCAATTCTCTTGACTTTTTATTTCATTATTTATTTTAGTGCTTTTGATCCAGTCACCTGTTTACATACACTGTGTTCTGCTTTGTCCAGTTTCCCCCAGATACTTGATAATTATCAGTAAAAATGCCATTCAATTTAATGAATCAGTCAATGATTAACTCACTGATGTTAAAATGACAAATTAAGGTTAACTGGGATTTTCATAATTGGCCAGTACTAATGTTACAAAAGACACATTTTAGTGATTTAGCTACAATAAACACATTGATTTCAGTTCATCTATTCAATATGCTGCATCATGTATTGTGGGTTTTGAAGGAGAGTTTGTAGCTCATCTCTTCAATTAAGCACACAAAGATGTTTCACACTTATTTGTATCAGATGTAGACCTGCGTACAGAAGCAGACATTCAAACCCAATATCTACCAACAGCTTTTCCCCCCATTCTTTTAGATTAGTTAGTTCTGATACCAAACAAATGACAAAAATCTGAACATTAAGGAATGCACACATCCTATAAAAAGGTTTTATTTCCGAAAGGATGACAAGAGCCAGGGGTACTAAATACAAATCAAATAGCGGTCCCACAGAGTTTAGCTTGGTGTAAGGGTTTCAACATAAAATTGCATATCAATCCATTTGGAAAAATTAAAGCAAACTGTATCACATCAGATTAGTCTTGAAATGAGACCAAGTCAGAGTCAGAAACAGCCAGGTAAACAGTGCCAAAGACCTCTATTCGGTTACAATAAGGGACAAGACATTCTGTTACAGCCTCTGATAGTTCACACAGCTATGCAACTGTTTCCACTAGTGAAAGGCATTGGTAACAGTATGTTACTGTATGTTGGTTTTTCTCTACACTCCATAAGTGGTTCATGCACATTAGAGACAATCACTGCACATGCAATCATTTCTCTGTGGAATCTATTGAAGCCTGTGGGAAATATTTCAAACCTGCCTATTTCAAACATCTGAAAGCTCTTTAACTGTTCCCCTGCTCAACATTTTAAAATCAAGGACAACAAAAGCGTTTTTACAGTTTAGATAATACACTAACTGACAAATCAAGTTTTTAGTCAAACACACTCTTCAGAATGTACCAAACCAGTAAAAAGAAAACAAAGACAAAGATTTAACAATTTGTACATTCTAAAGCTGAACCAGGTTGATGACAAACATCAAAAGTGAGTGGAAAATTCAAAAGTGACAAAGGCTCTCTTGCTTTCAGGACATCTGTGATGGAGACATCTGGGCCTTTCTCATGGAGCGCAGCGCCTTCTCTCGTAGGTGCTTCTCCAGGTCGTCCAAGCTGTCCTCTACTTCACTGTCTGATTCCTAAAACAAAAACAGCATGAAATACACACAATACACAATGTTGGTGCATGAAAACTACTAACAGTATCTGTCTGTGAAGTAGAAGGCCATGGTGGCCACAATCAGAAACGGATTTAACCTTTCTTGACTCTCCATCCTCCTCCATGGCCTGGTTTTCTTGTCCCTCTCCAGTCACAGTGGGAACACTCTTCTCCTTCTTATGCTTCTTGTGCTTCTTGTGTTTCTTCTCCTTCTTGTGTTTCTTTTCCTTCTTCTTCTTCTTTTTCTTTCCACTGCCATCAACATCAGAATTCTGTGGTAAACAAAATTAGGTTAATTAATGGTGTGGTGTTAATGTGCCAAGATTGGAAGGCCACAAAAAGGTTCTTATTTATTTCAAGGCAATCTTTAACAATCAAAATAATTTCTTTTTGTGGTTAACGCATTCAATGACTCCTGGATGAGGGGTAGGAAAGAGGTGGGATGATGTTGCAGATTTAATCTTCATAGAATAGTTCACAATCTGGTATATTACTAATCTATTGAAGGAGTTGTTGCTGTGATGTTTGACAATTATTGGCTGAGAGCATATGATGTTTTGTTTTTTTTGTTTTTTTAACTATTTACAGAAAGGCAATGTATCTGCATACTTTCACTGCAATTTTCAACTCTAAAATAATTTTAAATGCTGCCAGTTTCGAGGGCACCAGACAAAAATAAATGTTATGTGCATTAAACAACCTAATGGGCATTTGTGCAATTACAGAATCTCCCAAAGTACCAATGATAATCAAGACTCAAGTTAAGAACTTGCATAAATATATAGCTGATCTAAGAAAACTATGTTAGTATGTTGATGTAAGCTGTAATGCCAAACCTTGCTTGGAGACTGACTACCAGAACCACTGCTGGCCTTTTTAGCAGGGGGTGGAGACCCACTGGCTGAGCGGGATGGTGATGGGGAGGCAGATGCGGGGGCTGGACGTTTCTGAGCTGCTGGTCGAGGGGAAACTGATCTGGATCTTGAGGATGCTCTCCTCATAGGCTGAGGACTGGGAGACGGTCTGTGAAGAAGAAAGGGTGACAGTTAAATGAAGGCACATGTACAAAACAGATTATTGCATCCAAAAAGATAATACAGCATTATTCAGGCATGCTAGCTGCCTTGATTACCTCTGGTTGTTGCGTGGCTCTGGAGTGCGGGACACTCTGCGGATGGGTTTACCACTGTGTGAAGGGGACTGTTGTCTCCGCTGGTTAGATGGAGATGAACTGGAGGTCTCAAAACGTCCCTGAGGACTAGTGGAACCCCTAACATTGCGACTGCGGTTTGCAGGTGATGGGGAGAGGCGGCTGGCTGTTCCGTTGGGGGATCGCGTATCCCTGCTTGGCCTGACAGAAGGCAACAAGGGGCTCCTCCTGTGTCTGGGTGGAGATGAGGAGGTTGGAGGTGTGCGTCTCCTTTGAGCGGGAGAACTTCTGCGCTTTGGGGATCTAGAGGGACGTCGCTTGGCCCCTGGAGAGGAGCGTTTGGCAGGAGAGTTTGACATCCTCCTCTTCTGTGGTGGCAAAGGTGAGGGGCTGTAGCGACGCTGAATAGGGGGAGAATATCGTCTGGGGGATGGAGAACGACGACGGGGAGGTGGGGAAGGAGACCTGGGTAACATCAAATTCAATTATCAAAAACATTTCAAATAGTCAAATATGATATACAAATGATAGCTCTAGAGATAAAATGACGATGTTTATACCTTCGTCTAGGAGGCGAGGGAGATCTGCGACGACGTGGTGGAGAAGGGGTGCGACGTCTGCGTCCAGGAGATGGAGAGCGTCTTTTCCTGAGGGCAAAAAAATACATATACAATATAGACCATGGATTTCAGTCTGATTCTCAGAACATCAAGTTAAGTCATTCAGACAAAAATGTTGTAAGTGTCTGACCTTGGAGAGATATCTCTGTGTCGCCTCCGTAGGGAGGGGGTACGACTACGTCTCCTCCTGACCTCACCATTTCTGGCACCTGGACCTGCATTCGGCCTCTTGAGCCCCTCGTCTTCTGAGGAGGAAGACCCTGTATCTGAAATCAAAGACACAGAGGACATCAACAAGTGGTTTTATTATATCCACAACTATATGCCAAGAGGAAAAAACACCAAGGTTGGGGTTAGGGCACAGCTTCAAAAGTCCATGAGACGATGAGAGCAAGATGACATGGACAGACTTGGTTAAAAAGAGAGGGTTGAGTATGTGAGAGGACAGAACGGGGATAAAAACACTAATAACCTGAAGATGACTGTCGGTTCTGCCTGCGATACTGACGCCGCTGCTGCACCGAATCTGCTGTTGCCCCTTTCTCATTTTTATCCTCCTCTGAAATGTAGAGCAATGAGTGTCCCATCAGTGTAAACAGAGCCAGGGAAAAAGACCAGTGCCATGGAAAAGTTACAGATAAAACATAAAAATAAAGATCCCTATTTCTGGGTATATTGAGTTCTCTTGAAGTTTCAGTGTGTTTAAGTGTAATAAGACATATGCTACCATTGCTTCTTGTGTGTTTTAGTTTGTACTGATAACAACTGGGATCATTAGACAATCATGACACAGAAGTATCAATGTGGGTTATTCACTGGTGTGAGGTCCTTGGACATAGATTACTTAACCTTCTTCTTCACAGACTATTTCCATTTGCAACGGTGAAAAATATTTTTGGCAAAAAACCTAGTTCTAAAACAACAGAAAAATAAGTTGTTGTTAAAATAGGATTTTCAAACAAGCCCCTGGAAATGTCCTCCAATTTTTCCCTCCACAGCTAGACCAAGCTTCTGCCATAAGCTTAACTTGTAGTGCATTTTCACAGATAATCATCTCAACCTTGGAAAGCCAACATTCGACAAATCTTGCAAAAACTATTGACAGGACAACATCTACCACTGTGCTCCTTCCTACTGAAAGTCAGGGCAAACCGACCCAGGTAAACAGTATCCATTTCTGACAGGTACAAGTTTCTGGAAACTTCATATGACCGGTCATCCCTATTTCTTACATGAAAGACGATTATAGTTCTTCAAATAGACCTAACTTAACTCTTACCCGAGTCAGACCCTTCAGAAGGTCTGGGCTTGGCATTATCTGATGGAGAGTCGCTCCTTCCTCCTGGTTTTCGCTTTAAACCTGAAAACAAGAATTTTAGATGCACTTAGGATAATCATACCAATTTTTTATAACTAGTGAAATGATCAGTGCCATAGCCCATCGCTGATGGGTGACAGCCATCGATTACTAATCCCTGACTATTGTAACATCGCAATTCAAAAGGCTACCCACCAGAGAGCACAATTAAGAGAGGCAAGAGTTATTTGTGATACATGGAGAGAGGAAATGAGAAGAAGTATATTGCTGCTCAGTGCACTAACATTACGTCTCCATGTCCCCTTTAATATTTTCTTAGTAAACCATATCAGTTAAGCAAACACAAGACACTCGGTTAAATTTGTTTCTTTTCACGCAGGCCGCTGTTGGTCTCAGTCGTGCCATTTCATATATAGCCTTCTTAGCTTAGCGAACCTAGTTGTTCTATGCGCATGGGCCTCAACAAAGCCAAGTTACGGACATGTGGTACTGAGATGAGAACGCTTTTAAACCTGGCACAGGGATGTATGTCGTGGTAATGAGAGATGTCTGGGTAGGGGTAAGACAGTTGGAGATTCATGTCAGAGCAGCAGTGGGAAACAGCGGCAGCTATAGTGGTGAGCTAATACACAAGTACTGCCTTACGACTACAATGAGGGGACATTCTGCCTTAAATTCGTAAACAATGTCATCGTCCATCATGATGTTTCACTGTAGACATCATCATATGCCAATTCAGCAGATATCGCCCAACCCTGGATCATACCCAGTGATCTAGTTGGTGACGCAGAGCCTCTGCCTCTTCTGCCCCGTGGAGATGGTGATCTTCTGTCCTTCCCTGCAGGGCTGATGGAGGTGTCAGGATGATGGACTTGTTTTCGTGGTGGTGTGCTTGATATTCTTTTCATTGCTTTTTTAGGTGAACGAGATCCAGAGGAGCTGCTGCCAGATGATGAAGCAGAGCGAGAGCGCCTCCTGCAGGAAGCAAACAGATTAAAAACATTAAGCTTTGTAAAGCCATGATATATTGTACACAAATTATACAGTAGCCAGTAATATATTTTAACAATAATAATAGGAATGAGTTCTTCAAAAACTTGGTTGTAAATCTCAACAACTGATTCTTTAACCAGTAAGCTGCATTCACTGACCTGCGGACTGGGGAGCGTCTATGCCTGTGTCTGGAGCTGACGGGGCCACGTCTCGGGGGGCTCCTTCGTCGAGGAGACATTCTCCTCCTCGGACTCTGTCTTCTACGAGGGGAGAAAGATCTGAAATGAGGTTTAGAGGGAGAGCTTAGAAAGCTTTTAATTTTTCTTTATGTTCAAGAACTATGAAGTTCTTGAATTTACACAAGACAAAATTAGACAAGGCTTTTGAAGAATCAGAAGACACTTTATAAGTAAGAAAATCAAAAATAACCTGGAACGAGAGCGTCGTCTGCGAGAGCGGGAATGAGAACGTGAGCGGTGGTGAGGTCTTTCCCTCCTGTTGTCCTTTTCCCTTTCCCGAGACCTAGGCCTTTCCTCTTTCTTCTGAATCTTTTCTGGTGAAGGTTCTTTGACTTCAATCACAGAGTCTGCCTTCACCACCTCCACAACTGTTTCACTACAGGCCACAGAGAGCATATTAAAATGTCACCATTATTCTATTTATCTGAAAACAAAACTACCCCATAACACCTGTTTACATGTAACAATATCATTTTTGACCCAGTTCACAGTTTACATTCTGTTTGTTAAGAATCATGACTTTAACAAATCAAGATAAAATACAAAAACACAAGAACACTAAACAACTAAATCAAAATCTACAAAGAAAATGTAAAATTGAACACAAAGGAAGTTTTCTACAAACCAGGTGGCAGGTGTTTCTTGGATGACTGGTTCTGGCATGGCTCTTCCAGATATCTCAGGCTCTACAAGTGGCTCCAACGGTTTCGTGGGCAACTGCATCAAGGGTGGTGGGGGTGAATTGCCACCAGCTGGACTGGGTTTGCGTCTAGGGGAACGGGAGGCACTGCGTTTCCTTTCCCGTTTCACTGGCGACCTTCGCCGTGGTGATGGTGACCTTGTCTTCCGCCTGGACAAATAAGCAGTAAACAAAGAGTTTGTTGTCATGTTCTGTAAAAAAAATAGACGATACCAACTTCAATACTTGGGACACTTTTTCTCTTACCTCCTTGGGCTCTTTGACTGAGCCCTTTCTCTGATGTCCTTGTCCTTTTCCTTCTTATCCTCGTCAACTTTTTTCAGAGAAGCTAGCTTCTCCTGTTCAATCTATCAGACATGAAACAATGGGGAACAAACATGAGTTCAAATGTGTGGTCTATATTAGTTATGTAGTACATGCTTTCCACAAAGAAATAAATCAACCACTTCTTACTCTGACCACAGATCCATGACCTTCCTATGATCAACAAAGAAGTGCTGAAGTGCATCTCTGGGAGAAGCTCACCTGTCTCTGTTTAATTTCCTCTTTCTTCTGTTCCAGAAAAGCAGATGGGATGCCAGCAATGTTATCCTGGGCACTCAGCAGCAGGGGCCACAAGTCCTTCATGAACTCCCGGGCATTCCTCCCATTCAGGAAGCCTGTCAGGTTGATCTGCATCATCTTGCTATCCGGGTGCTGTAACACACACACGAAGGAGGAGAGAAAAGACCAAACGGCCATTGAAATAATGGAAGTCAAAATATCATGGGGAGGTAGGATCCCACTGGTGGGACTGCCTACCCTCTAGTCCTCACTAAACTATACCTGTAACTATGCAGTTAACCATAATCAAAACATGACTACAATATTTAACATACCTGGGTCCAATACTTGACTCAATAACCTATCAAACTAAAAGTGTATTGTACTCACAAACTCATCAAACTGAGAATGCGAGCTAGCTGAGGGGAGACATGTCTAGAGACTTAAAAACTGCATGCAATATTCTGCTCTACCCATTTCTGGTCTGATTCTCCCTAGATATTCAATCAACACACTCACATAACACAAAAAACGTTTGTATTATATTGATTTCCTCAGTGCTATCCCCACTATATTACATTCATGTGTCCCTACCCACCCCTTGTTCTCCAGTCTCCCCACAGTCTACACTTCAGGAGTTAAACAAATAGCCACAATACAGAGTGCATTAAAACCCAACACAGCAAGTACAGTTCCGGTGTCTTCAGTGAGTCCCGTGGGATCAGTGGGCACGGAGCTCCCTTGGCTTGCTTCCGCCTCCCTACTGCTTGAGACTCAACCACCTTGAGCTTAATGTTATATCATTTATCTAAATTGCAAGAGACGAACAAGCAATAATGAGTACACAGTTACACAAAAAGGAGCTTTATTTCAACAACTGATAAAAATATTGAGAGATACCGTAATCTCAGTTAAATCACCCCTTCTTACCATTATGAAACAGTACCCGTTAAATTTAGCTTTAACAGCCCCCATCCCCCAAATGCTATGGCAGGAAAAGATCAAATGAAAAGACAAAAAATAATATTTTCATGTGCAGTGCTTTTGTCACCTATATCATTACTTAACACATGTGTTTTTTTTTTAGCATATTAGGAGAAGAAAAATCATTGGTTATAGGCATATGCCAAAACTTGCATTTAAGAATAATGTGTATAAATTACTTAACCTTTTTTCAAAAGTCAGTCTGTGCAATGGAAATTACCCATTACCCATCTCAGGTGGCTTGACATGGTGGGATACACAGTATGAATCAAGGACAATTTGGCCATAATAATTCTATTTGAATAAAGGAGCTAATAGTCTACAGGATGAAAAACATGCACAACTAAGTCTTCAAAAATTAAATGCATAGCATTGTGGGGCTCAGTATTACAGGTCTACTGGCAAGAAAGATTTTCTTAAGTTTAAAAACATTGGCTTTTACACTGGTCTTGCAGTTTCAGAAGAGTAATCTAAGGCCAGACTGTAAAGTATTGTTTCTTATGGTTTAAAATCTCCAGTCTGTTCAACATCTGATAACACTCAAATGAAATCCAGAGGTTTAACAGACTTGTTACAAAATAATTCAAAATCATCTGAAAACCTTGTGTTTGCTGACCTCCAGTGGCTGAAAGTCTCAACTTTTTACAGTGATGTAGAGGTACATCTGGCTGGGTTCACAGCACCCTCACATCACTGTTAGGTGTGGTTGCATAAACTGCAACCAAGAGGTGCAAAACACCTGAAACTTCCAGAGGTTGTCAGGTGGACACAATACTTTTCAGCTTGGTGTTAAAATACTCTTAAAAAATGTTTTTCAGCTTATAATTCTAGCTATATTTAAAAGGATCTGGGCAATTTAATGATGCACTGCAAATATCCAGGAGAATATGATTATGGCATTGTTTAGGTGTCTTTCACTGATATGATATTGGTGATCCCTGCATATAACTCACCTCAAACCACACACTGCATCATGAAGGGAGAGTTGGGCTCAGTGACTTTGGGCTCAGGAGAGAGCTAATTAGGTGTTGGTGCTATACTTCTGATGCAAGGTATAACATCCATATTGGTTCAGGCCTTTTAAATCATAAATCACATCATCATTAGAAGACTGCTGAATAAAGGCACTTTGTCACATAACATCAAAACATGGTTATGTCATTATAAATCAGTTTTACACCAATTGTTACTTTACCCACTCAATGTCAATTTGACTAGGATGTGCAATAATACGCTTATACCCCTTCTTACTGAGTAAGCAATGCCCTAAAATATATCACAGTTCTGAAAAAAACAAAAATAAACAAAATTAAAGGCATTACCTTCTCCTCAAGCTGGTTAAATATGAACTCTATGACGACGTCATCCTCGAATCCAAGAATCTCTGTGACTCGCTGAGTAATCCAAGGTTTGATGACTTCCAGGTTCACTTTGGTCATGTCCACCTAAAGGGCAGAATAAGCAGGCCGAACAAGACAAGCATGACTAAATGACCTGAGGCTACAACGTCTACAGGGAGGACAAGATTTTTAGTTTCATGCAAACAACAGTGACTGCTACATTACCAATCCAATCAGTAATCACATGTTTCAACAAACAAATCTGTACTAAGACTGTGACAAATATAATGTAAATGTGGACGACTTGATACCTTCTTGTCCAGACATTCTGCAAACTTCAGCTGCTTCAGCAGTTTCTTCTGCTTGTTGCTGAACCGATTGTCTTGCTCTGCACTTGTGCCCTAAAAAAAATAAAAAAATAAAACATAGAACATTGTATTTGGCGTATTCAAAGCAAGTGCACAGTTAACGCTACATCGACACACACGTCAACATGTGTTTGAGACAGCACTCATAAACATGCCGGTTAAACTGACATCAAAACAAAAACAATTAGTTTAAGTTATGTTAGCAAACATTACAATTGTGCTACTTATACGAGCATATTGAAGTTGGTAAATTGGTCAACAGTTGTTCCCATGCCAAGTGCCCACAGAAACATGTTGAATTTAACCCATGAAATTGAAGGCAGATAAGCTAACGTTAGCTTGATAGGCTAAGAGTTAGCCTGCTTAATCCTCCAAAGAGACCTGATAGTCTTATATTAGCCAAAGTCTGGAGGCTACTTTGACCGTCTACGACTCTTACACGGGCAGAATATTAAAGTGACATCAGCGCTGTTTTTCAGTACACAGTCAGGTGTACTTTAGCCTAGCTAGCGTTAGCATAGCAGCGGTCGTGACGAGCTCCCTCGAAGATAGAAACGATGCACCCCTTGGACGCCATTTTCAGTCAAGGCTAACACATTAGTAGTCGCTAGCTAGCTATTTTGGCTTGTCTATTTGCTGCAGATATGTTTTTACTCACAAATGTGCAAAGGCTATGCCTCATAAGCAATACAACGTAAACATTACACAATACAATACGGTAAGATTTACATCGTTAAACCACGTAACTATAGAACTAGACCAGCTGAAAAAGAAGACTCATGTCGAAAACCAAGATTGTTTGTCATCAGTTGATAGACGAAGCCACCCTGACCATACCGTTTCCGACTGTATGGCCCTTCACCTGAACACATACTGCATAATGTTGTGTTTTCAACGACTTTAGCTCCATGCAACTTTCCCGCTAATACTATGAGGTTAGAAAATAAATGTAGAGACTTACGCGGAAGAATCCCGCGTCCATTATCGGAGAAAATTAACAGGCGGCGTTCAGAGAGACGTGTGTGTGGCTCCGGTGAAATTCTCAGAGGCTAGTCGGATGAAGGGAGCGCCTCTACAGGAAGCTAAATGAACTACATCTACTGTGACGGTACGGGAAGAACATTGCCTGACTGGTTTATGAAGAAAGTAAGTGTAAAAACACCTTACCTTTAAGCTGTTGTTTTTTTACTAATTCGCAAGAAGGGATTCCTTTGTCTGGTTTACACAGAAAACTACTCATGCTCACTGATAAAATGACCAGGTGCAGATATGAGCGGCTTTTAATGTGTTGTTGAACAGGACACATTTGTTGATATTGTTGTCCAAATAATCCCTGACCCTTAGAGTTGTGACCTGACTAGGTGTGGTTTGGTGAATTGTCTTCTGTGGCCCCAGAGGACGCTTCATGTAATCTCATATATTTCCTCCAGTAATATCACTCAATGGCTAAGTTGCATTGTGGGTAATGTAGGTATCGCAAGGCAGTCCACTGGTCCAGCATTGCATTCCTGTAACACTGTTGGACTAATTACGGACAGTTGATAAAACAAATGATCAGAATCAACAATGCAAAATCAGAGATATTAACTTTTTTTATCCCATACATTCTGCGTCCTTCTCATGAGATTGCCTTGGCTATGATGATAATTCTAACATGGCTGTTTGAGGTGTTTTTTTCCAAACACAATTCTTCACAAGATTGTTAAAAAAAAAACATACACTTAGAGGTCTGGTGAGCAGAGTAAGAGTCGTTCTCTGACAAAGTATCACTAAAAAATGTGCTTTCTAAAACAATTTCAAAAACCAGTTTGCTACTTCCCAGGATAGCACTATGCTTTAAGCATTGGCCAAACTACAGAAAACAATCTGAACTGCTCTAATAAAAATGCTTTTATTGAAAGTAATGAGTGTATCAAAGACAGGAAATACACCAGTCAGTGAACAAGTTTTATTTCTTACACTGATAAGGCACAGATCAGTGATCAGTACAAGGGATTGCATGCCTGTTTAAAAATCGTCTCCATCATCGTCGTCGTCTCCCTGACTATCGGTTCCGACCTCTTCATAATCCTTCTCCAGGGCTGCCATGTCCTCCCTGGCCTCAGAGAACTCTCCCTCCTCCATACCCTCACCCACATACCAGTGAACAAAGGCACGCTTAGCGTACATCAGATCAAACTTGTGGTCAAGCCGAGCCCAGGCCTCTGCAATAGCAGTGGTGTTGCTCAGCATGCACACAGCCCTCTGGACCTTGGCCAGGTCTCCACCAGGGACTACAGTGGGTGGCTGGTAGTTGATGCCAACCTTGAAACCAGTGGGGCACCAGTCCACAAACTGGATGGTGCGCTTGGTTTTGATGGTGGCAATGGCAGCATTCACATCCTTGGGCACCACATCACCACGGAACAGCAGGCAACAAGCCATGTACTTGCCGTGGCGAGGGTCACATTTAACCAACTGATTAGCTGGATCGAAGCAGGCATTGGTGATTTCTGACACCGTTAGCTGCTCATGGTAGGCCTTCTCAGCAGAGATGACGGGGGCATAGGTGGCCAGAGGGAAGTGGATACGGGGATATGGCACCAAGTTGGTCTGGAACTCTGTCAGATCAACATTGAGGGCACCATCGAAACGAAGGGAAGCGGTGATGGAGGACACAATCTGACTGATCAACCTGTTCAGGTTGGTGTAAGTGGGACGCTCAATATCGAGGTTCCTACGGCAGATATCGTAGATGGCTTCATTATCCACCATGAAGGCACAGTCAGAGTGCTCCAGGGTGGTGTGGGTCGTCAGGATGGAGTTGTAGGGCTCCACCACGGCGGTGGACACCTGGGGAGCTGGGTAGACCGAGAACTCCAGCTTTGACTTCTTGCCGTAGTCGACAGACAGGCGCTCCATCAGCAGGGAGGTGAAACCAGAGCCGGTGCCACCTCCGAAGCTGTGGAACACCAGGAAGCCCTGAAGGCCGGTGCACTGGTCAGCCTGAGGATGGAGAGGGGGAGACAATGATCACATATTCTGATTATTCTGACAAATTTTGAATTAAAGTGTTCTACGCTGAATTTACTCACCAGTTTGCGGATCCTGTCCATTACCAGGTCGATGAGCTCTTTGCCGATGGTATAGTGTCCACGGGCGTAGTTGTTGGCAGCATCCTCCTTGCCAGTGATCAGCTGCTCAGGGTGAAACAGCTGGCGGTATATCCCAGTGCGCACCTCATCTAAGGGGAATTAGCATAAAATATGAAGGTAAAAATTGGAAAGGAACCCAAACAACAATTTAAAAAAATAGTTTGATTTCAGTTTACCAATGACAGTGGGCTCCAGGTCCACAAAAACAGCTCTGGGAACATGCTTTCCAGCTCCAGTCACACTAAAGAAGGTGTTGAAGGAATCATCTCCTCCTCCAATGGTCTTGTCACTGGGCATCTGTCCATCCGGCTGGATCCCATGTTCCAGGCAGTAAAGCTCCCAGCAGGCGTTGCCACTCTGGACACCAGCCTGACCAACGTGCACTGAGATACACTCACGCTGTGGAATGGTACAAAGTTTTTAAGGAATCAGAATAAAACTAAGTCTCGCTGTGTGAAAAGTTCTAGGAGCAACTGTAACAAATTTAACGCTGGAGGCTACTCATCACATGTTGGGGACTTCTCTAGAGCTAGTACAAGATCTAAGGAGAAGGAAACAAGGTTCTTTTGTAAAGAATCAGACACCAGCTCATCATGACTTAAGTCACCTGATGAAATGGTGCACACGTCTTTTTCCCTCTGAAAGAACACCTTTCAGAAACAAATATATAACAAAGAGGCTCATTATTCAGACATGCAATTTGGCTAGATAAGACTGAAAATCTTGCTTTGGAACTTCACATTTCCCATCAAAGTTCTATGACAAAAAAACTCAGCTGTATTGAAAGATTTTCATATAAAAGTAGCCTCCAAAACATGCAACATGGCTTTAAGTGAATAGGTTTTGTTTGAGAAGTCCTTCAAATAAAAGTGAAATTCCTGCTTCTTCGAGTTGGCTCCTCTATGATAACACACTTCAGAGCTTTAAATTTGCTGAAATCAACACATTTTAAGTGAAGATAAACTATATTTTAATACTCACCATGTTTCCTTAAGTTGTTTTACGCCTTTCGGAGTTCAGACAAAGATGAGGACGAGACTGAGAACACTCTTTCAGGTCGACTTTAATGAGTCCTGTGTAAGAAGTAACTGGTGATTTCTCGTGTGCGGTGCTCTTAATACTATCTTTCTCGGTGGAAAAGTGGGGTCACATGGTGGGATTCCCATTGGTTAAAATGGGATCTTCACAGTATGACAGGTCATAGGTTTGCTTCAGGCAGCAAAAAAACCAACAACAACAACAACAACAACAGAAAAGGCCCTGAGTGAATAAGTGAATACTTGTTTCCATTAATACATCAGTATCTTAAATGAGACACATAATGCTGCTTTTCAATTTTGTTATTTTATTTTGAGCTACTTCTAGAATAGGTCTTCATGCATTAATGCTAAAAAAAGAGTTTTCTCACACTGTCCATAGCGGCAGCACTACATTCCCCTTCTTTCTGTTTTAGCTATTGTTTCTTTAAAGAACAGTCTTAGAACATTTGAAGAATGTTCTTCAAGAGATGCTTGAAAAATCTAGCTTGAGCTAGAACATTATTTCAAAGTTAGAGGAGCCTAAATGAGCCATGAACCTGTGGTTCAGTGGGATCTGGGATCAGGCTATAAGAAGGCAGACTGGCCTTTAAGGTGGACAAGGTAACTCTACAACATAAAGTAAAATTTAGTAGACTGTTAAAGGAGACCTTTTATGCTTTTCACCCTTTTCTCCAGTGTGTTATATAGGCCATTGTGCATGTAAAAGGACTTGAAAGTTAATCTCTCCCATAGAAACCCTTCTGAAGTGTCAGAAACACCTTGTTGGTAGTCCCGCCTTTATTTACTTGACTTTCTGACATCACACAATGTCACTATGTCACACATTTGCATAATATATGCCTTTATTCACTCGAACTGAAGCTACCCAGTTGTGTGAGCTGACCAATCAGAGTACACTTGGTTTTCAGGAGGGGGGATGCTTAAAGGTTATTTTTCTACAAAAACAACAACAAGGTTCCCTAAATGTTCTCTGGTGGTATTTTGTAACTGTCAGAGAAGCCTCAGGGAATGTTACCTAAAGTTTCTCTGAAGATTATGTTTGTGTAACCTTTAGAAAACCTTTGGGGAATTTATAGAACTTACAGTGAGCGTTCCCTCAAGGTTCTCTGAAGGTTACTTTTATGCTACTTTGTGTGCTCTTATGGAACGTTCTCTGAGGGTTTTCTGAAGGTTGTGAAAAATACCCTCAAGTTTCAAGGAACTTCTACTGTGGGGTTCCAGGGAACAATCCCCTACCTTTCATGTAATGGTTATGAAATGTTCCATGAACAGAGCTGACTTGTGTAGTGGGAACTGTAGTAGGGTACAGTTAACAGTAGAAATAATCAAGTACAATTACCTTCGAATTGTACCGAGTTACCACCATAATTAATGCTGCTTTTGTCAGCATCATCATAAACATCATCATGGCTCACTCATTATTAAAAAATGACTCCACATTCCAGATGTGGAATACATGAAGTGCAAGAATTTACAATTTTTTTTTTAGGTTTGCTTTTATTATCAAGGTCCGATTCAAAGTACACTGCATTTTTATACATTGTTGTCAAAAGTAATCTACAGTAAATAAGGCTTCATTGATTACTGGTACTCCTTCGTAACCAAAATCACACAGCTGGCAAAAAAGTTAAAGAAAGGCTCCCTGTTAGATGCCACAGCAGGGGTAGTGGGGTTGTATAAATTGTGTGATTTTCACTTGATAGACTATATTATAAAAGACTGCCCTTTAAGACAGCCAGAATACATGATGAGTCATTACAGTCCAGAGTTATCTGACCCTGCAACTCCTGATGATCCTGAAATCAAAGTGTACAACAGATTTGTTACTTTAAATGTGCAACTGGTCCATATTGTATTCAACATTTTAATAGACATTGTAACAGACTGTTGTGTCCATGGATGCGATTAACATGACATTTGGAAATCTCTAAAGTTTAAGAAATAAGTACTTTTCTATCCCATCTGAGGCAACAAGTGTAAAGTGATGCTTATACCATGATAACAATTAAAAACAACAAAGATGAAGAGAAGATTTGACAGTATATGATTCCCTGAAAAAGACTGAAATGTGCGTGTTTGAGAGCATGCACGTGACGTCTCACTGTTTATCAAATATTGAGAGGTTCTGACTGAGGATTCCTACTTTACAAACAGTCCCTGGCTCATTGTTGTAATGTTCCAGAGCAGCGGAGGATAGTGGTTGACAACTTGCGAAAGTGAAGTGAAAGAAAGTGTATTGGTGGTGAATGCTGGCTGAAGAAAAGTCAGGGCTAGGGCATTGGTCAGTCTTTGTGGAGCAGGTTTCGCTAGCTGACTGGCAAACCCTCATTTGTCCTCTTGTCTCGAATGGAGCGCAGCATGTCTGCCACCAGCTCCTCAAGCCCAAAAGCAGGTGCCCAGCCCCAGTCCCTCCTGGCATTGGAGTCATCAAACCTCACGGGCCAGCTGTCTGCTGCCAGATGACAAGCAAAATCCCCAAATTATTTCAAACAAGTCAGTTTCAATTTAAAATAGCTATATCAATTCCACAAATGATTGTTTCACAATAAAATTTTAATATAATATCAAGTAAAAACTTTCGGGTCCATCCAAGAAAAGACCTCAAAACCTACAGGTAAAGCTTGTCCAAGTGGCACATATTTTTAACATGTTAAAATTCTTGAAAATTAAATTTCTTGAGCAAGTGAACAAATCATCAAAAATGTTGCATAAAAACAAGCTACTGCAATTGTTCATTGTTTGAATGCAGTGTAGAATGCACAAGGAAGTCATATTTACATTTATATTTTGCAAGGTGTGTAGATTGGCCACCTGTTCAAGGTCACTCCACACAAATAGGGGGAAGCGTATCACCAGAGTAACCACCAGCTGCTGCACACTATAATCTTTGCTGTAGCTGTCTTTGTTTTCAGCGACTATCTGCCATTACTTAGTTAACTTAATTCACAACAGCTTGTCGCCCTATAGACCATATTTACACAGCAGCCATTTTCCTCTGATGTCACGCTCAGGTCAGGAAGCTCAAATGCTGGCATAGTGTTACACTGCAGCATTCAAGGTTGCAAGTCGCATATATGTAGAGAATCTTATAGATTGTTATCATTCATTTTGATAAATCAGCAACTAAAAAGATGAAATTGTGGAGGGACATCACACTATATTTCCAAGAAAAAATGAATATGACAAGATTTCACATCATCCTTCCACATTAAAAAGTAAAACAACACATTTGATAATCCGGCTCATGTTAGCATGCAACAACTTCCAAGCTACCGTCAATACAGTCAGTGCATTTCACTTTCAGGTTTAAATAAATGTCTAAGATGTTGTGACATTATTTTACAGTTGATAGTGGTTGAATGCTAATGTTAGCTTTTGTCTCACAGTAACAAATGGTTTATTAATATGTTGTTTTACCCTGAAGTATGGATAGATTTTCACATCCATTGTCTGTTCAGGAAGTGCTGAAATGATAACGTTTGTCAGATTTTCTGCATTTGTCAGACTCACAACTTGAACACAGCATTATGCTGCCCACCGCGAGTGTGGCGTCAGTGGAAAAAGGGCCACAATTTGCCAAGGACTTACTTCGATCAAACCAGGGGTGATTGTTAGAGCAGTGTTGTTGCATTTATTCTGTGTCTGTCGAATGAGTCAAAGTTAACAAACCAGTTAAGCTGGTAAAAGGGAGAAACTTAATTTAGAAAGTGTTTAGTTGTTTTGTGAGTTTATTTTGTGTATTTATTAGACTAAAAAAGCCAAGAAAGGTTGTGAAACGTAACAACCCTGCCGCTTGCACACTACTTGAGGAAGTGGTATTACGAGACAGGATGGGCCAGGGCTATTTGTAAAGTACGTTAACTTTAGTCAATATCTCTGCAACAAAATCCATCAATCCAAACTATTATCATTTTTTCACATTCTGTTGATAGTGTTTGCTCATATTTCTGGCAGAAAGATGGAAGATGGACCCTATTTTTCCAACATGTGCGATCTTTTAACAGACTGAAAACATTGCAAAGACGTGTCATCCCACACTGGTTTTATTTGTATACCACGTGTGTCCAGTCTTACCGATGGTCTGGCGGACAGAGTCGGGATTGTAGGTGACCTTCAGGTGAGGGAGGTGCTTGCGGATTTCTTGGGCCACCTCCTCTGGAGTGAAGCTCATGGCAGCGATGTTGTAGGTACGCAGGGACAGCTGGCACTCTGGGGCCTGCATGAACTCTACCGTGGCACGATGGCAGTCGGAGATATGCATCATGGGAAGGCGAGTGTTGGGACGCAGGTAGCACTCGTGGTGACCTGTGCTGAGAGCGTCGTGGAAGATCTGAACAGCATAGTCTGTGAAGACAGAGGTCATATGAGCTTAGTCCGCAACATCAAGCTGATTATAGTGAATCTATGTGGCATATGCAGACGTCCAGAGATGGAATACCTGTTGTTCCTCCTCCAGGAGTCGTGTTGACTGATATCACACCTGGGTAACGTAGGCAGCGGAAGTCCAGACCATATTTATGATGGAGATACTGAATAAAAAGATGCAAACAATATTGACATGCCACAAAATCTTGCATATATATGTCGTGGAAGAGTGTGTGTAATGTGTGTGCCCTTTCAGATTAACCTACCTCCCCCATCAGCTCTCCGTGCACTTTTGATACGCCATAAATGGTTCGAGGTCTCTGGACACAGAGGTCAGGGGCTGGGTCACGTGGAGAAGAGGGACCAAACGCTCCAATGGTGCTGGGGACAAAGAGGCGCAGGCAGTTCTCCAGGGCCAAGTCCAGCACATTATGAAGGCCTAGACGGACAGCAGAACATCAAAGTGGAGCTCAATCCATAAAAAAGGCAGCACACGTAAACGGTGTGTGTATTCAGCTCACCTGTGATGTTGATCTTGCGTGCCAAAGCCACATTAGCCTCGCCCACGGCACTGAGCAGAGCACTGTAGTGGACCAGCCAAGTGATACGATTATTTACAATCAGTTCTCGGAGAAGTTTGTAGTCCAACACATCAGCGTAAACAAATGGGCCTAGCGGGAAAAGAGGGGAACGTCAGTTAAAAGAAAACTAGCGCTTTCTTTTAAGTGTAAATTGCGTTTAAAAGACAACAAAGCAAGATTTTTGCATACCACTGCTGTAAACATGAGGCGGAGGCTTCTTGATGTCTGACAGGATTACATTCTCTGTTCCATACTGTTTCCTAGACATTAATACACAGACGATGACGTTCACATTTCAAACACCGAGCAACTTTGATGTCTCAGGAATCTCCTCACCCTAGCTCACCTCAGTATCTGTGCGAGTCCCACACCTAGCTGCCCAAGACCGCCTGCACACAGAGATAAAGCAAAATATTGTATCGCTCCAGAGAAAACAAGACAATCTTTGGGGGTCTAAAAATGAAATCAATGTTTTCGGTGCCCTGCGTTTCAGCTTTTTGTTTGTTCCAAAGCTTTATCCGAGGACAAAAAGTGACAGCAGGGTATTATTCTAACCCACAGCTGCTCATTGGCTCTTTTATGTCACCAGCACTGTCTGTACGCACCCTATTGTCATGAGTCAAAATGGGGGTCCTGCTGCTAGTGCACAGTGAAAACAACTCGAAAAGACAAAAAGACAGCACGTGTCTGTAGTATTCCACTCATGGTGTTGATGCTGCTATACACTCTTGGATTTGATTTAATTCAGACGTGAGACCTGCTTGAAAGTGATCTGAGTAAAAAGGATCCCGTCCCTCAACACCTTGTGTAACTTTTCTTTGGCCAACAGCAGAAAACTGTTGCGACACACCGACTGCGGTGGAAAACAATGCTTCAGTGTTTGGGTGGCTGTGGAAAAGTCCATCTTTTCCTGATTGAATACAGGAGGAGGAATTCAGCTGGACGTAGACATTATGAGCTCATGACGGAAAGAAAATTTGCATTACCCGTGATGAGGACGCGGGGGTTTTCCTGAGGAGGTGGGGGGCCGCAGCCCTCCTGACTGTTCCATCTGCTCATCTGCCTGGGCAAACAGCTGAAGCTGCGACTGGGCAAACTCCGCGCCCTGCTGAGACAGCCTCGGCAAAACAGGCCCAGCACAGCCGCAGTGGGCACACAGACCCGCACACACTGTTGCATATCCAGTAGCAGTCCTTTAAAAAGTTAAATTAACCGAACAATACTGATGACACAGAAGCTCCTACAACTTAGGCAAATACAAGTTGTGTTAAAGTGAAATTACAGGCAAAAAACTGAACTGAAATGATAAAGAAAGAATACGTTTTACCTGATAAAATCAGAGATCCCAGACAGATGATTCTTGATCCAAAGCAAGCTGAGGCAACTACAGCAAAAGAAAAAAGGAAACAAAAAAATCAAAAAACTATTCCTCTAAATCATGAAATAAGAGCTGATGAGACAGTTTTAGAAGCATTTTAGTGTTAGAATTAAAAGATTACCATCCACTGGGTCACCGTTTCAGTTCGCTCGACAACACTGGATATAAAAGCAGGTGAAGAAAGTCATGCTGGGCTATGTGGTTCTTGTCTACTTTGTATAATCACCAGGGCTTGTGGCTCTTGAACGGACAGGACTACAGTCTCCAGCTTGCAAAGCTCCATGAGTGCAAACATGCTGACTTGCACAGGGATTTGTATTGTGAAGAGTGTTTAGCTGAGCTTAACAGGACTGGGAGGTGTGTCCGTTACACAGTGTGCGCTATTGATAATATTTATGAGCGAATGTGCCTTACGTCAGAAAAGAATTACTCCATTGAAATTATGCAAAACAGGGAGAAAATATAGAACTCCTTAATCCGTTTTTTTAAAAACACTGGAACATGATGTGGAAATATTTTTTTTAATCATACACTTTTTATAAAAAGAATACAAAATGACTGTACATTAAGACACAGTAGTATGTTAAGACTTTGGAAATAAAAAAAATACGATGTCAACAGACACTGCAGATTTGTAACATTCTTCATTTAAACATGTTCGACATGTTCAGACTGAGTATCCACAGAAAGTGTCAGCTTCCCCCACTCGATGACCATGTTCCTTATTTCCTCCTGAGCCTCTTCTAGGTGACGAGCTTGTGGGGTCCACCTCAGAAAAAAACCTAAGGATCAGACATGGTTGGAGTCAGCAGCAACACTTCAATAAAATCCTAGAATCATCAAAGTTAGTGACACGGTTAGTTTACAGCACTGAACTACAACAATGCATGAATATCAGCCTGCCGGGGCGGATATTCAGCATTTTTCTAATATCTGTATCAGTGTTTTTTTTTATATATTCAACTGCAGAGAAAATAAATTCCTTTTTAAAATATGCTCCTTCACTCTGGTGCAGCAATATCTAACAATCAACGCTGAATAATCTGAATCTGCAAAGTAATCAGTAGCTAAAGTTATCAAACATATCTAGAAGAGTGGAATAAAGTAGCAGAAAAGAGAAAACATCAAATAAAGTACCTCAAAATTGTAATTAATTAACTGTTTTAATTCCATCATTGGTTATCGTCAGTGTGGACACCAACATTGAAGTAGGTGTTGATCACTTGCAACCTCTACTGGTCAGTTAATAGAAGTGAGGATTCAGCAGTCAATGGCAGCACAAAACAGAGCATTTACTAAAACATCAATATTGGTTATGCAGAAGGTTTCCAGCTCATTTTGGCTGATTTCCAATATTCAAGTATTTTTTTCCCCACATAACTGCAGAGAACATCAACACGCTTCACCGATCACAGTCATATTTTTGGCGAACGATGAACTGAATGTAACTATTTGCAACTAATGAACATGAACAAGAGCGCCACAAACATAAGACTGACTGGGAGTTATAAAATGGAGGAGGGTAATGTTTCATTTCGAGTAATCTCTGCGCTGAAGAGTTTAAGTTCATTGCAATTCATTGAAAATCCAGTGGTGGGCTATACTTTATAGCCTAATGCAGGCTCAACATCATAAATAAAAGCACTGTGATTTCATTTGAAGCTACTGTGTTATAGGAGCTTCACTGCTGACACCAACTACAGGACAGAAACATGAGATCAAGTTACAATACATGTGCCAACTAAAGCTTACCTCTCCAAAGCTGCAGGGACTGAGGGTGCACTGAGGGCCAGATTGCTAGCTCATTGGGCTCATACAGAGGGTTAGAGTAGTAATCTCTCTCCCCGGGCCTCAACAGGGCCCAGAACAAACAGTGAGTGTTCCCCATCACTCCTAGAGAACACCTGCCAGGGAAGGAAACAGGTGGGAGGGAAGAGTAGTGTGTGAGAAGATGAAGCTGTTGGGTGTCTGCGTCAACCTTTAAATTCAAAGTGCCCAGTCGCTCGGAGAGGTGCGGCTGACCTTTCCTGATGGCTGTTGCAAAGGAAGGTGCCATAGTTGGATGCGTAAGCCTCAGTGGCCAGCCTCAGAAGCAGCGCCTCAGAGAAGCCCAGTGCCAGAGGGAACTGACGCAGCAGCTGCCACACGCAGTCCAGCAGCAGCAGGAAGACCGGGGACTCCAGCTGGAGACGGGCATGGGAGTAGGCAAAGTGGGCACATCGCTGCTGAAACGGGTGTCCTGCCTGAAGAGAAGAACACATGATGGGCACAGTCTTGTTCTCTAAAGACATTCGAGGTGTTTACATGTCTTGGGGGGTACACTATTGCAGATAAGATTTATACTCACAAATCTTTACAAATTAGGCATCTTCCAGTCTTTGACACATGCACAGACACACAGCACACTCACTTGTATCCACTCCCTCTCCAGCAGAGCCAGGAAGCCCTCCAGCGTGCGGCAGCGTGGGTCCATGATGAGCTGGGCCAGAGTGCTGATGAGCAAACTGGAGTCTGTCCCCTCAGAGCCGTGAACCAGAACCGAATGACCATCCCTGGATGAAACCCACACATGTACATTAATACAGTTATGTTCTTCCACATGGATAAGAAAAGGCATACATGCATTCATTTAATTGCTAAGAAGTTACTGAAGCCCTTCTACTGGTGCTGTTGACATGTGGCAGACTGCCCCTGCAGACAAGTCCATAAAAGAACTGCAATTTGCGCATCACTAAATGTATTCTATTTTAACTGTGTACAGGTTCAATTAATTAAATATTATTAATTTGTTCACACATTATAACTGTGGATTTTACCTGTGTGAAAGTGAAAAAAAGAAATTTCTAAAAAGGTTGTTTGGACACAGTTTGCAGTTATACATGCAGGAGATCAGAGCACACAAACTGCAATCCTAACACAGACACACACAGTGTGTGTAGTTCCCACCTCTCCACGCACTCCGCCAGCAGGCCAGCAGTCGACAGAGCTGTCTGGACGTGAGAAAGCCACTTTGAATTCTCCAGCTTGCTGAGCCATCGATCCATATTATTGGACGAGTCACCACAAGCCTCCACCAGTTTAATTAGACTCTCCTGCAGTGCTTTACCCCTGTGCGCACACATAAAGACAGAGAGTTTGACGGGACAGAGCGGTTACTATAGAAAGGTGAGCAGCATCCGCTTCCACTAAACACTTTTTT
>CAEMYA010000506.1:9140743-9201341 GCA_903131615.1 Diplodus sargus | reverse complement strand
AAACAGAACATAAGAAAAACACATTCAACAATGCTGCCTTTGGGACGTACCCTTCACCACCGCAACATGCAATTCGCAGAGGAAGGTGTCTTTCTATTAAACACCAAATCAAGCACATTCCTGAGTTAAAGGAAAACAAGTGAGAGCTAAGCAACGGGGACATCCTGACTCTCGACCCCTGCATTCAGCTTTGCTGGCACTTTCCTGTCATGTGGATGTTAGATCATTGCTAGAAATGGTTGCCTGTGAGTGGCTGGGTGTGCAGGCTGTATGTTTTGCATTACATCCATTTGTAGTGTTTAGTATGTTTCTTACGAGCTCCTTCATTTGACTGTAGTGCTTTTCAGGGGATGAGAGACCCCACTGGTCCTGCAGGCTGAGATCAGAGGGTCTGTAAAAGAAAGGGTACATCTCCGACACGCTGTCCAGACAGGACAGGGTCTACAGAGAGAGGAATGGGAGATTGTTGTAAGAAATGTCATGAGTGTAATCGAATGTAAAGAACAGATTTGTAGTCAAATTATTGTATCATACCTCAATGGAGTGTGCAATGTTGAGACACTGCTCCATGCCTGGGATCTCAAGCTGGAGCACTCGCAGATCTTTACACTTAATGGTAATTGTCCCTGAAGATCCAGATATCCTACATACACACAAGCACACAAAACGGTAGAAACAATGCCCCTGTGCACACTTCCCGCCTCGCCCCTCATGCTTTGACGCACAAAGTTTGACTTACAGCAGCAAAGAAAGGCGAAACCCAGTCAGCTGAGAAACAAACTGGGTCTGCAGTCGCTACTGTCGCTGGCCAAAAATATATCAAATGTTCTCAACGCATAGGCTTTCGCCAAGCTAATACAAAGCTGTTAGTAGCAAGCAACACACAACATGTTTTGAGTTTGTATGTGTGTGTGTGTGTGTGTGTGTGTGTGGAAGATAATGAGAAACCAGAGTTGCTGTAATCTTATTAGCACATTTCCTATTTCAGCACACAGTAGACACATGGCAACACAGATGATGTCCAACCTTTCACCACGGAGTGCATTAGAGAAGAGGCCCGAATAGGCCAAAAGGTTTTCCACACTGGTTAAAAAGATTTGAGGAATAATGGAATTAGACATGAATTAGACACTGACACAGTTAGTTGTGTGAATTAGTGTATTTTTGTTTTGTTTGTAATAAGTGTTAAAATGATCCAGTGATCAAGTGCCGTAATTAGTGTTCCAAGCAGTCAAATCAGGCTTACAGTTGAATTTTGTTGAATCAAATGTACTTAGGAATAAAAATGACTATTTACTACTGTTGTAGAGCTTAGTTTCATGAGGTAATGCTCAACTGAACTACTCAATCTAAAGTATGTCATTGCAGTGATGATGAGGCGCCACCTCTCAGTCCTCCTCCCCCACCTTTTCTCTATGGCATCGATGCTCCTGAGGAGCAGCAGGACCTGCCGGGAGCTGCCCTCGTCTCTCTCCGAGAAGAGCAGGTGGTGGCCGGTGATGCACAGGGTGCCTCTGCTCGGCGGGTGCAGCGGCTGTCGGAGGACAACATCCTCCACGTTGGCCGTCTTGATGTGCTCAGAAAACTCCATCAATCACAAAACATTCAAAAGAAAAGAAAAGAAAAGAAAAAAACAAACAACACCTTCCGCTCCTGAACTTCTGCAGTGCACTTCAAATCACTTCCTCGCCTCTCTTGTCAGAAAATGAAAGCAACCTCCCTCCTCCTGCTCAGTCACTCACTCACTCTCTCGGGCTGTTGTTGGGTAGGGCTGCAGATGCGCTCTGTTTATTTGGCGATAAGGAGCCTATAAATAGAGCCATTTCCACCTGAACACAGTCGGCCCCGGAGTGCAGCTACACCTTCTGTCGCACAGGTGGCTGAGCAGTGAGCACGCGACCGCTCTGGCAGTGGAAACGCACGGCTCGAGGCGACAGAAGGCGGAAGTGGACGTTTCCTGAGAAAGAGCAGCACTGAGATGTGTCACAAAATGCTGGTAAAAGTTCTGCAGGCGACATTGTGCGTGTGGGGGAGACTGGTGTGCTTGGTAGGTATAATAGACGACCACAAGATGGCGGCATAGTCAAACGTAAAGAGTGGGTAGCTCGCGAGCGCGACTCGCCAGACAATATTCCTGTGGTTCAATGCAGCGGTGGAAGAAGTTTCTTCTAGAAGTGTCAGCACAGTGTAGAGATGGTAAGCATCAAAAGTACACATGTAGAATTCAAAGTATTAGATTATTATATTAATGCTAAAATGCCCCACTTTAAGTATCAAGTCATTATATTTAGTCTATAACGCACCATATAGAGCATTATATGATTATTATTATTATTATTATTATTATTAATACGCACCATTTAAAGTAAAATATTATTGTATTAAGGCTAGAATCCCCTATGTAGAGCCCTTGATTATTATACTTTTGTTATATAATCATATTTAGGCTAGAATGCTCCATTTATAGTTTTATATCATTATATAAAGGCAATATTATGTTATGGTTTTGGTATTAATGATGCACAAGAGTGCATGTGGCATTTTAATGTCATAATAGGTTAGCTGAAGCATTTTCAGTTGGTCACTTTTATATGGGACGTTTATTCTTAAAATGACGTGTAACTAAACTACTAAAATAACTTTACTATTCTCCTCAGAGAAAAGTATAATATTTCCTTTTTTTATACGTAGTACAGTGGTGGATTTAAAACCAAAACTAGGCCTACATTTACTGGCTTACTAAAAGGGTGCTTTTATAGCTTACTTGAGTATTTTCATTGTATGCTATTTCATACTTTAAATTCATTAATATAGCACTCACAGTGGACATTTTCTTGCTATGTATAACTTTATTTTTCCTTCTATAGATAGGTTTGATTGTTAATACTTTGCTTGTAATGGAGAATTTACAAACTTGCCTAAACTTGAGTACTTAACTAACTTAACTAAAAAAGATTAACCTGGTGACTGATGACGCAGAAGTATAAAAAAACAGTCTAGCACACCAAGTACCCTAAAATTATACTGGAGGTTACTTAGTTACTAAGTTACTTAGAAATCGTTAAAACAAATCACAAAACAGTGGATGTAGTGTTGACAGTGTAAATCTGCGTCACAGTTCATTCCAAAATCTCAAAATGATTTTATTTAGAATTTCTTAACGCACAGTTCACAACTTTTTTTTCTCAATCCAAATGTGATTGAGCGACCCCTGGGCTTTGCTGGATATCCCACTTCCTTACACACACACACAAACAAAACTATCAGCCTGTCCTCTGCGGGATGGGCGGTCACTGCCTCTTATAAAGGAGGTGAGGACCTGTTGCGCTCTAATCGCCGGGCTGCCGATCCAGACAGCGAATTCCTCAAGGGGCGCATTCATCATGGATTCTAAAGAGTTCGGAGACGAGTCCTCCGAGGGAGACACCGAGGACCTGGACAGCGTGAAAGCACTCACAGAGAAGCTGAAGTTGCAGACCCGCAGACCATCCTATCTGGAGTGGCAGGAGCGGGTACAGAGCCGGCCGTGGATCGAGAGTTATTCAGCGCACAGTCCGGAGTCTGGAGGAGAAGTCGTTTCCATGCCTGCGACTCAGAGAAATGACGACTCAGAGGTGGCTGTGCGCAGCATCTGTGGCTTTGACACTATTGATGATGCTTTGGAGTTCCTGAGAAAAGAGCTGGTGAGTGCTGTCATTTTAGCTCTGATCATGTTGCAAATTGCACTGTGCCAAATAAAGTACCTCTAAAGTTCCCCATTCCAGCACTTGTGTGAAATATATCTATCTCCCTGCTTCACCTCTCAGATAGATAGTCATCTTTGACTTATGGAATTGCATGACTGACTACCAGCAAGCCCTCATAGCTTAGACAAACTGCTTGTCAAACAATACGGTGTCTGCTTTCTCACGCTCTCATCCACAGCCGGTATCGTACTCATGCCAGTGATTTACACGCCTTGATAAGAAGATAAAAAAAACTGTAAACCAGATGCGAGCTTCCACAAATGTTCTGGTTTCTCAGTGATGCCCACGTTCTCTCCAACCTCCCCCCTAACCCTCCCGACCTCTCACCCCTCAGAGGGAGATGCAGGTTCAGGACAACCGCCTGGCCCGCCAGCTGATCCACCTGCGTGCGGAGATCCACCGGCTGAAAGTGGAGCAGGTGTGCGACCGCCACAAGGAGATGCTGGACGACGCCACGTACGAGCTGGAGGAGTGCGGCGAGGAGTCGGACCTGCTGTGTGACATCCCGATGAAGGCTGCCTTCGCTCTGTCCACCCCACTCAAACACCTGGGCCTCACCAAGATGAACATCAACTCCAGACGTTTCTCACTGTGTTAAAACCTCTAACTTTAGTCGTGTAACATTCAGGACATTCCCCTCACCTCCCATGTGTTTGTGTTGGCAAGTAGGGTTATTTCCTCTTTTGGAGGAAGGTGTGTTTCAGGACCGAGCGAAAGGGAGATTGCCAGGTTTGGTGCCCTAGGTGGAAGTGAAAATGACTCCTTTGATTCTCACCTTGGCCTGACATGCATGAAGAAGCGTCAGCATGCAGACCTGCAGGGGCACACACCCTTAATACAAACATGCCCTCCTGGTGGACGGAGCATCTGCTGCGCCACTGTCAACTGTTCTTTGCACTGTGCAGTGTTCGTTAGAGTATTTAGGTGAAGACTAGCTAGACTGAACTGTAAATGTAGATATGGAATGGGCATTATTTCCAGTATCTTATTTCGATTGATTTGGTAGCGTGCAAAACAAAGTTTCATATATGCCAAAGAAGTTGAGGACAGTTACAGGAAGAGTAGTGCTGACTTCAGCATAGTGGACAGTGTCTTCTGACAGCTTGTCTTATTTTTGTATATCAGTGGTTTCCAACCTAGCTGTCAGGACCCAGAAAAGGCATCACAACACAAATATGAGAGGTGGCGAGCTGATTAAATCTGAATCGCCAGAATAAATGTAGTCACTGTGCATTTCTGCAAACTTATGAAACTTAACTTTTTATATGTTGCAAAACTACATTTTATATGTTCAATTTTCAGTTTTATTTTTTGACAATGCTATGCTTATGGTTGGGGTAGATTTAGGCACAAAACCCACTTGTTTATGGACAGGGAAAGATCATGTTTTGGCTTATGTGGTTCTATCATGATGTCTCAGTAAAAATATCAAGTTTTAGCTAGAAATTATCCTGGTTTTTCATAAAAAAAATATCAGCTTTTTGTTGATTAATATAGGACTAGAAAATGTCCAGACACCTTGTTGAAAATACCCAGCGGTTTCACGGTTGCAGATTTTAAAACACTATCTGAAACAGTGATCTCTTGTGTGGCAGCTGTGCAAATGCCGTGCAAACAGTGTTCTCTCATGAAAAATATCCAGCGGGTTAGCTTGTGCAGATTTTAAAACACCATCAAAAAACGGCGGTCAGCAGTACAAAGGTTGAAACGTTGTAATGAACAGTGGACTTTCGCTTTAGGCAGTACTGATGTTGAAATGCTGTCTCGAACAGTGGTCTCTTGTCAAAAATATGCAGTGGTTTTTCTCTCTTTCGCTCTTACAGACGTTAAAACACCAGCACAACCAGTGGTCTGGTCTCTCCCGTAACCAACAGCAGACCAAATGTTGAAACGCTGTCTCAAACAGTGGTCTCTCACTTGGCAGCAGTACAGACGCTACCATGTTTACCGCATGTCGAAAGGCCTGGCTGTCCACGAACCCCTCCTCCTCCAGACATGATACTCAGATCATATACACGTAATCTGAATGTGATATGACAGGTATTATAGAAATGTTGATGATACGTATGAAACATGCAAGTCCAAAAAGGCTTTTAACACAAACCTTTAAATGCTCCATTTTAACAGGTCACAAGATAAAAAAGGTACGGAGCCAATGCTTCACACTACTTGTACTAGTACATTTTTTGTGGAGTTGGCTGAAATAGAAAAAGTATGAAGGTGGCATATCTGGTGTGAACTGGTCGGATAAAGGAAATGTTCAACAGCACTTTTATGTAAATTGAGTGAATCTGTGGAAGCCTTCATCTAGCTGACTGTCTCTAACTTTGTCCTCAGGGGAAGTGGGAGGTCACACTCCAGCATTTTTACACCTCGTCTTCACGAACCAAAAATATCTCCATAGCCTCACCACTGCAGTGACAGCGCCCAGGAAGCTATGCTTAATGCATTTTGTTTTCCATTACCATGTCCAGATGCGGCAGAGCACGGTTTGGAAACTATATATGGCCGGACACGTGACCAAGTGTATTTTGTTGCTGCGTGGACAGTTGAGGGAGAGTTAAATCATTTATCATATAGCTTACCAGTAACAACAAATAGGAAGAAGAAGGTATTTTTGTTGATTGTAAATATAAAAAGGATGCTACAATTAGCCTTATTAGATTGTTAAATCATGCTACTGTATTATGAATGTATCTACATGACAAATGAGTGTAAAAGCAAAATGCCTTAAAATGTAAAGTTGTTATTTTCTGTTGTACATACAAGACGATATTGAATAAACTTAACTATATCTATTTTGCTTGTAAGTGATATTTTATCAGTAATTAAACTAACCCTTGTTTATCACATGTGCAATTGGTATTTTGGACTGGCTCTTTGCATTTGTTAATACACAATTTACCTTTAGTATTATCTAGGCCAAGTGTCACCATATAATTCACCAAATCCAGCCCTCGTTCTTAAACCCAACCTGCACAATAGTCTTTTCTTTTCTTCCCTGACACATTCATGACCTGGTGTAATATCCAAACATATGAATGGGGCCCTACAGGGATGTGCAGAACCATAGACATTGTTGGGCATAATTAGTTAAACAGGAAACCGAATATGCCTTAGTAGACTGTGGTCAATATGTGAAACGAGAGCACAACTGTGACTGCTGAAAGGTGCAAACTGTCACATACTTCAGGACACATGACTTCATGTGATGACCTCAATAAGGGAAATTAATATCATATGGAAAATGCACAGAAGCAGAGGTATTGTGCCTCCGGGCCTCTTTGGTGAGTGCTTTTAGAAGAAAGCTTCGCAGACTTGTGTTTCTCATGCCACTCAGCACTGCCCTGCAGATACTTTCCCTCGACCTTTTCCCCATATCATACCACATGTCATCGTATGAGCAGCAGCTGACATCAGAGAGTAAATAAAGCACATAGTTTTGATATGAACTTATGCAAACTTAAAAACGCATGGTATTTGAATTTGCTCAAGACTCTTAAAAGTGTACGTGAGTGCACATCTGCAGGGAAACAAAAGCGGCTGTCGCTCACATGAAAGAGGCCAACACCTGCATCAAGAGGCGGGCGGGAGGAGGGTTGGAAAACTTTCCACATATTGATATTATCTCTGGTTGATTGCGTAACAGAATGTGATTTCCAACCACATTTGGAAGTAGTGACAAGTGCGGTTGAGGGTAAACTAGGAATACCCTTTAAGGCTCATAGGGCCCTCCAAAATGTGAGCTTGAAGATGATGAAGCGAGATGATCCACGGTGTTATTCCATCAGATTAATGAGGAATTTGTGCCTGTTAGGATTGTTCCACCAGAAACATACCATTGCTATTTTCTCGTATTATTGTCTTATTGTAATCAGCTCAGCAAAAGGGTCTGCAGCATACATCCCTGTCAAAATGTCAAAAAAGGTGAGACTGCTTCGCTCATCCTCCTATACAGTCTCTCAGTTATGTGCTTTAACGGAAAAAGAGTGAGCTCAGGTGGTTTCATCGCAAGTGACACTTAATCTATGCTGTGGCAGTCATCTAAGCACATTTTTCTGTGCACTTCCTGTAATGTTTGGACTGACTTCCTGCCAGTGCATGCTCTGTAGCAGCAGCCGTTCACCACAAGAGAAGAGATGCGGCCCACAGCAGAGCTGTCTGAGAGGTAGAAAACGCGACAGCACAGGCTCGGAGTGTGTTGGGAGCCAGAGAGGCTTTTTAATTCACGTCTCCACTCAGGGCTCAAAGTTACCGTGCTGTGGCCCCTGCTCAACAAAGAGGTGTTGATCTGTAAGATGGTCATTCACTGATTGATATATTTTTTTTCTTTGTGGGTGATTTTGTCTATTTTTTTGGCAAGATTGACCCGTAAAAACCAAGGTCAGGGTCTCTTTTTTGAATGGTCCGCTGGCCGCAGAGCAGACACAAACCACATGTGTGACTGACACAAATAGCCCTGTTGTCTTGTTGTCTGGATAGTGGCCAGAAACCACTTAACAGGAAACACAACAGCTCCAAATAACAAAACGCTCTTTTGTGTGGCTATAGTGTAATCATATGTGACTAATTATAATACTGCTACGATCAATCTGCTACTGTCTCATCAAATGCTCTCTTGCATGGTAAGTTCTTTTGGATAGCGTTGCATATAGTATCCATAAGTCATATAAAGTATCTGATATGATACATGTACTTAGCACCAAAAGTTCAATTAAAGGTAAATTGAGTATACATTTACACAAATGTATAAACTAGATACTTGGCACTGACTTGGCGTTATCGATGTTGGTGTTTTCAGCGATGGTGTTATCAGATCTGATAGTCAGCATTTCTCTGATTATTAGAATCAGCTTCTTTTTTTTCTTTATCTGATGGCAGATGCAAATTATTTTTTTTTCAAATAGGCTGCTTTAGCTCTGATGCAGGGTGTAATCTGCAAAGTAGCTAGTAAGGTTATAAACTTAATGTAGTGCAGTAAAAAGTACATTTGCCTCCAAATGTAGTGGAATGGAAGTATGAAGTGGCAGAAAATGTAGATAGTGCCTCAAAGTACCTCAAGGTTGTACTTAAGTACAGTACCTGAGTATATGTGATGGTTACATTCCATCACTGCTTTTGGATAACCCTGGACCACCACCTCAACCCTGGCGGTGTTCCTCACCTTTAAAGGTCACAGACTAACAACTGTTACACACAAGAGTAGCATAAACATAAATATAACCCCACCAGTGTCTCCTATCCTCCTTGTCTAACTGTATTGGAACATTTACATCTTTGGGAGAGGCGCTGTCCTGACCCAATAACCATGGAGCCCATGACGTTCCCCTCGCTCTGCTCACACACAGCTGCATGGTAAAGCACCTGTTAGAAGCCTGCAGAGCAACCCCTCAACCTTTCAACGACAGGAAGTTCTCTGGGCTGCTCTCCTCCACTCTGCGCTCTGCGTTTGCGTGTGTGTGAACAGACACATATCAGCAATAAGAGAAGCGGATGATGACATCTTCACACCCAGGCTCCGGTGGTGAAAAACTCAAAAACTGCTAACAAACACAAGAACTATTAAACACAGAATATCTCTATGGCGGTGCTTGAAATCTGATATTACCGGACACTTGAAGAGAAAACTCATACTTCAAGAGGTAAGTTTCAAACTCGTGATTTGATCAGTTACATAGTTAAAAAATGGAGAAAGAAAAGACTGCGATTGCGGTAGATAACATTATCATATTTGTTACATAAAACATGTTGTGTAAAGCGGAGGGGTTGATTAGAGTAGCCCAAAGGATTGATCTTTCGACATTTTTGTGAAATACATTGTACTTTGAAAGTTGACATAAAGCAGGATATGCCCACACCCAGAAGTGATGGCCAATTGCCAAAAGTACATATTTTGTTTGATATAATTTAATATAAAACTAGCAAATAAATACATATTCAGCTACTGGTTGTGTCATCGTCACTGTTGTTAAAAAAAAACATTATTTCAAAGAAAATGGGACCACATAGGAACAAGAATGCTTTTGCACCTCAATAAAACATAAACTCTATCGTATTAATTCATCTCTTAAGTTTACTATTAAAATCTAACAAAGACATCAGGCATTTTTGTGTTTTAATGAATGTTTATCTGTCACGCCACCAACATGTCTAAATGCAAGAGATAATGACAAGATGTGAAGTACAAAATCGGAAAATCAAACCTCAAACTGTAAATGTGAAATTGATACAACAGCAAACAAAAAAAAAATCCACATAAAGGCTTTATTGTGTAAATGTCAATCGTTTTGTAGGGTTCAAATGTCTTTTGAAAAGATGTAGTTTTAGCCCACAGGCTTCTCGTACATCAACTTATTTTCTCAATACCCATAATACTTTGCAAACAGTGGCAATCTTCGTTATTTGTTTAGAACGACCCTCAAGCTACAGATCATAGAAAGGAGAGGGTAGCCCCTCAATGGAAAATGCTGACTTTGTTTGTGTGACTCCTTGAGTGCTCACTTGCAGGCGTAGGAGTGCTGATCATTCCAAAACTTCTGGTGATTCTCCACTGATTTGCTCCTCGGGTCTCAGTACAGTGGTGTGTTGTTACTGCCGGGTCAGGCCTCCTCAGATTTTCTCACGGCTCGGAGCCCTTGGGACAGACGACTGCTGCGATTAGCCCACTGACCCTGTTCCACGAATGGCCCAATGGGAGCCAAGTGATCTTGAGAAAACCAGTTCGCACAGGGCACCAGCGTAAAGCACAGTGTAGAGCACGTGCAGACGTTGGATTATTCAAGATTAGTCTTTGTGGACTTTGGTAAAGCCTGATATTCAAGTCTCAATTAGAATTCGAACATGTAACCGCCTGAGTATTGCAACACTGAAAGTTGTGGAAACAAGGCGGTCGTTTGTTGCAGGTCAGCATGTGATTTTATATCACTGTCCTGTAAATGTTTATACAGTGTCAAAACAGTGTCTAAGAATGGAAGCTTTTACAGTAATCCGCCTCGTAGTTTCCAGCTCCATTCACCGTCAAGCCTCCATTTTGAGGCGAGGCCCACAGGCACATCCGATTCAAGCAGTTCTCTGAAACAAAAACATTTTCTTTAAGCGTCCTTCGCCCGTAAATCTTAAAATGCAACCATGAAAGAGGTCTAAAAATGATTTGTGGAAAATTACATGATTTTGCTAAGAGTATTAGTTTGTTCTCAATTAAAAACTGTCTTGGATTGGTGTGAGAGACATTTATTTGCCGGTCAGAAATAAAACACTTCCGACAGAGAATTATTTGCAATTAAAAAAATAAGTAATTGTCTTTTCTTTTTTTTTAACACTTTGTTGCCTATTCTCAACCTTTTAAAAAACAGCTTGAACCTCTGAATTGCAGGAAAGATGGGCTGTAACTGCAGCTCCGACTATTCAGACAGCGAGTGGATCGAGAACTTGGATGACATTTGTGAACACTGCAACTGTCCCATAGCTCCTCAGTCATGCAATCCAGTGAGTGTCAACACACATTTTGTATTTGACGTGTTGTTTTTTTTTGTTTGTTTAACAGGGGCAGCACATTGTGCCATGTGGTGTGTTTACGTGTGTAAATGACTTTGACATGGGTGGGTTTTGGTTGTTGGTGTGGTTGAATGTGAGTGACCCCACTACAAAAATATACACAAGGAAATACACATGAGGTGACTTCAGTTAGAAGGGTGTGATCCCATTTCCCACAATTCATTTCAAATTGTGTAAATTACGTAAACATAACTGAGAAAAATATAAAGTAAAATCCGCTATTAATCCAGTAAAGTTTTACAGCATCCATGATTGCGAGGGAAGTTGTCTTTTGTTTGTGTCTGATTAAATGGCAGTGTAATTACTCTCTCACTGTTGTTTGTTTCCTCTCCATGAGTTAGATGAACCATTAGATTAGAAATAAAGGAGAAAGCCACCTGTGTGTGCCACAGTAAACCGAGACACATCGTCTGGGAGAAAACTGCTGATGGTTTTAGTGACGAGATCTGTGCAATAGAGCAGAAACGCACATAGCTTTCATTTTTCTACGGAAAGTTGAATACAAAATTTGTCTACTCTTGTTTTTCCCCCACCAGTACACAGACCAGCTGATTCCCTTTCAGCCATCAAATCATTCGCCCCCTACATCTCCTTTACCAGGTGAGACAGTGTATTTTCCGTCATGTGCTTGTGCGTGTACAAATGTTACGTGAAGCAGAGGGGGTTGATTGTATTGTATTCGCGCACAATACAGTTATTCGAGTCAAGTTTCATGCAGAGCTTTAAGATTTTCTGGAAGGTATTATTGAATATATAAAGAAATTATATTGCAAAAATTGAAATACATTTTCAAAAGCTTTTGATTTTGTCCTTTACACCAAAATCAAATTGATGTATATTTATATATAAGTATGTTTTACATCACCATGGCATCTCTGTTTCAAATCTTTTAACTTCTCACCCCTTACATTTTGTGTAAGCCTTTTACATTTCACCCACACAGCATTTTCCCTTTTTCCCACCAATTTCCTGGGAACATTTCCGTTTACTGCTTTCACTGTATCCCCCGGTGTCTCATATCAATCTGTGGTTGCTGTATTATATTTCAATCTTGAAGTTAAAAAAGCTAATCGCTGTATGCTGGAATTTTTTGTAGCTCCTTGTAGGCTCTTTGGAAACAAAATACATCAGTAATTATGGAAATCAAAGGAAAACAATTTGATGCACATGTCTTAAAATGCAAATTAAACTGGGAATTTCCATTTTTCACACAAGAAAAGTATGGCGTTGGAGAATCACATATAGACACGGTACTAATAGCTATGCTGTCATGAGTTTCTGATTCTGTACAGCTCACCTTCAGCCACCTGATCAAACTTGTCTAACCATCACAAACTCTCTCTATTTACCATGCTTGGCAAACGTGATTTGTCAAAATATTAATAAATAGTTTGAAGGAATTTGAACTCAAGCACACGACATTCCTCTTGCAGACAACCTCGTGGTGGCCATTTACAGTTATGAACCCAACCATGATGGTGACCTGGGCTTTGAGAAGGGAGACAAACTCAAGATCCTCAACAAGTAAGCTGCTGATTTATACATTGTAAACCATGTTAAAAAAAATTATTTTGAATTACGTTTTCAGACCAACCACGACACCTGAAAGTTACGCTAAGTGTGTAGGACCGCTACATACACAGCAAGATAATCCCCTGTGCATGCTTGCCAATTATGTTAACTATCATCTACCGCTCCAGAAATCTAACCTGGGTCTTCACGGTGGCCTCGCGACCTGAGGCACAGATCGTGTAATCTCCTTTCCGAGTGGGGACTTACTGACTGTCAACACCCCCCCCCGCTCTCGCCCCGTGTTCCCTGTCTCTATACGCTATACTGTAACACACAAATACACATAAATACAGGAAATAAAGGTACATGTTGTGCTGGCAGAACAGATCTGCAGAGTTGTTGTTTAGCTATAAAATAGGTAATTCACTATGAAGAAAAATGCAACACTTTTTTTCTCATTTCAGTTTTTAATAAAACAAATGATAGTCTCTAGAAATGTGAAAAAGCTTAGGAGGAATGATTTATTTGGTTTTATTTGAGCCACAAAGTCATGTCTTTTGGTCATGTCTGTGTTTTGTTTATGTTTTCACAAGGTAATCTAGGTATAAATGTAGGTAAAAATGACTAAATTTTGGTTCCTTGGGCATAAACCCCTAATTATTATAAACATTTCCTTTGTTTTACCCTCATCATCTTTTGTCCAAAGGGGCCACCAGAATCAACCAAAAAGGATTTTTCCCCCCCCTTGTAGTAGCTTTAATGGTGCAGTATGAATTTATAATTGAGACATTCAAAAATCAACTAAAAATTAGTGTGAAGTAATACAAGTTTTGATGTTATGGTACTGATATATTGTGTTGAAGAGACATCTACTGAAGTTAGCATGCAATCCAGCTAGCCCCGTCCCATCCCAGTCCAAACCTCTGTGCCAGCCTCGTAAGCACCAACATTCACCTGGTGCTCTGAGCTCCCAGTCTAGACCACTAGATGCAGTGGTAAACCAGCTAAATAGAGTTATCAGCAGCTACTCTGGCGACATGCTGACCCCAAGTTGTTTTTAATAATTAAAAATTGTTAGCGGACAATTCTTACACATTGCACCTTTAATCAAAACGAAACAAGTTAGTGCTCTACATACTTGGTGCAACGATCATTTTCATTACAAAGACTCTTTTTGCCTGAAGGGGCTGAATGAAACTGTGCTCATATACTGCTGTCTCTTTTACCACCCAGGGAGGATCCTGAGTGGTATCTGGCAGAGTCTCTCACCACAGGCCAGCAAGGCTACATCCCATACAACTTTGTTGCAATGACCACAGTGGAGACTGAACCGTACGTCATACAGGAAACATAACGATACCGCTCTCAGCACCATGTGACTTAACCTAACATATACCACCATCTCACAAAATTCATGCTGTGTCCCAGAGTGGAAAGGAAGTGGTGAGCTCAAAGCATGAAGCATGTTGTGTTTTTGTGCTGCAGGTGGTTCTTTAAGAACATCTCTAGAAACGAAGCCATGAGGCTCCTCCTGGCTCCCGGGAATACGCTGGGCTCGTTCCTGATTCGAGAGAGCGAGACGACCCCAGGTGATTGACTGCTACACAATCTACACATATTCTGTTTCACAAGGTTGTTTCTCAGCGGTATACACAAGTATGGTCTGTCACATTTGCTTAAGGGTCCTTCCTATAGCATTTCATAGAATCATACTAGTGAGATAATACTTGAGAAAATGACTTGGAACCACAATTTTTTTGTTCTTGTTATTACTGGCAGCGTTTCTAAAATAGGACCCATTTGGTCAGCTGCAGAATGAAATAACTGTTAAGTCTGATTGAGTTTGCTCCTGTGCTACTGAAATATAGTTAGAAATGTATTGAACGATGTTAAAATGCTACACAAATGGTTTTATGTGAAATATGAAATCATTTCACACTCGATCATGCTTCTTCTTTTGCTCAGGCTCATACTCCTTATCGATCAGGGACTTGGACCACAACACCGGCGAGGGAGTCAAGCACTACAGAATCCGCAACATGGACAACGGCGGCTTCTACATCACAGCCAAGATATCCTTTAACTCGCTGAAGGAGCTGGTCCAGCATCATTCACGTGCGTGCAGCCTCTTAAGGGGATTAATCAGGCTCATAATGCGTTGGTCTTTACCTGAATAAGTTCAAACATGTCTCCTCACTCATGTTTCCATCCAGGTGATGCAGATGGGTTGTGCACAAAGCTGATGAAGCCGTGTCAGTCGAGGGCGCCGCAGAAGCCGTGGTGGCAGGATGAGTGGGAGATTCCCAGAGAGTCCCTGAAGCTGGAGCGCAGGCTCGGAGCGGGACAGTTTGGAGAAGTCTGGATGGGTGAGTGACAGGTCATGAGTTCTGGAAAGAGTATTTCACATGTATCTTTTTTTAACACTTTGAGTGCCACCAGCTGACTGCCATCTTTTTCCATAATATTGAAGAGAAGGCAGATGTCTCCAGGTACTCTTGATTTTGGGGTGAACAGCCCCTTTAAGTTCAATCACTTAAGTGTTCATTTTGTCCATTTTGTACAACCGTTTTGCAAAGATACATCACATGCACAAAGCCCAGTTGCTCAATTGTCAAGTTGTGGGTTTGAATGTGTGTCTGCTAGCAAGCCATTTGCCAGGGTTTTTTCTGCAGTGTATGCGGAACAGTTTCCTCCACACAGCCTTAATTGTAGGCTTGTATGAGCTGGTTAACTGGAGAATGATGTGAGGTTTTATCCCTGTACAGCAACACTAGAACTATTTGAACCTTCCTTTGAAATGAGCTCCCGAATTAGAGAAATTGTCTCTCTACAATTGTTGCATGAATGTCTATTGTCATAGTGGAATATTGAGGTAAACAAGAAGGAAAAATGTTTTGTTTAGAAGGGTATCCACTGAAATTATCTGGGCCACAACCCTCTTACTGTTTTCCATCCACATTTGCCAGCTCAATTCAGCATCCCAAACAAACCACTGTATTAGAGCTAAACATTGCCAACCATGGAGCTCTATGTCCTCATTTCACAGCCACTTTTATTTACAGTATCTCCTTGCATGTAGCCTGGGCACTGTATTTGTTTCTTTATCCTCGTCCAAACTCTGGGCGCACTTGAATAATGGGAGTGACTGTCATTTGACTCTGTAGTGTTTACTCTTGTCAGATAACGTGAAAATATGCGATAACCATATTTTCTAGCCAGAAGATTTCCATAGTAGATAAAAGAGATGGAGGAATGCTTTGGGTAATGATCGTCATTTGTTTCCAGCATTGCGAACCTTCATGCGTGGTGTGAGATGTTCACAGTGTTTTCTGACTGAAGAAGAAACATGATACAGGAGCATTAATGTACCGGAGCTGGGGTGAGAATGTGTTTGCATGAGAGTCATATGGAACTTTGTTGGTTTAGCACACATTTGGTCACCACTCGTGAGTCTTGCAAGCTGAAACGGGCATTTTCCTGGTTTATTTTTATATTAAATGCAGTGTATTTACCCATGTACACAAAATATTTTAATCCTGCACGCACCATGGCTCTATTTGGCATGTATGTCAGTTGGTCCGTCACTTTGGTCCAGTATCTCAACAACTGCTAGATGGATTGTCCTGACATTTTGTTTAGATATATACAGAGGGTGAGGCCTACTGACTTGCTTTTCTTGCACTAACACAAGGGTGCAAAGGTATAGTAAAAATAACTGTGGATTGTTTTTAAAAGTGGTATAGATATTCATGGTCCCCAGAGGATGAACCCCAACGACTTTTAGTGTCCTCTGCCTGTTTGTTTAGCATAACCAGAAGGTCATTGTTTTCGTTCGTCTAATAGAATATCTGGTACAAACTTTGGTACAAATATTCTTGTTTCCCTGACAATACATCCTACCCACTTCAGTGATTCCCCAACATTTCCTCTAGCATCATCCTGGGGTTGATTGTGGTTTTGCAGCAAAATTTCTCAACAACTCTTGACCTATTTCCTGTCAAGATGAAATACCAAAACAAACGACAACTCATGCAACTATCAAGGTTTTTAATCAATCAGTGCAGAGGTGATGTGAAGTGCACATATGAGTTGGCATTTTTCAAAACTTTTGCAAGTGGTGTTCACGTTGCCCTCTATCCTCAAGTCCCTCTACCCTTACTTAATTATAATAATTGTATAAATCCCTTTTCCTTTGCCAACATTAGTCCAATTCTTTGGTTTATGACTACTATAAGTTTGGTGCTACTAAGCAAATGTTAGCATGCTTACAGGCTATACCTATATGGCAACATGGTACAGTCACAAAATGGCTTAGCATGGCCAGCTACATTGCTGCTGAATGTTGAGGTCAGCACAACCCATTTGTGGAGCACGTCACGCCCATCACGCAGCAATACGTTTTGGGTGTCAGTATGCAGCTTCAGTACTCTCTTAGTTTTGTTTTAATCAACGCCTTTCAATAACCCAGTGATGTTTACATGTGCATTTCCAGGTGTCTACAACAATGACCGGAGGGTGGCAATTAAAAACCTGAAGATGGGTACAATGTCAGTGGAAGCCTTCCTGGCAGAGGCGAACATGATGAAGAACTTGCAGCATGCGCGCCTCGTCCGCCTCTTTGCTGTCGTCACCCAGGAGCCAATCTATATCGTCACAGAGTACATGGAAAATGGTAGGTAGAAATAACCCCGTCTCACTACAGTTTTCGTAATCATGCCAACCATTTAGAGGAAATTCCAGATATCACCGAAAGCACCAAAAGAGAATAAACACCATGTCCCACGGTGCTTCCCTGAAATTAATGCTTGATTGGACATGAATTAAAAAGATATCCTCGAGTGATCTCACCAGCTTGTTCCAGTTCAGTTTAGCTATCTAAATATGTCTAAGCATGTCTGCAATGATCATTTCCTTAATCTCCCTCTCTGTTACGCTGAACACCAAAGATGGTATCATCAGGGCGAGCTCTGTGCCCGGAGCAAAGACAAAGAAAACCGTTTGTAGTCAGGATCAAACATGTTGATCTGTTATCGGACTCTGGGTGCCAAAAGCACATGCTCAAACAAAAGACTGGGCTGCCCAATGTGTTTCACCCTGTTATATGAGTCACGGCGTTGCTACACTTTAGTGACTTTGTTGAATGAGCTTTTTGATCACAGCTGCCTCCTTATTTATTTGCGTTTGATAAACAATATGAGATTTTAAGTGAATCAAGCTGTGTGAGCGAACCCAAATAAGGCAGATTAAGTCGTGAGCCTTGCCACCCAAAGCATGCTGCTCTGCTCCGCTCCGCTGAAGTGGCCCACCTTCTGATAGGCTATTTTCAGCCTCTCCTCATGAGCCTCTTGTATTCGCCGCTCTGTGCTAAAACGTTTCAAAGCAAACATGAACTCTCACTTCTTTTCCCGAGCCCCTCCAGACAGGTTACTGTTGTTTACCCGCAGAGGGGAAGTCTCTCCTGGCCCGTCTGGGACGAGGGGGTGTTAAAAGAGGAGAGGGTGAATCACAAGGTTATTGTTCAGAGACCTGGCTACCTTCCAAAGTACGCGTTAGGCACATGCATCGACAGAGACTCACACGCACGGACACATGGACAGAAATATTGGTTGCGGTGGCAAACCGGTTTCCACAGTGGCAGCCTGTTCAGCGTCTTTCCACTGCATCTTCATAATTTCCCCAACCTTACTAGATAACAATATTCATGTGAAATTTCTGTGAATCACAAACATGAGTAGTAAAATGGCAGCCGTATGGAAGTGATGCAATATATGTCTCGCTTTAAGCTCAAACGTCGTTGTTGTTCCTTCTCACTGGGAGGAACAATAACAAAATGCATGGAGAGATGCCGTCACAAACACAGCTGCTGCCTTACAGCTGAATTGAATGGAGTGCCTTTGTACAATCTTGTATGTGTGGCCTGTAAACCACCAGCAATGGCGCGACATGAAGCTGCCTCTTTGTCTGGGCTCTACGTGTGGACAGGACACAATCGTCGTCTCTGTTGTCAAGAGAAAGGATGGCTCAGAGTTCCCGTCTTTTCAATTTGTCTCTTTTTTTATTATCGAAGACAACAAAGATGGAAAATAACAGGCGTGTCATCCCAGCTTCCCTTTGTGACCTTGACAAAGAGTCGTCCTCCGGCTCTCAGACTTCAAAAGCAGTCTTCCGGACTTAAGCAGAGGAGCAAAGGCCTCCTCTTTCCTGGCACGGTCATTCCTCTTAAAGTATTTCCTTTGGTTTGACTCGGCTGGCTGGCGTGCAGAGGTATTGTTCTGCGCTAATCAAACCCAACACAAAGTCAGCTGTCAGAGACGATGCATCAACCTGACTAATGCTCTGTGTACTTCCTCACTGTGTTATGTTCCCTGATTTGGAAAAAACGGCTATTCTGATCCATCTCCGTCCGTTTACGTCTGTCTGCAATCAGGGCGTTGCGATTACTGTTGCGTTTATTTGTAGCTTAAAGGAGCAATACGTAAGAATTGGCTGCCTGGAATTCATAGTCCCAACAAACAGAGGAAGCAGATCACCAGCGTACATGCTTACTGCTGCTTACTGTATTCTTTTCATACATCTATGAGTGTAGCTACTGTTAGCCAGCCAGATTATCAGGTGAGTGCTGGAGATTTGGGCCACTGAGAGGATGAGCTTTTCAGGCCTGTGGGGTTACTGGCTAGTACTATAAAGTAAGTTAATTTATGAATGTTTAAAACTAACATTCTTACATATCGCACTTTTGATCCTCTGTATGTAGAACCCTCAGATACAGTAAAAAACAAGTGCATGCATCTGTAGTAATCAGCACATACTGGTGGCGGTAAGCTAGTTGACCTATTTTTGTTTTAACCACATGTTGGGTTTGACATGATTTGTGAAATAAATCAATGTCAGTGTCGCAGTTTGCATTAAAAAAAATGCAGAAAACATGTAAAGTTTTCTGAAGAGGAATAACTTTACCGTCATTTTTACAGGTAGCCTCGTGGATTACCTAAAAACAACGGAGGGAAGCAGTCTGCCCATGAACACCCTGATAGACATGGCATCTCAGGCAAGACACCTCTATTTTCTTCTTCTCCTTCTGTGTCTATACTCCTTTCATAACATTTATCAAATTCCCTTTCATTTTCTCTTTCACTTCCTTTTCTCCTGCCATGATCCTCACAGAAAGCAGTGGCCGCTTCTGTGTTAAGGTTTACGTTCAGCACCAGTCGTGTAACATGGGCAGAGCTGGATGGGCGTGGGTGCAGCATATTTTATGTATTCACCAAGGTGCAGGCTCAGCTAAAACTGTCACAATCAGGGCATGGGTGACAAAACCTGAAACCGAATGCATGTTGGCGATTTTCCGCTTAATTACTTTGACTTTGTCTCGCGGCCTTTATCAGCCTATGATTAAGATGCTCTGTCACAGCTGTGTCACAGTGATTTTGTAGTATTAAGATCATGTTTTAATTAGGACATTTTACAGCCTGACATATGACTAATTGGGTCAGATAAGCCTGATGTATATGCATGGGGTTTTAACGGACTGCAAGTCAGCGTGATAGTTTGACATTCTGCGAAGTATGCTTATCTGTTTTGTTTTTTCCCAACATAGTGAGATAAGAAGATACCACTGTCATGTATGCTAATCTAACGGCTACTGACTCGAGCTTCATTTTTTGCTAGCTGCAGACATGAGAGCTGTGCGATCAATTATCTTCAACAACCAAGTGAATTAACACATTTCCCGAAATGTCAAGCACTAATCATTACCACATCTACTTCTCGAAATGGTACATGTCAGTGGCTATAGGAACTCTGACTTACATGTGTTGTGGGTGTGGGAATGGAAACGCAACCACAGGAAGACAGACTAAAGTTTACCAAGAGAGAATATTCTTCATCCGGAGTGGGCAGATTCTCTGACGCCTTAGAGCTTGGCGCGGGGTTCATACATGGCTTTGTGGTGAACATATTTTACAGAAAGATGCTTTCAAGTCAGTCGTCGTGCACTGCTAACATTTTCAGCAAAAGCACTTGGCAAGTTACTCTAAACTTTATGTAATGGGCCATAAAAATTCTATCCATTAACGACATGATGACACCTACAAATTCATCGATTGATTCATAGCAAGGTCAGATGAGAGAAAACGAGACTAAAGAGGCGTCAAGTCAGATGAATAGGAGGTCATGACAACGGTCATGAAATACAGACTTAGTTTATGAGTTACAAATCCCCCCGCATACGTACATCTCACATTTCTGACAAGACCCCCAGGGCCAGTCGGACCTATGTGAGAGATTCTTATGTCTGAAATGTGCACCACTGACCCAGCAAAACATAAGGAGTTTCATGTTTGAACACACACACACACACACACACACACACACTGCACCACCAATCACATGGATGCTTATTAAGAGTGGGTGGTGGTTTCGGTTGAAATCATCAGGAATTACCTGAAATGCCTCGCACACCGGCAGCCTCGTGCATCTGTGTGATGAATTTACCCCTGTGGGCTACCAATGAGGAAATGACTCACGGAGAATGATTAAATCAGAAACACGGTCACAGGATAAATCAGCCAGTCTGTCTGACAGTAAGGTAAAAGCAGTACTGCAGCTTTACATATCAGGAAGTAGAGCAGGCACAGCTGTGCACCCGGGTGGAGTATGTGGGTGGAGTGTGGAGGTGAAGGGTATAAGAATTGACCCGAGGAAGTGGTAAACTCCCTGGTTTGGGGATCTTTTTTTCGCTTTTTATGTCCAACACACACAGATATTACACACAATTCTAAGTCATACGCATGTCGCTCACACTTTCCTGCTCGAACACACACACACACACACACACACACAGACACACATCCACACACACACACACAGTAGGGCTTTTCTGATGATGTGCTGTCCCCTGCAGGTGGCTGACGGCATGGCCTTTATTGAGGCTAAAAATTACATCCATCGAGACCTGAGAGCAGCCAACATTCTGGTGTCTCATGAACTTATCTGTAAGATTGCCGACTTTGGACTAGCAAGACTGATTGAGGACAACGAATACACAGCAAGAGAGGGTAACTGGACCTTGTAGAGATTACTCATATGACACACATGGAATGTTATTTGTATATATGTTTTGCTTCCCAAGCATTGAAGCATGATGAGAGTCTTTGCAGCAGCTCCACTAAGTGTTTATGCTTGTTTTTTTTCTTGCCCCTGTGTTCACAGGTGCAAAGTTCCCCATCAAATGGACTGCCCCAGAGGCTATTAACTATGGCACCTTTTCCATAAAATCAGATGTGTGGTCGTTTGGGATCCTCCTGACTGAAATAGTGACATACGGACGCATTCCTTACCCTGGTAAATACTCATTCACTGTACTCATACCACTTATGAATTTAAAACAAGTACACTGAAGCACAATTTTGAGGTACTTGTACTTTACTGTATTATTTACATATTCTGCTACGTCAATTTGGAGGCAAATATTGTACTTTTACCCCACTACTATTATTTATTTTCGTAAATTATTAAGTCTAGCATAGATTATAACTGAAGACACAGTACTCATGGTCTACTCTCCGACATGTTACCTGTTGTTCAGGTATGTCCAACCCAGAGGTAATCCAGAACCTGGAAAAGAACTACAGGATGCCGAGGCCGGACAACTGTTCAGAGGGGCTTTACAACATCATGTGTTTGTGCTGGAGGGAAAACCCAGACGACAGGCCCACCTTCGAGTACCTGAGGAGCGTTCTGGAGGACTTCTTCACTGCCACAGAGAGGCAGTACCAGGAATAGCCTTGATGGGGCAGAAAGACATAAAGACATGCAACAAATATACTCAAACTAAAGGCCTAGCCTGTGAAAGTGGAGGCTGGATTATATTTTTCTGTTTGTTTGTTTGTTTGTTTGTTTGTTAAAGAGTATGTACCTTTTTATTGAGGTACACACTGAGATTTTACAAATGCGAGTACTTTGTTTCTGCGTATTGAAATGGCCTCTTTGATATAATACAGTCACATGTTGAACCTGAAGCACACTGTGGAGCCAGCTGGGAACTGTCTGATGTAGCTGAATACGTAGCTGCTCTCCTAGTGCTTATTATTAAGATGTAAATATTGTCAAACTGCTTCCGCCATGTCTTACCTGTGCAGTTTAACCAGTGTTTTCAAATTGTTTTACCCACAGTAAAAAGTCTTTACATGGTTGTTGTGTGATGATATACTGAATAAAGCAAAACCCATCGCCACTCACTTAAGCTACGATGAACCACAATCACCCGGCATGTACTGTGGGATATGTTTCATAATGTACAGAAATGCTCAAATAATATTCGTACACTTATTAAAATGAATACTGCGCTCTAGACAGTGTAGTTTGTCTGCAACAATTCTGCAGAGATGCCAAAATAAATATAACAGTCACAAAATATATGTATTTATGATCATGCTCATGGTCTCTGAGTAATATTGAGCAGCAGTGGTGAAATGTACAGTTACTTCAATGCTGCGCTTCAGTGCAATTTTTTCGTACTTGCAATTTTCATGCATAATTTCTCTTTACTATCTTAAAAAAAAATAAACACCGCATTTTAGAGCCAAGTATGATGACTTTATACCACACTATATTTATTTTATGGTTGGATTTACTAAGATACTTTAAGATTCATTTTTAAAAACTAAAGAGTTTATCAAATATGATGCATAACCACACACAAAGCAGTATAACTATAAATAGGTTGAAATATTTCCTCCTTGACAGCTGGTAACTTATTCTGCTTGGGCATTAATGCGTCAGTTATTAAAGAATACGTTCACCCAAAAATCTAAATTCATTTGTAAACCTACATACTCCATGCCAGTGGAACGTGGGGAGAACTTTCGTAGTCCACAAAATAATTCTGGAGCGTCACAGGAAAATAGAGTCACAAGGGGACTTGTTTGAAAACATTTTTTTTTAAACTGGAAAAAATGAGCAGCTCTTTTAATGTAACACAAGTCCCCCCCCCCAAGCCCAAAGATCCTAAATTGATTTGAAAAGTTATTCATACCCTTTTTAACATGAAATCTCTGATAGCTGCTTAGCTGAAAGCAACCCTGTCTGAAGCGGGTGCACAAGATCAACAGTGAGTCGACGGTGTAAAAATAACATCTTTTCAAATCAATTTGGGATCTTGGGGCTTCTGGAGACCTTTACTTTTATGTTTTACACGTACATTTAAAACAAGACCCCAGACACTTCAGTTGTTTGGGATGCTGCTGCAAGGCTGTTTTTCCTGACTTGTTGGCAGGGGGGAGAGTAGACAGCGCCTGAATTTTCAGTTTTGGATGAATTTAACCCTTTCATCAGAAAATATATAATAATGGATAATAATACTACAGGAAACATTTGGCTGCTTAACGTGATGTTTACCATTTTCAGTGTATTTTTGATAAGACTCCTGCACTTTTACGTTAAAGTTTTAAAACTGTGGTTTTGCTTTTTAATTAAAATAAATTGAAGTCGTGGATTTTCATTGTGTAAAATCAACACAACGTCACAGTCCACAGTGTGGGCAGGCCGCCGCGGTGTCGCCCCCTGCTGAAAGCAGCTCACATCACACCTCATTGATTGGACGTGATACAAACTATCCGCCTCTGGTCGCTGTTGTCTCTTGCGGTGTGCGGTGAAAGGCAGCCAAAGAGCACTAAAATGGCGCTTACTTCCCAAGGAACAAAGAAAAAAGTTTGCTACTACTATGACGGTGAGTAGTATTGCACTTTAGTCGGCGGACGCACTATTGAATGAAAAGCGCCACTTTGGGCTCGCAAAGGTTGCAGCTTATTTCACCTCTTGCTAACCTGGCACGTTAGCTAACCTAGCTAGCTTGAGTAGCAGGCGGCTCTTTTCACAACACAAGAGTCCGCACAGAGTATTAGTGCCCCGATAGTATTTGCCCAGTTTACCTAAACGCGTCGGTTCATCTTAAAATGCAATTTCATGCGTTTATCTAGCAGATGCTGGCACTTTAACTTGATTAGTTATCGCCACTAGCTTGTGAGCTAACAAAGGGGATACGAGCAGCTACTTCATTGTCACCGCAATTAACGTCAACACTAAGCTAACATTAAAATGGCTCGTCTTGCTCCCTCCCGTGCTCAGTAATTTCGCTCGGAACGGTGTTTTGTTCCACTCTAGTTGCTGCTTGTAACAAAGCGCCACCCTTTAGTTACAGCTTTGTACTTTTATAGCCCCGTGGAGGCGTTTTGATTTCAACATTTTAGATGAGAAGTCCGGTTTCGGGATCATGATACATAAGTTACGCGTGAGGACACTGGTGAATTCCTTCGCCACCTTTTCGATGCATGAACCGCTTCCGCACTGAAACATGTTACGTCAGAGCGCTAACTGTCCGCTCCACATTTAGATTGAATCATTTTCGCAAATCTAATGAATACATGATCCAACATGTTGTGTTTTATTCTGCTTGTATTTCAGGTGATGTTGGAAATTACTACTATGGTCAGGGGCACCCGATGAAGCCCCACCGAATCCGCATGACTCACAACCTGTTGCTCAATTATGGGCTCTACAGAAAGATGGAGATATATGTATGTTGAATTACAGTAACGGTGTTTCTCAGTTACATTTCCGACCCCTTTCTTGTGTGTCTCAGGTACTAATTTGTCCTTTTTTGCTTCAGCGTCCACACAAAGCCAGCGGAGAGGAGATGACCAAGTATCACAGCGATGACTACATCAAATTCCTGCGTTCAATCCGACCAGACAACATGTCAGAGTACAGCAAACAGATGCAGAGATGTAAGTTTTTGGTCAGAGAGTTGGCCTGTGTGCGAAAAGTTTTGTAATCATAGTCTGATTATCTTTCTGCCTTCGCCTTGCAGTTAACGTGGGAGAGGACTGTCCAGTGTTTGATGGTTTATTCGAGTTCTGCCAGCTCTCAGGAGGGGGCTCTGTTGGTACATTTATGCTTTAATCACCCAAATTTGTTAAATCTGTTAAATTCATTATAAGAAGGCTGCTAATTGTCACTTCCTCACTGTGCTTCAGCTGGCGCCGTGAAGTTGAACAAACAGCAGACAGACATTGCCATCAACTGGGCCGGTGGCCTGCATCACGCCAAGAAGTCTGAGGCCTCAGGGTTTTGCTACGTCAACGACATCGTACTGGCCATTCTGGAGTTACTGAAGTGAGTACAAAAAACACATCATAGTTTGCTTTGCATGAGTGGATGATACTTATTTGCTTTAGGGTCCAACAAGTATATAATTTAAGAATATGTCTATAAACATCATAAGTGAGATCAAAAAGTTTGGGGACTTAAAGGCACCCTCCCCTCTTTCCAGATACCACCAGAGAGTTCTCTACATAGATATTGACATCCATCATGGGGATGGCGTGGAGGAGGCTTTCTACACCACAGACCGCGTTATGACCGTTTCTTTCCACAAGTATGGGGAGTACTTCCCTGGCACAGGCGACCTGAGGGTAAGCCTTGAAGTTACTTGACAGCTGAAAGTCACATCATCATCGTGGAACAGTGAGTTGACATTTGCTTTGTTCTCTGCAGGACATTGGTGCTGGGAAGGGTAAATACTACGCTGTGAATTACCCACTGAGGGATGGGATTGACGATGAGTCATATGAAGCCATATTCAAACCGGTGAGTTGATAAACAAGGACCTTGTTGACTGTCTGTGATGTTTTTGGTAGCTTCGTGGACAGAAGCATTTGAGTGAGTGAATGTTGTTGTGTTGTGTAGATCATGGCCAAAGTGATGGAGATGTACCAACCCAGTGCAGTGGTTCTGCAGTGTGGAGCTGACTCTCTGTCAGGAGACAGGCTCGGTTGCTTTAACCTCACCATTAAAGGTAAGATGACAAAACATCTCTCTCCTGATGGCACAACTATCTTCAGTAAAGTTGAACTAAGAAAAGACAGAATTTTCTTCTAATGTAATATTTTGCTGTGTGCTCAGGCCACGCCAAGTGTGTGGAGTACATGAAGAGCTTCAACCTGCCACTGCTGATGCTGGGTGGAGGCGGCTACACCATTCGTAATGTGGCTCGCTGCTGGACGTATGAGACAGCTGTAGCCCTTGATACCTCCATCCCCAACGGTGAGACGTTATGGCCACATTGTGCTGAATATGACTAGCAATGTGAAGATATATGTCTTGGCTGTGATAACTTGTTTCTAAAAAGCTAAGAAAAGATTTGAAAGATATAAAAAAAAAACCAAGTTATTGTATATAGAGCTGCAAGTAACTATCATTTGTATTGTTGATCAGTGTGTTTATTTTCTCGTTTGACTGATGGTTTTTGGTGATTTATTTAGTAAGTAATTGATTATATAATGACATTGTGTATAATGTTCACTCAATTCAACAGAGCTCCCATACAACGACTACTTTGAGTACTTTGGACCAGACTTCAAGCTGCACATCAGCCCCTCCAACATGACCAATCAGAACACCAACGATTACCTGGAGAAGATCAAGTGAGTGCATTAAACTGTGCCATTGAATTTTGATTTATTTGTCCTGAATATTTTATTGTGGTTGCATAATATATATTTCTCAGCTTCATCAGTAGCTTCATCAGTAGTTTCAGCAGCTTTGACTTGTTTCTTGTGTTGTGATTGATCGGTAGAGAACTAGGCCATATTGTAGATACAGGTTCATATCTCAGGTTGTTTGTGGTTTCAACTTGTTAGTGATCAATATGTTTACTCTGTGTTTTGCTCTCTAGGCAGCGCCTGTTTGAGAACCTGCGTATGCTGCCCCATGCCCCGGGAGTTCAGATGCAGGCCATCCCTGAGGATGCTGTACAGGAGGACAGTGGAGATGAGGAGGAGGATGACCCTAACAAACGCATCTCCAGTAAGAACCTCTCACACAGTCACAACTTTCTAGGAACAGTAGAGTTCGATGTTTTAACGTAACCCTGTCCTCTGTTAATGTTCAGTCCGTGCTCATGACAAGAGGATAGCATGTGAGGAGGAGTTCTCTGACTCGGAGGATGAAGGCGAAGGAGGCCGCAGAAATGCAGCCAGCTTCAAGAAGGTTAAGAGAGCCAAAACCGAAGGAGAGAAAGAGGGAGAAGAAAAGGAGAAGAAAGGTGAGGAGGAAACAAAAGGTATCTATTCATTTTTTTTTCTCATTCTCATCTCACTGCTCATGTCATTTCGTAACATAGAGATCTTATTTTTCAATCAAATCGTCTATTTAATACAAGGGTGTTTTGTGTTAGTGTTATGATTGCCGTGACTTTGTCTTTTTTAGAAGTAAAAGAAGAAGAGAAGGTGCCAGAAGAGGAGAAAATGGACACCTCAAAGTGAGAAAACACAGTACACCTTAATTACCATGTTGTCTATGAAGTGGCTTATTGTGAGGGTAAATATTTTCCTCTCTGGGTTCTTTAGGCCTAAGGAGGAGTCCAAGACACCTTGAGGTCCTCAGCAGCCATGCAACTGATCAGGGCGGATCTTTGTGCAAAATTTCGTGGATGAACCATCTGTCCAGGCTGCTGCTGTGGAACTCCATGAAGGACTGTACCTTTTTAATGAGACCCCAATCCCTCACAAATCGGACAGGGATCTTTAACATAATTTTCTAGGACACCTTTTCAACCTTGCCGTTTATGGACTGAAGTCAGTCAGTGTTTTTTGAGTATTGTTTTTGTATGCTTTCTCATTTTTTTTATCCTTCATCTTTTTATGCTACCACATTTGCTTTTCCCTTGTGGACAACTCTGTAAAATGGCTTAGTACACGTATGCTTTTATATATCTGATGGATTTAATTTATTTAAATCAGATATTTTGGCTACTGTTGTCTTTCAGTCCCATGTTTCTCCTGTCTTTGAAAATGTAGTTGAAGCATGTTTATACAATAGAAACTTTTCTGTAATACATTTGTGTCCCTGGTCTTGCTTCCATAAGGTCTTCAGTGGTTAAGAGGGTTGTGTATGGACCTGAATACCATTTACATGTCAAAGTGTATTACAGTCTTATATTTTAGAATGTTATTTAGTATGTGCCCTTTACCGATGCATAGACATTTTTGCTAAATTTTCTGCGCTCCTGCCTCCACTATATTGAAAATTTTATGCGCACATTTATCACACACTTGGGGTATCAGGCTTTTTGATTCTGCCGAAATTGGACATAAATGTCCAGTAGTACTCGGTGTAAAACAGGAAGCAAGAAAAATACCAGAAATCGTGTTGTGTGTGTATATATATTTGTATTCTGAAACTTCAGTAAAAGTGTTCCACATGAGAACTTGCAAATGTCGTTTAAATCTGACAGACCCTGGTGTGTGTTGACCCCACTTCCTACACCCAGTAAAGTTAATGTAGCTTTATTCTGTAAAGTTGCATTTAAGATAAAATTACAAAACATGTCTGGTATGATTAAATTATTAGCCAACATTTTGAAAAGAAATTTTAATCTCAAAATACAGGTAACAGCTCTTTGTATTTTAAGATGATACCAACATACACAAACAACTTCTGATTATCAAACCAACAGCAGTATCTTGGAAGAAAAAATCCTCCTTTTGATATAGAAGGAAATAAAATGGCAGTGTCTCTGCTGGCTCAAGTCCCGTGGATGTGTTCTTCAGACATTTAATGTAACAGACGCACTGAAAACAGCCTCACAGATGAAGTCTTATCTCGCTAAGCCCAGCCGTTTGCAACCTATCTCATTAGGTTTAGCTGTGTCAGAGCCATTCACTCTGCTCCACTGCAGTGACAGAGTCCAACAGTTCATCCTGCTCTGCAGGCTCATCTTGAGCATCACTCTCTGGATCTTGTGCTGGAGGCAATGATTGGATTTCAACAGGTCTCTGGATACGCACCTAAAACAAGACATGAATTAGAATTTCACGGAAGAGACGCTAACTTGAATTTTGATCCTGAATGCTCCAGCCAGGTTAATGCTATATACATACACACTATATATAGTATATACACAGTATCTTATATATCTCTCAAGTACACAGTAGCAGTGTTAGATATCTGTCAAAACTTTTGACAGCTGAATTTCAGAAGCTTACTACATTTGTATGACAACTGTGACAGGAATGAAAAGGTTTCCTATCAGACAACACATACAATGAACTGTGAATTTCAGTTGGCATATTTTATACACCATATTTGAACACGTGAAGGTTAAACCCTTGACCACAATGGTGCCTGTTTATAAAAGCAGCTGGACAAAAACTACTGGTAATGCATGTCAAAAGTATCTTGACTTTGTGTTTTAAATAACCGTTTTAATCTTAATGCAATGCTTGCAACACATAACAATTAATACACTTTTATATGCCTTTGTGTGTTGACAAGTCCAGTGATGTGAAATAAACTGAGACACTGTTCATGAAACATGCTTTTTCAGTTTCAAGATCAAGCCATGTGATCATGCACAGACAGCATGAGAGGAAAGACACAATTACCACACTGCTCTATTCAAGTCTTCCTTGTCAGCAGGTCTTCAGCGCTGGTTTCTCTTTGTATTAAATTCAATGTCACATTGCTATTTGTGAATATATGAAGCCAGGTCAGTTTAACATGGCAATGGCTTGATTAAAACATATTAAAATTCTGCTATGCGACCTCTTAGCCTTGTATTAAAACGGTATTTTGTATGAGAATTGTTTTATGATTTTAAACTTAAAATGTTAAAAGTTTTAAAGATGTGTAACCTCAAACAAACAGTACAGTCTGTCATTCAGAATAACAGGAAAACAAGGGGCTGATTTGTGCTGTAAAAAAATGCTCTGTTCTTTGGCAAATCAAGGTTACAATATAGTGTTAGTCCAGTTCACTGTATGGATCTTTCGGTTCTGTTTTGTGAGGTGTGAGAAACTCACTTTTGTTCTTTTAGTTTTTACTCCTTTGAAACCATATACATCACTATCAGACATGTTCAAGTAAGTGGTTTCAAGTCATTCAAGCTGAAATTACGCACTGTTTATGTCCCAGTATTACAAAGCAGTTAGTGCTCTAAAACACTACAGACACAAGCACAGCTTTTGGCATATGATCCAGATGTAGCAGAGTCAGTGATCTTACCCTCCTAACCCGGGACGGCCTCCTCCTGCACGGACAGAGGTAGAGGAAAGAAGTGCAGACGGCAAAGCAGCGGAAGGAGAACACCGTTTCCACTATGGACATCAAGATGAGAGGCACCCACAGGATGATTGTGGTCCCCTGTCAACAAAACGGAAGGTGAGAAAACTCTGATCACTCCTCTTTTTCCCATTAATTCAAGTCAATATCCAAACTGCAAGTGGATAAATAATTATATCCAACTTACATAGATGCGGGTGGGGTCAAAGGGGCATTCATATGTGATGCTGGAGGAGGAGCCGACATGATGCGTGCAGTGTGTTAGCAGGCTCCATCCCTTGTTCATGATAGCTTTGATCACAGACACTGACAAGCCCACGGTGGAGGCAACCGCCAGGAGACCTGCCAGGAAGCTGATGACCAGCAGGACCCACTGCTGCAAGGACAACATGACATGAGAACGTTGTTAAATGTAAACTGACAAGCCTTAATGTTGCGTGTCAAAATATGACCTGCTTTTTAATGTTAAGCAGATGCAAGAGGGAAGTAGTGTGGGAACGTGGAAGTCCAAGATGGTTCCAGTATTTGAATGAATTCTGGACGTACGTGTAGTGTTACTTAATACCCACTTCTGTATCTCTACACACATGCACTCATTAAAAAAAACCAAAGTGCAAGTTCTGACAGGAGGATGGAGGAGGGAGAAGCTGCGTCAGAGCAGAGCGCGGGCAGTAGTATTTACCAGGATCCTGTTCTTCTTGTTTTTCGACAGAACAATGGCCGTTATCCCGCTGATTATTCCCTAAAGGGCAAACACAAACACAAAAAAAAGAAGAAAAAAAAAGGACAGATGTTTAATTCACAGATACACTACACCAGTCAAAACGCTGCTAACTTGAAGATTAAATATTTACATGTATTGACCTGATTTAATTCTACACTGCGTTATGGTCAAATGAGGAGCTTTCAGCAGCAAACTCTTCTAGGTAAAACCTATGAATCCGATTCCCAAAAAGTTGTGAAACTATTTTAAATAAAAGCTTGTTTGTGAACAGCTGAAGCATTTTGAGGACGCCCTTCATACCCAATCATGATACTATCACAATGATACAGTCTTTTGTTGCCCCGTCCTAACTCGTTTGACACGTGATGCTGGCTTCAAATTCAGAATAAAAATTAAAATACATCGATAAAAAAATTATGGAAATATATAAAAATATATCAAGTTGAGGAGGCATTAAATATATATTCTACAGTCTTTGCACTGTTTTCTATCGATTATATGGAGAACGGAAAAAAAGGATCAGCAAATTATTACATTCTGTTTGTTTCATTTAATAAAATTCATTCATTTATGTTTTGCACAACATCCCAACATATTTGGAACCAGGGTCAAAGTTTGATGTTCTTCATTCTACACATCAGGGCTCCAGGAGCGACTATTTTGGTCGTACATGCACCCAGAGATCTGTCAAGTGCGACTTTTCCATTTTCATTGATCACACCGGTGCACCTGACTTTCAGCACGTCAGATACAAAATAATTTAGCCAATCAAAATACCTTTTAACTTAATATCAACAATGTGTGTACACAGTCGCCTTTGAACAATTGCAGTGCTGTTTACAGTCACTTTCATAATTCGTTAAGAAATTAAATGTGCTGAATGGAGGCACACCAGTGCAACCAGTGTATGACGTTTGCCTGGAACATGTGCACGTCCCAACACTTACCACCAAGCCTGCCACGATGGCAATGACATTAGAGATGGCGTACACCATGGTCCGGGCCTGAGCGTGCACGTTGATGTGCCTGAGCACAGCGCCGTGCACCAGCGCTCCAAGAAGGAAATTGACATGGCCCACGAGCACAAGCCCCAGCCCCATCTTCATCAGGGCTTTGTTGTCCTTGAGGTTGGCACAGCATACTCCTGGAGGAAGAGAAAAGATGTCACGTTGACCTCTTAACTTGTCAGCTTAAGGCACCAAGACCACTGCTAAAATAAAGAATAATTAACTCAATTAGTACGTTGTGTGTACAACAGAGAAATTCTTGCGTGCAGAACCCTGTGTGAGAACCGACTTCGCTGCAGTGTTGTGGTTTCAGAAAGGAAGCCAGTTCATGCTTGAGAATGAGGCAGTTGCCACAATTATCTCCGACCCCTGCAGAGAAGAACATCTCATCCACTGCATGCTGCAAAACGCTGCAGCCGCGGTGACACCTCAGAGAGAGGAGGGGGATTACGTTACGCTGTGTTGTTCCTTTTCCCTGAGTGAAAAGGGTGAAGCCCCCACCCGAAGACCTGTGTAAGCCCCTCCTGAACCAAACAGGACAAAGCTTTGGGTGGGGTGTTTGAACATTCTCCACCACATCCACCAGGCCTGAGGGGTCAGGTGGTAAACACACACCTGTGGCCTGCGTGACGCCATGTTTTTGGTCATAATATTGCTGGTCTGATGTTTGTTGCCATTCAAGATGACAGAATTACACGTTGTTGTAATGTTCAGCCCTGAACAAATACTCTATGATATAACATGTGCAGTATTGTCATATTAATGCAATGAAAATATACATCAACTATACAACTTTATAGTTATCTGACTTTGTTTTTATCTGATGGAGACAGCATGACTTGATTCTGCTTGGTGATGTCTGACTCTCACTTGTTTAGGTTCAATGATAATGATATAACGTACAGTGTGGGACTTATAGCCTACTAACATACTGTGTCTACAGCTGACCTGTGAAAAGAGCAGAGTCATGAGTTCTACCTGAGCCAATAACTACCCAAAAAGTTTTACTTGCAATTTAGTGAAACTCCAAACCAGCTAGACTACAACATGTGTAGGGCTTAATTAAATATCATTAAACACACAAAAAAAGAGAGATCACAATGAATTCTGTCAGGAAAACCGCGGAAAAGCTACGTCTCTTCCCCCTTGGAGCTCCGTTAACAACAGCAGACCACGCCTAAAAACTTCAGCACGCAACACGACCGACCACATACCTGTCCCTCCACCGAGGCTCCCATGAAATTCAACTCACCTAGATTCACCATGGTGTATTCTGTTGTCCCCTTAGATCACATTGGCGTTAAAGCGGTATTATAGTCATTTCTGACAGCTCTTTTTCCGACTCTCTGCCTTCGATGGGTCGCTGTCTTCTGTCAGCGCCGCTCACCTGCGGACAAACAACTTCCGCCTACCTGTGCGGAGGCCCCGCCCCGCCGCACGTTCACTGTACAAGAGCGGTGTTTGGGAGGGGAAAGTAATTTACCTGTTACACACGCAACACTATCCCCATTGACTATTGACACTTAAAGGGATATTTCAAAATCACAAGAAATACAAAGTATATAAAACAATATCCAGTGAGAGTATCTCTGTGTAAATACCACACCATATTGTATAAGATATAGCCTACTATAGTGTTATACCTGTTTGTCTGGTCGATTAATGTAATGATTGTTTTTCTGTTCTTCTGTTTACTAGATTGGTTGTTTCCAACTTTTCAATGCATCGATTAATTGTTGCCGCTCTAGACTTAATGTTGAGTAGAAGGGGCCGTTGTTTAGTGTCATCTTTATAGAATTATCTTAATCTTCACTGATCATGTTATTTCCTTTCAAAATGTATAAACCATTATACAAGTAGTTCACTACATGCCCATTGAGTTAGACTCATAATTATTCAGTCCTGCGAGCATGTGCCTACGTAAAATACGTTATTACACACACTATTCTGTTTTCAAAGATCATAATATCAGTGTGAAATCATACAAGTTGCAGATTTGGCTGTTTATGCATGAGGATATAATATTCAATAAAAAAAAAAAAAACATCTATGACTTAGATATCATCAAATGAATAATGAATCTATTATCCTGGATGGGGAAGACTGGACTATTTATTTTAGATACAAGGTGTAAGGGTTTTAACAAAAGCCCCCTAAAATCTACAAATGACGTTAAAAAAAAAAAAAAATACACAAAAATACCCCAAAATAATAGTTGCTAAATATATTTTTTCTCACAATGAAACCCAGAGACAACACAACTGAGCATTACTGGCTGCATGATCGCCTGTGAGCCTCATTAGCTTCATCACCTTCACCTGTCCCTGCTGCCGCTGCTCCTTTTTAATGACACACCTGTGGCAGGGCAGCATCACAGTGGTCGGTCCACTTGGAGGCCTACAATGGGGACGACAGAGATACTCCTCTGCTTTTTTCTTGGACACCTTATGACTGCTCAGTCACTTATGAACAAGCGGGATGAAGCGTTTCCCCGAGAGTTCCCAGGACTTTTTGACTACATCTCGCCTTTTCCATTCGAACGCAACTTTGATTTCACTCCTTATGACACCATCTTCAGCTCATGGCGAACTCGGACCCCTGACTTTCACATGCTTGCTGAGTTCCCTCCCTTCATGCACGTTCCGAATGTGGAGGTGTTTTGCGATGAATCTGAGCTGACCCTGCGGGTGGATAAAAGATTAAACGGTGTCATACTGACAGCAGAGGAGATACAGCTGGGTGATGGCTGCTACAGCAACAGAGCGCTACCACACCAATTTGTCTTTGTGTACAGTTTGGATGAGTGTGGAACTGCACGACTGGTGAGTTGACCAAAATCTTCCTCTACTTCCTCTCCACGGCTTGACGACTTTTTCTGAGATTGGACTTTCTCTTACAGACGCAGAATGGCCTGGAGACGTTCACAAACGCACTCTACTTGAATCTCAAAAAACCTCTTCCCACCTGGTGGCAAACTCCTTCCCCAGTGCACATCTCCTGCACCCCAAAGAGGTGCATCTATTGAGATATTAAAACATTAAGTGGTCACATGTAGCCACACTAAAGGTGGACTGCTTGTCTTTTCAGGTCATATGCTGATCCAAACTTCTTTGTCTCAGCTGTGTTTTCTGAAAATGGCAAGGCCTTTGACATCAAAGCCATGAATCGTGAGTAATCTCTGAAGTCGGAAAGATACCGTTAATCTAGGTTTGATAAATGCATAGTTTTGTTTTTCCTGCAGCCACCTGGAGCAGCACTGCAGAGTCTAATATCTATAAAAGAGGCCAGGCTGTCAACCTCCAGCTCTCTGCCCAAACCGGACCGAAGCAGCAGCTCTTCATCCAGTCCTGTTTTGTGTCTGCGTCTCCCGAACCTGACACTGCGCCCAGGAAGGCAGTCGTATTGAATAAAGGGTTAGCAGCCGGTCAGGAGCTGATGGTGACACTTGCGCTATGATGATGCGATCAGCTGTGATGTGTTTGCTCTCTGCAGGTGCACGGCCCCACTGGGTTCCCCTCATGCTGTCGTACAATTTGTGGCTTCTGACAGAGCAGATGTGGTTAATTTGGTTCTGAACACATCTTATCTCATTTCTGAGGTGTTTTTATTTTTTATATATTTTGAAAATGTTGCTTTACTATCCTCTCCTCTTCAGCTGTATGACCTTGTGAACTCTCTTCCTTTTTTTTTTTTTTTGAAGCTGTACATCCATTGCAGTGTCCTCCTCTCAGACAAAGGTGTCACTTTTGGCTCTAAATCCTGCAACTATAATATGATCCGGTCAAGGTATGTGTCTACAATTAAAATGGCATTTGATGTCTTTTTTCATTACTTGATGAGATTGTTCTGTTCCAGATGGGAGGACCTGAATGGAACAGCAGAGGTGTGCAAGTGCTGCAGCTCAAAGTGTAAAGGCCTGTCCGTCAAACGCCTCCCTGACGGTCAGTGCTTTGTGGCTTTTGTAAAGTGCAACTGGATATGGGCTATTTCTGGTCTCTAACTGTCATTTCAGATGTCAAGGCTGTTGTCAGCACAGGCCCGTTGGTCATCGTGGACAACGATGTAGAGATGATTCCAGAGCCTTCATTGTCTGAACCGCAAGAAACCCCCAGTCCTCCTGTTGGTGACCCCATATGGTTTGATGCCTCTAATGGAGCAGCGACTGAGGATGCAATTGTTTCTGGTACTTCTATATCAGGAAGCAAGCTCTCCTCTCCACCTCAGGGTGTCGTGGTCGTGAGCCAGGACCCGGCTGGAAGACTGACCCTTTGGCTGCCTGAAGAGGTGAAAGATGCTGAACAAAGCGATAATATCAGTTCTGAGTCTGACGACTACTTGACAGTTGAGTTGCAGGCAAATGACCTTCCTGAGCAGCAAGTCTTGACCGCAGACCAGCAGTCTCAAAATGAGATCAGAGATCATAATATGAATCTTCTTACACTGGTTGACTTGGTAATTCATCCACAACTGGAAAAGGCATCAGCTGCAGAGGACTCTCCAATGAAAATGTGGTTAGGAGGAGTTGAATTGTTGCACACTGAGGCCCCAGAAGAAGCTGACATCCTTCTGCCAGATGAGACATCTGAAGAAAAGGACCATTTTGGCAAAATGAGAGACGCGCTGGCTCAAAGGCATGCAGGTCCAGCTGTTATGTCTGGAGAAGAACCAAATGAGACACGTCCTATAATTCGCTCAAAACTTCAGTTCTCGAAAGGAAAAGGTGGCTTGCAAACATTGAGCTATGAGGAAGAAGAGGTGATGCAAGAGGAGGACAAAGGTGTGATCAGAAGATTTGGGATGGATGCAATTAAAAGGAAACCAAGGCAGATGGGAATGCGGTCAACTTTTCTGGATTTGTTGAGGTAATGTTTTTCTGCAATGTTATGTTTTCATGCATGTGAATGACTAATTTATTTCTTTTGATCTTTTACCCTCAGGAGGATGGACAAAGCAGAATAATTGCAATTTAGGAATATCCACTGCATTGAATAAATGTATTAAGCTGTAAAGCGTTTGGTTTTTTTCCATTACATGCATATACAAATGTTTCATGCTAAGCAGATTTTCACTTCAACCAAACTGAAACTGCCAAAATCAAACGTGTGTGTCTCTGATGTAGGAATCATGTCACATTTATCTACTCAAAGGACTGGAGAATTAGGATTCTAACTCTGTAGACATGTAAACTACTTGTATCATTTGGAAAGGAAATGTATGATCAGTAAAGACAATAAAAAAAGAAAAAAAAGAAAATGGCCCCCTCTACTCTAAGTGCAGCAAAAAAGTAAATAGTTGGCAACTATCAAATTATCTGCCAACTATTCTGATAATCAATTTGAAATTTAAAAACAAAACCTTTCTAAAGTCTGTTCTGATTCCAGCTTCTTAAAGCAACATTATAGTAAGTGGCATTTTGTGCAATATGGCGCCCTCCACAGTTTGAGTGAAACACTCTGGTAAATGCAAATGCCCGATCTGTAACAATGTCAGATGTAATGTAGGTACAGACTACAAAATGTATTGCATCATAACAGTGTTGTGTTACCGGTTTACTTCAAGATAGAAGTTTATGTAGCGCTGTGATCCTGCTGAAGTGACACAGTGCAGGAACAAGTGATGGGGAGCAGAGTGGCTGAGACAGACACCGTTCACCTATGACAAGACGCCTTACCATTAAAATGATTCTGAAGCTGTGAAGTCTTACAATGTTTTAAAAACAAATGTAACCATTACATTTGATGAAATGTGAGTTATTTGTACTTTGCCTCTGTCTACCTTACCCTCCCTAGTGAAGACATTAGTCCTTTAAAAAAAGAAAACATGTGTTTCCTGCTGCAATAATGCTCATTAGTGATCACGTTTGTAAGCTTTAAACAGTCCTGTCCACGGGGTGTTTAGTGTGAGAGCCTTTTGTATTCCCACCCAGATGTCGCTGTGGGGAGCTGGGCTCTGTAGTTGCAGCAGTGCAGTGTGCGCTCTCCCTTTTACGCCGCATGCTCCGTGTTTTTTCTCTCTCCCAAGTTTGACCCTGGCCACTATTTCCTCCGCACCGTCACTCTCTATAAAGTGCCCATGCTTTTCCTCACGCAGTCTCTTTCCCCAGCCACAAAACAACCGTGAGTGTCTAACTCACTGTTCTTGAAAAACTTAAAAATAATATAAAAAAATATAAAAGCAACAAAATCTCCATAAAAAATAAGAACCTTACTATTTAAAGAAATACAAACATTACAAAAAAAAATAGCAAAAAAAAAATTAATAACAAAAAATAGAAACAAGAGGCCTCGGGCTTAACCCGAAGTTGTTGTCCACCTTTGACGGAAGACTTAAGAAGACATCGACCTATGTCGTGATTTTTCAGGTTTTGATATTTCCTCAACAAAGCTGGAGCCCAGAGCCAGCTGTCGGTGTCTTTATTAGGCGAGAAGTGAGGCGCAGCTTGGACCCAGGATACACTTCACACCGGCATTATTCTTCCTGGCGTGTTTTGAGGGAGGCTCCGCATTCACTTATTTTGTGAACTCCGAGATATGAACACAGCGACGGGGAGTTATCCGATGGCTTCTCTCTACGTTGGCGACCTGCACCCCGACATCACGGAGGCGATGCTGTATGAGAAATTCAGCCCAGCCGGACCGGTGCTCTCTATCCGGGTATGCAGAGACATGATCACCCGGCGATCCCTGGGATACGCTTATGTCAACTTCTCCCAGCCAGCTGATGGTAAGAAATGAAACCTGCAAGTGCTTTTTTTTCTTTTCTTTTTTTTTAAAGCGTGTTACTTGCATGTGGCTTTAAGGGGCTGAAAGCATACATCCTTCAAACACTGACAATGTCACCATATGCTCTCAATGTCAGTCCTGACACCATCCACATAATCACAATTATTGACATGCATAGCAATTATTAAACTTCAAATTCTGGTGGATAAGGTGAAATGTCTGCAAGACAGTTTGGAGCACTAATTTGACCCACATAAGCATGTCCCAGTTCTTCCATGCTCCTGCTAATCTGTGTCACCACTATGGTTGAAGCCCTCTCTTACATTATGAGTTTGACTCATGCTTAAAAGTTAGCAGAGATCCAGTGTATGTCCATCAGTAATAGCACTGCACCTGGGAATATACTGTAAGCTCCTTTTGCAGATCTCACTCACTGAGCCCAAAACGACCCATTTCTGCTCCTATTTAAAGGGCCACTGAGTGAAGTCAATTCCCACTGCCCTCTGCTGCAACAGTATGTTGACTGAAAGCGTGAAAAGTGACAAGAACAGCTGAACAGTGACGATAAGCTGAACACCTGCCCGACATGTTTATGTGTATTGTCTGCTACATTCAAGCGTATCAGACTTGATCCTGCTTTTATTGGGACTGAATCGCAGTTTTATCTTGTAGCTATGCATCCACAGGTATGGCAGAAGTGTGAAGTGTCTTTTTATCATAATGCTTTTCTGTTTCCTACAGCCAAGGGTACCAAAGCATTGAGCAATAGCAGCACGTGTTGTGGTTGTCATTAAAGGCCCAGTGATGCCATTTACATTGTGTGGACTCTGTTGCGCCTTGTATCAACGTTAAACACCTGTCACACATTTATCTGAGCCGGCAACCAAAACCCGCAGTAATTAGAGGCTACGACTGGCTCGCTTCCAGGAAAATAGTATCACTCACTTGACTAAATGTAATAAGAGCCACAAGTGAGGAGACACCATTTGTTATTGGAGGTGTAGCTATGGGGGATGGTAGCTGTTGGGTATTTACATGGAATTCAAACCAACACGTGTCGGAGGGGCAATAGCTTTTTGCTGCCTGTAAAATGCTACAAAAAATGTTCCTGAACAGAGTTATAACATAGTTTTTACATCCGCAGTACATGTTGTTTGTCATGTCACCGCTGTATGTGTTACAACACTCACTGGTGTTGCTCATTTGAGCATTCTAGTTGAATGTGTCTCTTTCCCATCAATGATAGAGAATGCTCTACTCACAGTCCATGCCAGCACATACCTCTCAGGACCCCTCTCTAAATATAGAAGGTCTTTCTGAGCAGCTCAAAATCTGCCTGCCCATAATAAATTTAAGTTCTTAACATGACAGGAATGGTTAACAATGACAGCTCATCCAGCGCCGTTAGCATTTTACACAACTTCATTTGCATTCCAAATGATAGCATGTAATACATGACTAATGACCATGCACATACGTTAGATCTCTTTTGGCCTTTTTTTAAAACTAAGTTTTCTACACAGAACCTTCCAGAAGTCCACGTTTGACAGCGATCACGCACCTTTTCTGAGCACACTGCCTGTGTGAAGTACAATTGCAAGCCAAACTGCTGATGCCAGCAGACGCAAGGCAGCTCCGTTTTGTTTACCAGACACTTTTAGCTGGAAAGCCTGGCCAGTATGTGTGTGTGTGTGTGTGTGTGTGTGTGTGTGTGTGTGTGTTACTGTGGAGTGAGCGAACAAAAGGATGTTTGGCATGTGTGCCCACATGGACATGAGAGCCTATATGAGAGTTAAAGCTGTAGTCTGAGCGAGAGATGGTAGAAATAGTAATCAAACCCGGCTCAAAGATGGCGTGATTGGAGGAAATGAAGAATGTAACCTGTTACTACTTATGCTCATTTGTGTTTTCTGTGCTGGTACTGCAACTGGCCTAGGTGGGACGTGGCCCAGTAGCATGTGGTGAGTTAGAGAAGGGGGCCATGTGCTCCTAGCTGCCACTGCGGCTGCCCCTTCACACCTGTCCCAGCTGCTCATCGGCCACATGGTCTACTGCAGTATCTTAACCATGTTACACAGGCCTTGTATCTGTGCTCGCAGCAGCAGGGATTCTCCATTGTAACATACAATGCACGGGAGGGCCAACTGTGTTACTCCACTGTAGCTTTATGATATTTCCCCAGGAAAGTTGTTCAGGCAATGCTGTGTTTGTAGTCTAAAGCATTGGCTGGATTATCGCAACTGTTACTGGTCAGGAAACAACAAGCACTGAGCATTATAGATGAAGCATGATATATAGCATACATACTAGTGACTGATATGTTGTCACTCTCATGGCTCTGTGTAAACAACCACACATGACCTTTCCATTCACCTCTCTGCACCCTCCTCCCTCCCAGCTGAAAGAGCCCTGGACACCATGAACTTTGACGTGGTCAAAGGGAAGCCAATCAGAATCATGTGGTCCCAGAGAGACCCCTCCCTTAGGAAGTCTGGAGTGGGCAACGTGTTCATCAAGAACCTTGACAAGTCCATTGATAACAAAGCCCTGTATGACACCTTCTCCGCCTTTGGCAACATCCTCTCCTGCAAGGTACAATTCTCATAGATGTTACTAAGAGGCTTTTTTTAATGCTTTTTATGATCCGACTGTTCCTGCTTGTTTCAGACAAATTGTGCCCAAGTTAGACTAAAAATGTACCCGTAAACCTATGCACGTAAAACTTTCTGACACAAACATACAAACTATTTCTCCTGCCAATTCCAACTAAGAACTGGTCACATTGTTCCAACACTTCCACATTTTGGGAAATACAATATTCAATCTCTTGCAGAAAAGTAGGATAAGAAGAGACAACTCTCATGACTGGAAGTTACATATATGTTGCTTTTATTGTTTTGATTTACAATATGAAACATTTCTGCATTAAAATGTCTAACAACTAGGCTTGTGTCATATATTGTGTTGACACACATTATCCAGATGAACCTTTAATGTTTCCAACAAGGCTGAAAAAGAGACACTTTTCATTTTGCTCAAGCTAATGGTGTTTCATTTCATTGCATGTTGCTATAACTTCGGGGGAAACATCAGATGAAACGTCAGAGTGAGGAGGGAAGACTAAATATAATTCGAATAAGACTTTAATACATTACCTCAACCGTGAACATTTCTGCCTGAGTCACGTAGATAGATTTTTATCATCAGTGGTGGTTGTTTAACAATTAACAGAACAACTCCCATGATCCCACGTTTCTTACATCTTTGGTTTTGATAAAGAGCCCCCACATACTGCGCATTTAAAGTTCAGTAGGGGCATGCGTGTGTCATGATGCCTCACTTTGGATGCATATTTACCCACACGTCTTCCTCTGCTCCAGGTGGTGTGTGATGAAAATGGCTCCAAGGGCTACGCTTTTGTCCACTTTGAGACCCAGGATGCTGCTGATCGTGCCATTGAGAAGATGAACGGCATGCTTCTGAATGACCGCAAGGTGTGAGTGTCCGATCATCTAGGAACTGGGGACAAAGGGGTGCTCATTGTTGACAGTGTTTTGAAAATAATTTAGCTTGCATTTTAGAATGATTTTCATAGTATTTGATAGTTAGCATGACACTGAAGGTCCTCACATAGAAGGTGCAGTACTTGGTGAGCTAACGGTGATATGTAATGTACAAACCTGACCTGTCTGTTGTGTTGCGTGAACTGACTTTTCATGTCTTTTTCCAGTTGGTGAGTTTGTGCGTGAATAATCTGACTAATAAACTCATCTCTCACTGCTGCCAGTATGAAGATAAACTCTAAATTGAGAGATAACAAACTAAAAAAAACTCTTAACTGACTCTCATCCTTCCTACCAGATGCATTTTCTGTTGCCCCATTTGTCCACTCGCTGGTCACCCGTCTTGGAGTGTTTGTATGTGTGTGTATGACAACGCTTGTGTGTTTTAGTGATGGATCGAATGCAGGAATGCAATACTGGATGGCGGAAGGAGAGAGAGGTCGTCATAGCAAGGTATATAAGATCATTTGGTCCTCCTCAGCTTTCCTGTACTGTACTGTGAGACTCTGTCCCTCCATCCCTCTCCATCCACCTCCTCATCAAGTATTTGGACCAAGAGTTACAATGGTTGTCACTGTGTTGTCTAGCATGCTGACGTATCTGCCTGCCTCTGGTGACATTAACCGCGGTTGGTTGTTTTTTCATTGTTTACCCTAGGAATGAGTCACATGATGAAATGTAGCTGTGAATTTGGTTTGTGGATGTTGTCTTATTTACTGTTGCTTGCGTGGTCAGGTCTTCCTCTGTCATTGCGGAACTTTCTGTACCCGGAAACCCGGATCAAGAGTGTTTTAGATCGGACAAAGCAGGTCAAAAGAGACGGATCCTGGTTTGTTTTCTCATCTCAGTCGGGACTGTTTTAAAGAGTGCGTATCGCTGCTCTCCCTCTATCTTCAGGTTTGTGGGTCGTTTCAAATCTCGCAAGGAACGGGAGGCTGAGCTTGGTGCCAAAGCCAAGGAGTTCACCAATGTGTACATCAAGAACTTTGGGGATGATATGGATGATGAACGCCTGAAGGAGCTTTTTGACAAATACGGTAAAATTAGTAGATCCATGGGTGTTACTCCAATCTCTACAGTTTTACAACAAACTGACCTGACCTTTAATCCTCTGCAGGTAAAACACTCAGTGTGAAGGTGATGACAGACCCCACCGGCAAATCCAGAGGCTTTGGATTTGTTAGTTACGAGAAACATGAGGACGCTAACAAGGTACACTCGCCTAATGGAAATGAGGAATTTTAGTGAGCCTTTATAGGTCATTCCTCTGATAATAATGATTTAATCCAAAGGCTGTAGAGGACATGAATGGCACCGACCTCAATGGAAAGACTGTGTTTGTGGGCCGGGCTCAGAAGAAGATGGAGCGACAGGCTGAGCTGAAGAGGAAGTTTGAGCTGCTGAAACAAGAAAGGATCAGTCGTTATCAGGTCTGTAGAAACTAACCTTTTAATTAATCATATTATCTGGACCATGTAAAAGAAGCTGCTACATATGCCTAACAACTGTGTTTGGTTTCAGGGTGTAAATCTTTACATTAAGAACCTGGATGACACCATAGACGATGAGAAACTGCGTAAGGAGTTCTCTCCATTTGGGTCTATCACAAGTGCTAAGGTGAGAATGATCAAACAGATTCTGTGATGCATTACCACTATAGACAAGACACTGCAATATAAATATAGCAACAGTGTGATAATATTGTCTGCTTGAAGATACCCAATCACAATCTGTTGACATTTTAGGTGATGCTAGAGGAGGGTCGCTCCAAGGGCTTTGGCTTTGTCTGCTTCTCCTCCCCTGAAGAGGCCACCAAGGCTGTGACCGAGATGAACGGACGAATCGTTGGCTCCAAACCACTCTACGTAGCTCTCGCTCAGCGCAAGGAAGAGCGCAAAGCCCACCTCACCAACCAGTACATGCAGCGTATTGCTGGCATGAGAGCCATGCCGGCGAACGCCATCATTAACCAGTTCCAGCCCACCAGTGGCTACTTCATGCCAGCTGTGCCACAGGTGTGAAAATCAAATCTGATATGTTAGTGTCTGTTCAAGTGGCTATATTTTATATAATCTATATATATTGATGTAATAGGAAAGGCGTCGCTCCTCGTGGTGAGCACACAGATAATTAGCACTTGGCTCTATAGTTCCCCTTAGCTTTCTGATTCCTGTTAGCATGTTTGCTTATTCTTGTTTTTGGGCTTGACACTTTGCTGTTTTGTGTGCAGGTGTTTTTAGTGGAAAGGTGTAAAATCTTTCTGTATTCTACGAGCCTAACATTGAGCTACAGACGAGCAACGTTAGCAGATAGCTGGTGAACATGGTGGAGCATGTAACACCTTAAGAACCTGATATTTTCTGAGCGATTGGTTGAGACCAAAAGCAGAATAGATTGATTATAGGATATATATTCACCAGGTGGACACAAAAAAACTGTGTGCACCATATCATGTTAAAATATGACAATAAATCAGTGTTTTCTTTACACCTGCAAGTGACCAAAAACAATCGTGTAATGTCGGTTTAAAATAAGTTTACATACTTTATTTAAATTAGTATATCAAGAAAGCTTTAATAATTCCCAACGATTACAAGTGAAGATTCCAGACGGTATTGCCAAGAGGTTTGTGTCAGCTGTTTTTGTTTTTTATTTGATTGAATAAAAACGAAACAATAGGTCAAATAATGTTGCCTCCATCTTGGTACTAATTGGCGTTATGATCCTATATAAACATATGTGCTGTCTTATCCACACTTCACAATATTACAGCAGTCATTTTAGAACTTGTTATTAAAGTATTAGTTGTGTAGGGTATGATTTTAATGCCATAAAATGACATATTTCACTGACTTCTATCCCCCAGGCCCAGAATAGGACTACTTACTATGCACCCAATCAACTGGCCCAAATGCGACCCAACCCCCGATGGCAGCAACAAGGTGGCAGAGGCCAAGGTGAGCATATGGCATCATATGATAGTGCATCTATCTTTGATATACTTTCAGTCACCTATTTCAGTTGTACTGGAATGGACCAATAAAAATGTACAAGATTTTTTATGCAATTAAGTTTCTTATCTAATCTCATTGGTTTTGTCTCCGTATGTGTCACTCTCAGGTGGTTTCCAAGGAATCCCCAACTCGCTGCGTCAGCCAGGACCCCGTGCCAATTTGAGACACATGACTCCTAATAGCGGCGGACAGGGCCCACGAGGTGTGTTGACCAATACAACTGTACAAAATTATCACCATCATCTCATTGATTCTGGGTGTTATTTCATCGATTGATACTACATGTACATTAGCGGTTGTCAAGACACCGTGTGAATTCTGCTGCACTTCTTCCTCTCTGCTAGCTTCTGGCCAGGCCATGGCTCCTCGCCCCTCAATGGGAGTCCCCGGGCCCCGTGCCATGCCTCCTTACAAATACGCCACCGGTGTCCGTAATCCGAACCCGCAGGTAGTGCAACCTATTGCCTTACAGCAGGTATGGGCAGAAGACCAATCTCACTGGTCACACACATCTTGTGTTCTCATCACATCAAGCCCTCAAACCTATAATTTTTAATCTTCTCTCCTGTGTTCTGTATTTGTCCCTTCCAGGCTCAGCCAGCTGTGCACGTTCAGGGCCAGGAGCCTCTCACAGCCTCCATGCTGGCTGCTGCACCCCCTCAGGAGCAGAAACAGATGCTAGGTAAGAATTCCATATTGTAATCAAACAACCGTAGTGCTTTTCAGTTTGCATTACATTGATTTGTTCTCTGTTTTTTTTTTTAAATAGGTGAGCGTCTTTTCCCACTGATTCAGTCCATGCATGCCAACCTGGCAGGAAAGATCACTGGCATGCTGCTGGAGATCGACAACTCTGAACTGCTACATATGCTGGAGTCTCACGAATCCCTGCGTTCAAAGGTACTTCCCTCATTGTATATTTTGCCATTATGTCACAGTGAAATGTCTGCTAGCCATATACTGCACTGCGTCATTATTCACATTTGATGTTTGGTGCGCAGGTGGAAGAAGCTGTGGCTGTGCTCCAAGCCCACCAGGCGAAGAAAGACGCCACTCAGAAAGTTGGTGGCATGCCTACAACTGCTGCTGCGGGCACATCCTGAAGACATGTGCTACATTAAAATGGTATGATGATACATAAACAGTAAAGGTATTCATGCTTGCTGATTTGATCATGCATTGTTGAAGTTTTGTGTAAGTTATAAGAAAGTCATTGTGTCGTTTCAGGGCACAGACAAACAAGCAGAGATGCGAAGAGACTCACTACACTGACACAAAACACCAGATTCTTCTGAGCGATTAGGCGGAAGGGAAGAAAATTTGATTTTAAAAATATACTTGAACATTTTGAAAAATGTTACAGTTCGCAATTTTGTAGCTCTGTAATACTTTTAAACTGCATACCAAGGCCCCTAACTCCGTGGCAAAGGAGATAATTTTTTAAAGGAAAATGAGCCTTGTTCTTTTCTTTGCTTGGAAGTTTTATGTTTGATTTGAAATTATGGACTCCCCCATTCTATCATGTTATCATGGGTGTGTGATATTCTCAATAAAGGGATGAATTATCAAGGTTACCATTCTTGTGTTATTTTAATGCTTATGTGTAACCTATTATATTCAGTTTCAAGTGTGTAAGTGTGACAATTATACGTTTTGTCTGGGCTTGATAGTTATACTTAAGGTTGTTTTGTTTTGATAGATGATTGATATAAAAATATTAATAATAATCTGCCGGTTAAAAGGTATTTTTGCACTAAAGACAGAAGGACAGAGAGGTTTTTCACTGTATCATTATTTGTTAGAAGTATGGTTACTGAGCCCATGCATAGAGAGCTCATGATCATATTTATTTTCATTAAATCACAACAAAAAAAGGACTGTCACTTTTGCATGGTCTGATATTGAGCTCTGAAAATGATTAAAATCATTAAATTCATCTAGTTTTGTAAATAAGAACAATGTAATGCTGAAATAAAATTCTATTTTATAGGTGTCAACTTCATGTTCATGTCATTTTTAAGTCATTCTCCAAAAATACGCTCATTTTGGAATTGTAAGTATGAAACTCAATCTAAAACTATGATCTGGATAACAAGAATGGAAATATTTTTGATTTAAGTGACACTTTTTGGTAACTTTGTCAGACCAGGTAAATAAAAAGGATTGACAGGAACAATCTGAAAGAAAAGTAATGCAGTCAGAGAGCATATAGGAGAGGTTCCTGCAGAGTGTCCAGTGCGCCACATCGAGTTAACGGCCAGAAAAAAGGACAGACCACAGACAGCAGAGGCCCACGTCTAACGAGGAGGATTATGTAGAACTTGGTGATATCATTATACCTCTTGTGAGGAGGGTGTCCCCTGTTAATAATAGGTGACATATATACAACAACTGTACTGGAAATTAAAGTGATTTTGTCTTCTTTTAAGTCAAACTAGGGCATTGCAAGATGATTTCTCACAACCTGGCAACCCATAAGTTGTCTTTTCTGTTGACCTGTAACTGATGTATAAGTATTGGTAATTCACTAACACTTAATTAACCAAAAAGTAAGTTACGACATTTAAACCCAAAGCCTATTTGAAGTTTGTGCCCAAATTATTTTTGCTGCACACAATATGACATTTTGAAAAAGTGAAGAAAATTAAAACAAATTGCATTGCTTAGAAAAGTGTCATTTCATTTCACAGCTGCTATTTAAACTTGTCATTACAGAAAAACACAGCTGTTAATGATAACATTAACGATCGGTTCTAATCAAGTAGCGAGTCATGTGAGTGTGGCAGTGAACCAGCATCCTCACCTGGCCTTTTTTCACATTTTAACTCTTCACAGCAGCCAAACCACATAGTGAATGATGGCTTAATTCCATTTAGGTGCTTCCATTTCAGGCTCTGGTATTTTGCACACAGATACACTGGGACACCGGAATAGACCATCAATAATGTTATTAACGCCAGTGCTTTTAAACTATGACAAGGCAAAATGTCTGGGGTGAAAACTGAAACAGTTTGGCCTAAAGAGAATACAGAAATGCCTACCTGCAAAACTTCACTTCCATTCCGTGAAAACACCAACCCTACTTCCTTTGATATCTGTAAAAAATGTGTTTTCTTCAATGGTCAGAAAACAGAAATGCTGCATCTACAGTTTTGATAATTAGAATAATTGCGGGAAAATATGTAAATGGAGGAAACTGACCATCGTAGTTATAGTGAGGCGGTCGTTGTATATATGTCTATGGTTGTGGCACTCTACTAAATGTAAAATGTTAATGGTATAAAAAGGTAAATATAAGTTGTGAAGTTGCAGAGAGACTCCTCCGACAGAGGGCGCTAGAGGGAATTTGGACATAGGGAGGCGGGCTTCGATCGCTCTGCACCAATCACGAGCTGCGGGGGTCAAAGTTGAAGGGTTGGCTAGATCCAATATGGCGGCTAACAAACGAGTGCTGTATGTTGGTAAGTTGCTGTTACTTTTCATAAAAAAACGTGTTAAAGTTGTATTGTTTCGTCATATATAGCCAGCGTAATAAGCTTGTTACTTTATAAGTACAACATTGTGACACCACTGAATGTGTATAGAGTGCTCGTATAATGAATAAGCGCTGATATGTAACGATGCAGCTGGTAAAACATGAGAGCGTCACCTGAAAACATGCACACTTCGCCGATTTAAAACCTCATTCAGTTTCCACTACACCAGGAAAATGGTATATTAGTATCAAGTTGTGTAATGAGTTGTGTAAGTAAACGAAACAAACCAGCAAAAACCGCTTTAGCCTCAGAGTTTCATTGGTTCTAGTATCCTGAGCGCACGTTCATGATGCAAACCTGCATTTGTATCCTCTCTCTGTGAATAGACACATGCTTATAAATGTTCAGTGTTAGTTATCAGCTATAAGCGACAATCTAAGTGTCCTTTCGGTGCTTTTCTGTCAGGTGGCCTGGCAGAAGAGGTGGATGAGAAGGTTCTACATGCAGCTTTTATTCCGTTTGGAGACATCACAGACATCCAGATCCCATTAGACTATGAAACAGGTAAGATCAGTGTGTGTGCAATGGTAACTGCACTGTCACTGTGTAACAGCATAACTGTGGGTAAGATAAATATTCAGCTATAATAATGTGTCTTATGTTCTATTTTCAGAAAAGCACAGAGGATTTGCCTTCATTGAGTTTGAATTGGGAGAGGTATGTACCGCTTATAACAATGGAGCACACACTAAAGACTGCAATATTCTGAAATAAGCCCTAGGGATACATTATGTGAATATTTTTCCAGTTGATGCAATATCCAATAGATACCTGCTTCTTATGGCCTATTCCAACAAGTTGATTTAAGATTTTTGTGTTGTTAAAAGAGGTTCGTAAACTAAGTTTATCCAAACCTGAGGGTAAGAAAAGCCACGGTGTAGAGAGCAAAGCTGGATGATTCATTCCAAGTCCCTAATGAGATTTGTTGTGTTAGAACTCATCGACTTTCCCCCTGCTCTTTGAACCCTTGTGGAACTTGTATGATAAATTGCAGTGATGGTTTCCTCCTCTGAAACTGTAAAAAAAAAGAAAGGAAAAGAGAAAACCTCTACACCAGAGGCAACATGTTTAGCTCCCTCGTCTACACGCTGTGGCTCTAGCCAGGTGCAGCAGCTTTTGACACCACTGGCTCTGTAACAGCAGGCTTCTTCTTTCCTCCTGCATTGGAGTGTGTATATGTTTCCTTTTGTTAAGTCAACAAAATTAATTTTGCCTGGTATTATCGGCTCTTATTATTTCCAGTAGTTTCATTGAAACTGAAACATAGCCAGTGATATAAATTTCCCAATATTGGGATGATAATTGTCTTCTGTCAGGCCTATATATTACCAGGCCTAATTTACACAATTAAGACATTGGTCCACATGGGAATCTTCCTAAAATAATATTGCAAATTCATTACTTTACCTGATTAAGGTGGTATTCTGTATTATTTTCTTAAATACAGTCTTAAAGCATAAATAAATGCACTCAGTGTAGACCATAGTAGCAACATAAGAGAAAGAATGCATTTAAGCTTCAAGGAGGGGAAGTTCCCAGTTAATAATATGGCTTTTTCTCTAGCATATTTCTTTCATATTTCTTAATTTACATAGGCGTCTAATTCTCAGTGGAGACCTTGCCAAAACAACAGCAGCAATTACACACAGGAACAGACAGACAAGACATTGATACACTCTGTAAACAAAAAATAATACATGTATCATCATTCCTAATGGAATACAGTATTTTCAAGTGAAATACTATGGGTACTCTCACTAGTGAATTCAGTGTGGTGAGGTTTGTTATTTGACACATAGTGGGACTGTCATAGTCAATGTTTCTGTTCTCATAACCTGTTCATTCTTCTGTAGGATGCTGCTGCAGCTATCGATAACATGGTAAGTGGAACACATTGCTGAACGTTATTTTTGCTTCTGAGACCTAGCTATTGTGAGTTTGCTTAAAAAGTCCAGTGCTTTAATTTTGACGTGTGTCTTTGTTCTATCTTCAAGAATGAGTCTGAGCTGTTTGGACGGACTATCAGGGTCAACACCGCCAAGCCCATGAGAATCAAAGAAGGTTCTTCTCGACCAGGTGACTGAAAAAAAACTTTTCTCGAAAATGATATAGAAATTTTAATTTCTTGGTTTGGATTTTTAACTCTGCTTTTCCTTTCAGTGTGGTCGGATGATGACTGGTTGAAGAAGTTCTCAGGGAAGACGGCAGAGGAGGCTGATGCTGAGGCAGCAGGTGGAGAAACAACCAATACTGCCACACAGGAGGTGAGGTGGCTTTATTTTCTTTACCAAAGTGCTTTGGTACCTTTCGACTTTTAACTATGTTCAGATTATGACATGGTTATAATTTATTTTTTTTACTTTTGCAGGGTGAGCCCCCGGCCAAAAAGGGCAGAGTCAATCCTCAGGTTTACATGGACATCAAGATTGGAAACAAGCCAGCAGGGAGACTACGTTTCCTCCTTCGGGCTGACATTGTTCCCATGACAGCAGGTGTGTATGTTCACTGTCAGGCTTTCATTATCAAATCTTTGTTATACATATATACTGTAGCACAGAAGGCAGTATATTGTTAAGTTTGTTTGCATAAAGAATTGGTAAAGATACTAAAATGAATTCAGGTGTTAAACAAGTGTGTTATGATATCATCTGCCTTTTGAATAAACCAAAAAATCAGTTGGCAAATAGTGATATCTTTGTTTTTTCATGTCTTTTAGAGAATTTCCGCTGCTTGTGCACGCACGAGAAGGGCTTCGGCTTCAAAGGCAGCAGCTTTCATCGCATCATCCCTCAGTTTATGTGCCAAGGAGGCGACTTCACCAATCACAACGGCACCGGCGGAAAGTCCATCTACGGCCGGAAGTTTGATGATGAGAATTTTGTCCTCAAACACACCGCTCCAGGTGAGGAATTTGTAAAAATGTGTCTGATCTCTCTTTGAATGAGCTTATGGTTTATGTTCATCAGAAGAACATGCCGATAACCGCCCAAATGTTGTCTTTCATGCTCACAGGACAGCTCTCCATGGCCAACTCTGGGCCGAACTCTAACGGCTCTCAGTTCTTCATCACCACAGACAAAACTGACTGGCTGGATGGTAAACATGTGGTGTTTGGAGACCTTGTGGAGGGAATGGATGTGGTCCGTGCAATGGAGGTAGAGAGATGATTTTTTAATTTATTTTTAACACAACTGCAGGTTTCTATTCCCAATATGTTCTAGAAATCCCAATCTCAGTAAGACACTCGGTTGTATTGATAAGTAGGCAGGTTTTGTTACTTACTGATCTAGTAGACAGGATGGTGGTTTTGAACGTTTCAGTCCCACTGTTAACTGAAAACACATATCATTGAAGGAACAGACTCTTACATCAGCTTTCTCCATCAAATGAATGCCCGTCCATTCGGTCTTATTACAAACAGGTGCACAGTGTCAGGCGCACTTCCTTTGTGCTGTAATTTGTCCTTCTTTTTCTGGAAAAGCAGACTGTGCACAGTGAAAGCTAGGTTTATAGGGAACCAATCTACATGCATGGTGTCATTTTACTACAGCCATTAAACTGTTCAGTCAGTATTTACCTCACAATGATAGGCTGTCGATTGTCTACTTGTCTATCTATATTTGTATTCCAAAAATAAAATATATTTGATCATACCGTCCACAAGTGTAATCTAGGTTATTATTATTATTATTATTAGTAGTAGTAGTATTATTATACTCAATTATTAATATTATTATTTTTATTATTATTATACTCAATTATTATTATTATTATTGTTTAAGTTTGTAAGAGCACAAACTCAAACAACTCTATGGGCTTTGTTGAAGGAAGAAATGCAACACACTTCAACTGCGTCACATGGGGTTGACATCTTGTCCAGTGCTCACAGAGTCTCTTCATCATCATTCTGATGAAGACACATGGCTTTTGAAAGTTTGTCGTTTTAATAAAGTTTGTTGCCTCAATCTGTGTGCTACAGTACACTTCAGAATATATTTCTGAAATATATTTCTCTAAGCTGTGTGTTATATTGACCATTTTGTGATAACAGTTTGTACCATTTCAAAGACAATCATGCTGCAATTTGGCAAATAATTGCTCTATCTTGAAAATCTTTTTTTTTTTTCTCTCTCTGCAGGCTCAGGGATCAAAAGACGGCAAGCCGAAGCAGAAAGTCATCATCTCTGACTGTGGAGAATATGAGTGAATGAAAAAGGAGTGTGTGCTTGTTTTGTATTCGTCTATGGAGGCAGTGGATGTCAGAGAGCACAAGTGTGTTCATGGTCTTTTGTACCTTGAACCCACACCACCTGCCATGTAAATATTTCAATAAACACTTTTTTTTATAAAGAAACCACAGCTTGATGTGTGTCATTCTTTTGTGAAGCACTGTGTGTTGTCTGTTCTTCAAAGGTCCTATTTAAATAAACTTATCATTACATACAAATAAGTGCCACATTAATCTGCTGATTGTTGGCTTAGTCCTTTTTATAGTTGCATAATTAACTATTTAGAGCACATTGTCCTTATTTTGAAGTTGGGCTAAATAAAGTAAAACGCTAACTGGCTGTCATGATAATTATAAACACATGTATTTTGGTTTCAAATTTGCACACTATACAAATCATTCATGCTAAAATATATCATCTGTATATTATGAAAACTTTATTGAGCTTCACGTAAATTGTGAAACGGTCACGTGCTGGGACCCTGTTTGACCACGCCACACTCACAAAAAAAGAAAAACACAAAAAAAAACAGAAGAAAATCTTCGCCCGCCTTCTTCACTTAATTGGACAAACAAGTATTGTGTATAGCGGAATGGGGCTGCCGCACCTGAGCAGGTCGGGTGGCAAGAAAGAAGAAATGGCAGACAAACAACTCCACCCCCTCCACTCCCGTCCTGTGTTGAGAAATCTGCTCAGAGACTCATCGGTGAGGCTCATCCGAAGCCCGATTCTCCGCTCCGACACTACGGTAACAACAGCGTTTTAAACTGTAAGTATACTCATTTCATATGTATGTTTATGAATCGGACTTTCGGATTTCGACTTCGTAGGTAGTTAGATGTGGGTATTTTGTATATGCGTAATTACGCACGGAATGTACAAACTTGAGCGCGTTAAACGCTGCCGATGCGGGGGAATGGCTGATTTGAGTCAGAGCTGTCGGACTGTGTGTCAGCAGAGGGGCGAATGAAAAAAGTTTTCACTGATAGGACATGAAAGTTTCTTGTTCAGTGAACGTTTGAGGGCAGCTTTATATTCTTTCTATGTGCTTTTGCTCTTACACCTTTTAGATTTTTGCCTTAAAGACGTGTAAACGTGTATTTATGTTACTGACGTTCCCACCGCCGTTTGTTGCCTTGTTGTCCCAGCTGCCTCCTACATTTGTGACACATCATAACTTTTTCCGTTTCCTCGGCTGGTAGGTGCCTGAATTTTGTCTGTGCCGTTCCAGCTGAAAAGAGGCTCCTCTGTCTTCCATCAGCAGGAAGAGAAGATAGACGGTGAACAAACCTCATCATGAACTGGGCATTCCTCCAGGGCCTCCTCAGCGGGGTGAACAAGTACTCCACAGCCTTCGGCCGAGTGTGGCTCTCTATCGTTTTCCTCTTCAGGGTCATGGTGTTTGTGGTGGCGGCGGAGAAGGTCTGGGGCGACGAACAGAAAGACTTCAAATGCAACACGGCTCAGCCCGGGTGCCACAATGTCTGCTACGACCACTTCTTCCCCGTCTCCCATGTCCGGCTGTGGGCCCTGCAGCTCATCTTCGTCACCTGCCCCTCTCTCCTGGTGGTGATGCACGTCGCCTACAGGGAGGACAGGGAGCGTAAACACAAGCTCAAGTATGGCGAAAACTGCCGCCGTCTCTACCAGAACACCGGCAAGAAGCGCGGGGGCCTGTGGTGGACGTATGTCCTCACCCTGGTCTTCAAAATCGGCGTGGACATCACCTTTGTCTACCTCCTCTACCACATCTACGAGGGTTACGACTTCCCCTCGCTCATCAAGTGCGAGCAAAAGCCCTGTCCCAACAAGGTGGACTGCTTCATCTCTCGGCCGACGGAGAAGAGAATCTTCACCCTCTTCATGGTTATCACCAGCCTGGTCTGCATTCTGCTCTCTATTTTTGAAATCCTCTACCTGGTCGGCAAACGCTGCCGCGAATGCCTCACCGCGCTCTACAATTCTCGCCAGGTCATGACCAACACGATGTCCAGCGGAAGCACCTTGATGGAGTCAAACTCGATAAAGCTGACGGGCAAAGGCACCCCTGAGACTCCCGCTCCTTCATACAGCGTGGCCATATCTTGAGAGGCTGAAAGACTTTACGGGAGAACAAGGACATGGGAAAGGAAAAGGTGCTTGTCCTCACTTCGCAGGCGCTTCCCTCGAAAAGACTTGGCAGCCGACATTTCTCTGCTCAGGCTCTGAACTCGAACTAAAGTAGTTCCTCACTGTTTCTGTGCCACAAGACTCGTGTGTCATTAATGTGGAATGTGCTCACTATTTTGTGTTGGGTTAGGAGGTGTTTTTTTTTGTACAGATGAAGTTCTATAACCCTTGCACAGGAAAGAAAAGAGGAAAAAAATCTGTGTGGCACGGTGACAGATCTAGCCTTGATACCAATTACATGAGTCACCGTGGTTTGGAGAGTATGGTTTTACAAACACATGTGGTTTTCTGTGTAAGATTTTCCTTCTGCTCAGAGCCAGACCTCCAAATGTTTACTTCAAACTGCTCCTCTCCCTTCAGTTCACTCAAATGTTCATATGTGAGTCTTTGGCAATAGTCGACATAATTTATCAAAACGGTTTAAAGATTGTACTGTCGTGCATGTTACTGTTTTTACATTGCTGTCCTCTTACAAGCAGAGGAGAGCAATGGAGCTGAAATTAAGTGTTGTAAACACAGCTGTTAATCCTATCAGGATGTGCGTATCCCACAGTGTTGAGACGCAGTGTGGCTGCATGATTGTTTATATTATTTTTCATTAAAGATTTACATGTTTTTTTGAAAATGGGTTCTTTTTCATAATTAAGAGAGATCCATGCACAGTAGGTCTGCCCTTTAACAGTTACACAACATGCAGAAGCATGTTAGGAAATACACTAACGAACAATGTAGCCAGCCAGAGGATATATTGACTCTGCTCGAGCTCTGTGGTCTGACAAAGACCTCAAACTCTCTTTCTTCTACAACTTATTTCCATGTGTTTCGTGCAGCCCTCCCTCCCCGTTGGCACACTGTTGCTAGGAGCAGCAACCTCATTGTTTAGCTTGATTGGTACTTTATGAAGGGTGGAGGAGGAGTCTCCCACTCCTCGGTTCAGTTCATCTGTACTGACGCACATGGATCCACCCAGCGCAGGAATGTGTCGGTCCGTGCGGCCCGTGAATGGATGTTTCCAGTATTTACACTTAGCACCGTGCGATAGGAGAGATGCAGTGAGAGTAGATTTTCTCAATCACGTCTTGTGGGATTGATCCGTGCAGGTATTTTTTTAGAGAGTTCTCTGCTGCTGAGGCTGTGAAATATCTCTAGACTCTTAAACTTTTGATGCCAACCCAAAACCATGAAGGGGGGATAAGATAGTGTTTGTGCTACTCAGAGCATTAAAGAATGACATTAAAAGAAGTCAAACAAAGTATCTCTCAGGATCATGTACAGGCACCTCTGTTAACACATTTCATTGGAACTATTAATGTCTATTCCAGAAGACAGTTGTTCCGATGCGATCTATTAACAAGCATGGTCTGTGGATCATCAGAGTAACTAGGGCACTGTTTCAGGAAAGACAAGTTGCTCCTGGAATGTCATTTCTGACCCCAGCTGTAGTGAGTTGGCAACAGGTTGAAATCTAAATCATCATTAGTTTAACTAAATATGAGGAAGGAGGAAGTTAGAGACACGCTTTTTTGCGTGAGGGGTTTCTAAAGAGTAACTCATCTGCATACGAGAACATGGCAGGTGTATGCGGATGAGTTACTCCTGAGAAATCACTGCAGATGGATAACATCTTCTTTCAGTAGTGACACAATAAACAGGGTGAAATGATGACGTCTCAACTAATCATCACTTTGCTAGAGGAAATGGTGTCCAACAGTATCTATGCTGTCAGTATTATAAAAAAAAAAGTAATATCTACTAGCACTTCTACTAGCTTCAGCGTGTCATCTGAGTGTTCTCTCTGTAGGTCCAGCCTGACTAGCTGGTACTGTAAAGAAGCCAACAATCACTCCCATTACAGGGACCCTCCCATCTCTTTTGGGGTCTTTGTCCTCGCTTTCTCAGCTCTCTAGTGCTTCAGTAACAGCAATGCGAAGTGTTTATCCTGTCGTGCTTGTGGGCCTTGTTGAGACCTGCTGCTGGCAGACGTTGACTCACAAGGTGCATTCCTCCAGGTGTGTCCCAGCAGACCGACCGCTTCGACCAGTTCTTCATCTAGAGCAAAGAACTTTCTACACCCCCCCCCCCACCCACATGTAATCCTTGTCGACTGAACAGCTCTTAATGTTGCAAGTACAGATGTTGTGATCACGTGCTCAAGCTTCATGTCACAGATAATTTTCCTGAATATCACAGCTGCAGTTGAGACATGTAACAAAATCCTGAGAGTTTTAGCTCATAGCTGCAAGACTTAGAGTGTTTGACTTAGAGAGGCCTCATAGTGTTACTGTTCACTCTTGGAGCCTTTTTATAACATAAAGACACGTTTTTTAGTTGTACAAAGGTTGAAAATATGAGGCTGATTCAACTGCTTGTGGGTACCCATGTTTTAGCCTGCCACCAGACTGCTGTCTTTGAGGTAGTCAGGACCACTGCTATTGCTAGCGTTAGCGAGTTAAAATATGTACGATGCAATATGGAACAATTTTAGTTGAAACAGATTGTGACAAAAAAGAATCAGTTTTGATATTTTGATGTCTATGTATTGTGTTCCAGAGAGTTCTACTGAAGTTAGCATGCTAACCGGCTAACCCCAGCCTGTCCCAGTCCCAAAGCTCCCATTCGTTATCGCTAGCTGCACGGCTAACTGAACTGACAAGCTAACAGCAGCTACAGTTATCAGAAGTTAGCAGTTACTCTGGTAATACGCTACCACATATGTTTTTTAAGTGTGACCTTGACAGGCAGCCAATTCTTATATATTGCACCTTCAAGAACACCTAAAAATGTGTTGAAAATGTGTCACTTTGATATTCTGTCACCTAAGAGTCGTAGTTGGTCAAAATAGCCTCAAAACCTTGGCTTATATTAGCCTGTTAGGTCCCCTTAGATGGTTAACTGTTAGCTAACTCATGTTAGCTTATCTGACTCAATATGACGGTTTAAATGTAGTGGTATTGTGTGCACTGGGCAGATGAACCAACGTTGACTAATATCTCAACTTTTAATGCAACATATACAGTATGTTAGAATAATTAGCAGTATGTTAATGTTTTCTAACTTAACTTATATTCATATCTCAGTGTCACATCTTCTTTGTCATAAATGTTGACAAAATGAAAATAAAACACCAATTCAGCTTGAAGTTTGTATTCTATGAATGTGGCATCTCAACAGTTCCTATATCACAACCTTGTAATTTAAAAATGCAGCTTACAGTAAGTTGCTCTCAGGAAAGGTTTCACCTCCTTCGCTAAATGGAATTTTTTCTGCTTGGCTGGGAGCCCCTTTTTGTTATGAGCCGATGAAAAACATTGTATGCGATTGTATAGAAATAAACCGGACTTGACCGGCGACGAGTGATGTCTGAACAAGTCTCCTGTTTAATAACTTAGACACAGGATTTCAATAACTCCTGTTGTGGGCATGCAAGAACTGACAAGCGCTGGTACAGATCTGGCATTGTGTTCCAGCTCGTATTTGATACTTGCACAGACGCAGTAATGCTGTTCGATTGGCAAATCCTGTCAGCAAAGCGTGTGAAAATGTGAAAAGTTTGGTTTTGAAATTAGGTGGACGGTTCAGTGGAGACGGAGGCTCATGATCTGACAATAAGGATGTGTTTAGGACCGCTGAGAGTTCATGAATTGTGCCAGTGTCATCTGAGAAGAGCTCGGTTTTTTGAAAGAAAGAAAGAAAGAAACACAATACACCTTTTAGGTCGCTAGATTAAAAAGAAAAAGAGAGAGAGAAAAAGCTTCCCTCCAGGCGTGTTTCACGATGTAGTTAAAAAACAAAGCAAAAATGATGAGTCCTTAAAATGACATATATTTTTGTCCTTTATATAAGAATAATACTGAATCTATGATTATGCAGATAGGTGTGACTTCAATAGTTTAACTACTCCACAGGAGATTCTCTGTAGCTTTAAAGGTGCACTATGTTGTTTTGGGGACCTTATTTTCCCCCAAAGAACAACTTGTTTACTCTGTCATGGAATTTCTTCTCCAAAACCCCATAGTGCCCCGTTTCAATGTCCACATTACACCTATGTACCACACAATGAAGCACAAACATTCAACTGTAGGAACGCAAAGAAAAGCTTTCGACTGGAGAGGGACATATCTTGCATATCTTTCCAAAGGAATTCCCTCTGTAACATTTGAACTGCTCTCTCCACTCCGACCTCCTTTCCTCCACCACCTAAATCGCACAAAAAAAATAAAAAATGCTGCCGGGCGCTCACAGCACGTCAGGAAGCGCGCAGCAAAAAGAGACATGCACAACAACAAAAAAATGCATTCACCTCAGGGTGTGTCTGCCTATGTCACTAACGCACACTGTGTGAGCCACACAGAGACAAGTTGGGACAGGGAGAAAGACAATCCTCCCTGGAAACACTGAATATTAAAAAAACAATGACAAACAAAGTCATGAGTAAAACACCCGTTACAGGAGGATTTTGCCCATTTTGACACTGCAGACTCCTGTCTGTCATGTGTTCAGGGACATGCTAAATCTTTTTGAATCCACCCATCATTGTGTCACTTAGCTAAACAATCCTATGGAGCTGAACCGTGTGGGGCCTGTGATTGGTTATCTGGCTCCAGATGTGATTGTTTTCGTGTTTGTCTTCATCGAAATCCCATCCAAAGTACCTGGAGATGGTTTCTGGGATGTGTGATATCTGTTATGCAAAAAAAAAAAA
>CAEMYA010000506.1:9110023-9140707 GCA_903131615.1 Diplodus sargus | reverse complement strand
GTGTGGGAGAGAGAGAGAGAGAGAGAGAGAGAGAGAGAGAGAGAGAGAGGAACATCTGGGGGCAGCTCCAGTCTTTCTTCTTTAACCACACCCACACATTTCTCGGCACTGCGCTTCTCTACCTGTCGACGGGATCCAAAATCTGTGCGTTAAAGCGCTAAAACGACATCAGAGCGTCGATAGATTCACCGGAAATACACGAAGACGCGTATCTTTAACGAAGAATGGACTAACACTTCACTCGGTAAGTGATAAATCACGTTAGTGAACTTTTTGATGTGTCTGAGATGAGTTAAGCTTTCGAGTTCGCGTTTCAGCCAACTGGAAATGAGTGTCTTCGAATGTGTTGCTTCGTTGGCTTTTTAACACGGCAGCCAAGGGAACGATCACTTAACCTCCGGTGGTTGAACAAAGGGTCATTATGTCGCTAAAGAGCCAAATATGTCACGGAAACGTGTCCAAATTACGCATTCAGCCTGTGCGTAAAAAGCCGTTTCTTGCTGAGACTCCCACATTCAGATGACTAAATACTGCTTGTTAAGACACAGAACAGATGGCTGCTGGCTTTTAATCTCTTTCTGAAATAAATGTTTGTATAAAAAGTTGTGAAATGGGGAATTTCGCTTCCTGAGACGTGCATAAGAACTCTAGGTGTGTTAATAACGTTGGTCCAACTTGTTTTTTCTCAGTCACAGTTTGGCTCACGGCCTACTCCACTGTGTCACTGCTAGTGGCTGGGTTGATAAACGAGACATGTTGGAGACGTCCTCACATTAAATCAGGAAGATAAATGACAGAGTCAGAATAAAAGGTTCTTTGTTATAAAAGGTGTTGAGTGGGATAGCACTAACACGGATGTTCACAGAGTGAAAATGACTGCATGCTCACTCCACTCTTCATTCTGCCACGTCCAGGTCTGAAGATAAACGACTACCAGCGAGAGAAGAATCCCAGAAAAGACATATTTGACGGCCAGCCAAGGACATGGACTGGAAGACCTTCCAAGCCCTCCTCAGTGGGGTGAACAAATACTCCACAGCGTTCGGCCGGGTATGGCTGTCTGTGGTGTTCGTCTTCAGAGTGATGGTGTACGTGGTGGCGGCGGAGCGAGTGTGGGGCGACGAGCAGAAAGACTTTGACTGCAACACCAAGCAGCCCGGCTGCGCCAACGTCTGCTACGACCACTTCTTCCCCATCTCCCACATCCGCCTGTGGGCCCTGCAGCTTATCTTCGTCACCTGCCCGTCCTTCATGGTGGTCATGCACGTGGCGTACCGTGACGACCGCGAGCGCAAGCACAGGGTCAAGCACGGCGATGAGAGCAAGTTGTACAACAACACGGGCAAGAAGCACGGTGGCCTGTGGTGGACCTACCTGATCAGCCTCTTCGTGAAGACGGGCATCGAGGTCTCCTTCCTCTACATCCTCCACCACATCTACGACAGCTTCTACCTACCCAGGCTAGTCAAGTGTGAGGTGTCGCCGTGCCCCAACCAGGTGGACTGCTACATTGGCCACCCCACCGAGAAGAAGGTCTTCACCTACTTCATGGTCGGAGCTTCGGCCCTCTGCATCGTCCTGAACATCTGCGAGATCATTTACCTCATCTCCAAGCGCGTCGTGCGGTGTGCGAACAAGGTGAAGAGGCGCAATCGCACCATGGCCGTGCATCACGACAAGTACAACGACGACAAGTACAACAACGACAAGTACAACGACGACCACTTTAACAACTGCAGCGACACTGTGATGAGGCCAGAGCCGGAGTTCAGGGAGCTGAAAGAAAAGCCTCCGTCCTTCAGGAGTGCGTACAAGGCTTCCTCCAGACCATCGACACTTTTACTCGAGGAGAAGATACGCGCCTCCGCTCCGAATCTGTCCACTTCCTGATTGAAATTTGGAATCAGGCTAGAGATCGGCAGTGCTTGGGCTGGAACCCAACAAACAAACCTCAGAAAAACAGACTCAGAACTATGAGCCAAACGACCGTGTGTGTCAGGCCCTGGAAGTTGAGTCATCAGCTCTGGGTTCTTCCTGTGGGCCCCTGTGTCTACATCTAAGGCTCTTTTTGAGTGCCTGAACTTTGGTTTCCAAGTCAACATCCACAATATTTACAAGTCAGCTAGAGCCAAATTGATTTGTTAATGATGTGTCGGCTTCTTTTTCGAATACAATACAGGACCGTGTGCCTTTTTAGCTTCACCCCGTCACTCGTATAGGAACATTCCAGCGAGGTGTCTTGGTCTTTCTTGTGATTGGAGTCTTAACACGGGAGGGGAAGGAAACTCACACAAGAAGGCAGGACACACCTGACGGAGGTATTCACCCTCACTGCCAGTGTCTACAGTGGTGTGTCAGGGCGTTCTGTTGTCATTGAGTGTTAGCTGTACATTTCAGTGATCTCGCCTGTAATATAGCTTCATCTTCACTACTTAATGTCCCGATGGCCCCAAGTCATTGGACACTGGTTAACAACTACACACTACAATGATTTGGAGTGTGGACACTCCAAAGTCATGCAGTTATGGCTGAGTAATACTTGAAGGGTTGAAAACTGGCCAAAAATATTTTATATTTTTTACTGCATTTATTTTCTCAGATAAGATTTCACATATACTGTATCACTGGTATATTTCTTCATCTAAAGCCTTGGCAGGTATATACTTGTTCTCAGGTTTATTCTGCACAGCCACACCGTTGTACATAGACTGCTTCTGTTTAGACGTGCTTGTACACAAACTGGCCTCATCCAAGACCACTGTTGATTTAAATAAAGCGAACGGAATGCTGCTGTTTAACCCTGTGTTGTTAGAGCTGGAGCACAGTGGAGGAGGTGGGAGGAGGGCTGGACAAATAAGTGGCTCATCGAACAATCAGTCCATAGCCGTCCGCTGCGGACGGAAATGTATTTTCTGCACTTGTAAATAGTTTTTTTTTAAATATATACATTTAAATATATTAAATTTATTGAATGTGTGTTTCTGTTCTGTGTTTTTTTCTTGTTAAGATTTTGATTAGAAAAAAAAAACATAAATACATAACACGATGACAGTACTCCACTACTTGCTTTGGATCATCATCAGTCACTGTTTACAGGATTTCTCTATTTCTTTCTATTTCTGCTGCTTTATACTTGGACTCATATACACTGTGGCAGCAGATATAGTACTTTTTAGTCACTACATTTGTTTGATAGCTTTACTTATTGTCAGGCGCTCTGGACAGAAGCGTCTGCTAAATGCCCTAAATGTCAATGTAAATGTAGTTAATAATTACTTTGCAGATTGCATGTGCCAAAGCAGTGTATTTTCAAAATATTGCATTTCATCAACAGTTGGTTAAAAAACCGACTGATTCTAAACCAGGAAGATGCTTCATATTGAATATTCGGTCAGGCCATAGCAGACAGTATAAACATACAGCATGTGTAAATAATAAATAAATAATAAATGTTGTATAATTTACTTGTACTTTTCATACTTAAGCACATTTATTGCCAGAAAATTACTCTTACTAAAGTACATGTATTATGAAGCACTGTAAGACTTTTTTACTCAAGTATGACGGGTAGCTTTTACAACATTTCATATATTGCTTTAGTGTCCTATGTGTCTTTGTTAAAAAACATTTAAATTTACAGTCTGCATTTGTATTCAATGCCAGTACCTTTTGATATGACTTTCTGTTGTAAAGATTTCAGCGTAAATGTAGTGCAGAGAACACAAATCAGTCTTAAGTGAGTAATTTTTAAACACGAGCTTTCTAAGGATACACCCCTCCCCCCAAAAAAAGGCTCCTGAAGATATTACAAACTCATTTTTTCTCCTTGGTTACTATCTGGTCTTTCTTATCATTTACCGAATGGAATTTTTCCATCGTCACTGACTCATAATTACAATTCACCATGACATGTCATTCTCTCTTCTGTCATACATGTTTTTAAGTGTTGCAGAGTCGTGCAGTAAGAATCTCTGCCTGCCTGTCAAACTTGTCAGGCTGGTTTTTACAAGGTGTGGTAAAGGAAGGAGTTTGTGTTTATTCTGAATCATTTGCGCAAAACAAACTCAAAAATCTCTATGGAGATTGAAAAAGGTTAGGTTGTACCTTAATACTTTATATCACCATCCCACCTTTTGATTTAAGTGTGTAGTACTGATGTTGATCAAACATCCAAGGATCTTAAGTAAAGTAACAATCTTTCTTTACAATGTTCAGTTTGTTTCAGAGATTGGATTAATCACAGTGCTGTGTATTTTAGATCAGAAACACATTAAAGAAATAAGCATTTATTTTTATTTTCACAAATTTGTTAGATATGTACATTTTAAAATAAATAATACAGTAAAACTAGAAATCCTACAATTTAAAATAAAAATCATTTTGAAGATCAGTGGAATACAGCAACATCAACATCTTTCCACAGGCCAGTAAAATGCCCAAATTCAAGTACTGGTCGTTTCCATAGATGCTTCTGATAATTCACCTGACAGTGATCACTGCACACAGTTCTGTCTCGGTCTGACACCAACAGCGAGTTTATCCATCCCAAAGAGAATTACAGGTTCATTTGTTATAAGTATCAAAGTATGTGATTCACTTCTGATTCTCCACTGCCCAGGAAGAAATGTAAGCACAATATTAAAGAAACAGGTGAAGGCATTGCTTCTGATTGGTAGGATGTGTATGACTAGACTAACTTTACATAAGGCACTGTTCCAGCCATGCTTTCATTTAATGAATATCTAATCAGATATTCTATCCAGAAACGAAAAAGTGGGGTAACCGCCACCGAAATATTAAAAGTAATGTTCTCATAGTGGTAGAAGGTAAATCAAACTCATAACTGTACAAACAGCAGATGATGGCTCCAGGTTACATGATTACACTGCAGTGGACAGTATGGGAAAGAGCCAACAGGTTGATTAGTGTCTACAGTTTGCAGGCTGCCTGTGCCACTTTGGAGCTGGACCTCCTGTTGAGTGTTCGACAGATGAAAGCTCCAGCATCCATCAGCTTTGAGAGGTCCACCCCCTGAAATGAAGATGGAAAGTCAAAGGGTCAAACTTGAGGGAGCTCCCATTGCACGCAATAATTAGAACTAAATGATTGGGTGGAACATCCTGCAAAGCTTGGCACATTTAATTAAGGAAAGAGCTGCTTTTCCTAATAAAAGTACACACTAGATACAATCAATAAATTAAATAATGTTTCTTAAAAATGCTTCTTCTTCCTATTTTACCTGCACTACTATTCAAACATCTGGAATCACATACTGTGTTAATGTTTTTCTTTCTTCCTTCAATAATGGCTCTCTTAACATGAACAATATACAGACAATAAATGTGTAAAATGCATATTTTTATCTATCTATCTATCTATCTATCTATCTATCTATCTATATATATATATATATATATATATATATATATATATATATATATATATATTTCTCCCAGGCTATTTTGAAGCATTACAGGCATTAATGTGCACTTGACACTGAAACAGAAACCTGTTTCGATTGAAATCTGCACTGATTTTAATGACAAGTTTCCAATTTCTGTTACCAATGACTTATTTCTCATGTTGTCAGTTTCCTGGTTCTCAGAGGTTTAGCTGTCTATTTCTGCCCTTTCAATTTTATGGTTGAACTGTACTACTGTACACCATTTTCATTTCCATGTTCAAAACAATGCTCTTTTTTTGCCAAACGTGCAGAATTTTCTAAAACATAAAAGCACAAAAAACAACATTTAAATATACTGAGAAGTCCTCTCTGCCATCTGACTGTAATGAAGGAAGCATTTGTTACAGGCAGTTCCAAACTTGAACAGTAAAAGTTGTGCAAGTACGAAAATGAAAGCAGCATCTTCAATTTCTGTTATAAAAACTGAGAAGAAACTCTTACGGTTTGAATCCCGAGTCCATGCAGCATATAAACTACATCTTCAGTAGCAACATTCCCAGAAGCCCCCTGGGCATACGGACAACCGCCCAGTCCAGCTACTGACGAGTCGACGACACCGATTCCCATCTGCAACACAAAGGAAATCTTTAACACGGTCAAGACTGCAGCGTCAATAGATCACCGAAATGGACACTGTCACACCACGTGTGCACTTCAACTTTAAAATGACCACAACCAAGTCCGACCTGTAAGGCTACGAGGATGTTAGCCAGGGCCTGGCCGTAGGTATCGTGGCAGTGTACTGCCAAGGCACTGATTGGCACCTCTTTGCTCACTGCCTCCAGCATTTCAATCATGCTACCTGGAGTCCCCACTCCTATAGTGTCACCGAGGGAGATTTCGTAGCAGCCCATGGAGTAGAGACGTTTAGCTACCTGCAGGATAGAAACGAAGATTGAGCTGCTTGTACAAGTCTTTATGTTTTCTGTGTTTTTGCCAAAGGGCAATAAAAAGATTTCTGCTGGCTTAGGTAATGTAAATGTGTATCAGGTAAGAACTCACATATGCAACTTTTTCAGGTGCCACCTTGCCTTCATACGGACATCCGACAACACACGACACGTAACTATGGCGGAAAGAAACGCAGATGAAACTCTTGAAAAGAATCAAACCATATAACTCCGATGATTTATATAGCTGCTTATCTTCAAGAGGAAGCCAGTAAGCCTACCCTCTAACTGGCACACCAGCCTCTTTGGCTGCTTTCATAACGTCATCGAAGCGCTGTAAACTCTCATCCACTGAGCAGTTTATGTTCTTCTTACTGAACAGCTCAGACGCAGCACCAAATATGGCCACCTCCGAGGCTCCCGCTTTCACCTGTAGTAAGTAAGAGCAAGGAAAAGACACATTACCTTCGGTAAAAAAAAAAGCTGGATGTTTATGTGAAGTGTGTTGGGTTATGATGCTTGGCACTCACAGCAGCCTGGAAACCCTTGAGGTTGGGGGTGAGGACTGGGTAAGACACTCCTGGTATCCTACTGATTCCCTTCATCACCTCCACCTGGTCTGCCATCTAACATTTGGACAAAAACATCAGAAACTAATCAAGTCACTCTCGTTCCAATCCACTGCAGTTTCTGTGCTGCCCTCAGTGGGGTGTGTCGGCAGCACTTTCCATATGAACAGCTCTGGGAGAACACACTCACCTGCGGAACCCATTTGGGAGATACAAAGCTGGTGGCCTCAATGACTGGCAGCCCTGAGGCTGACAGCATGTCAATCAGGTGGATTTTTGTCTCTGTGGGCACGATAGTCTGTAAGAGGAAGCAGGAAGGCAACAGGATGAGGAACACTTGAGAAAAATATAAATAAATAAAAAACCCCGACAGGATGCATGACAGATCGTTTCACCTGGTTACACAACACATCAGCTATGCACCTGCTCTGCCTCAGCACTATAGTTATGAACAGACAATTGAGAGCAGTGTTAACGTTAGCCTAAGGGACCCACTGGCAGTAAAAGCTACTGTGTGATTAGATTAAACAATTATCGTTTTAAACAACGTTACCTTTTCGTTTTGGAGTCCATCTCTGGGTCCCACCTCCACTATTTTCACCTTTTCTGGAAGAGCTTGACCTGCTCTGACACCCACCTACACAAACACACACACACACACACACACACACACACACACACACACACACACACACACACATTAAATACAGCCAACGAGCTTTTACTTGTGAATGTTATATTGTACATTGCTGGCCTGCTGAGCCTGATAAATAGCCAACTAACAACTATCCGGGTGACTAAACCTATGTAGCTTCACCGTAGAGGACGCGAACAGCTGGCTAGCGAACAGGAAGTGCTATCCAGGGCTGCTAGCTAACATGCACAGCGCAACCTGCTGGATGATAAATCTACTATATACCAACAATACTAAAAGTTAACTCACTGCTTGGACCTTTGGTGCGGAGCTAAACGACAGATACTGCTGACCCATTGCGGAACTTAAAGTCCCTCTGTTTACAAGCCTAAGGACAGCCGCCATGTTGGTCCAGCCTCAACTCTGACGTCACCCGTTCATCGAGAGAGGAGGAAAAGAGCCCTGACAGGTTTTAAACGCACCTCAAGAGCGCCATCTATGCGCCGGGAATTTAATGTACATTTGCATTGAAAAATCTTTTTGGAAATGTAAGATACTAATCAGAAGTAAATGCCCACTATTATATCTATTTTAAATACAAAAGAAAGCTCGTTAAATACAGTTAAAAATCCTACGTGAAATGTTCTTTGGCACTTTGCTGTCATTGTCTGGTTTGCACTTTCCGTTTAACACTTCTATCACAATTTAAAGCTGTATTTTAATGTTCAACAAAAAATATCATAATAAGGTGTACATATACTATACATTTGTTATTCTAATCATTAGGATTAGGAAATGCAGATATGTGATGCAATTTTTCTTGGTTGATAATCTTCCAAATCATCTCCCAAAGCCTCTGCAGGAGCAGGGCACTGAACATCAGCAGGGACGCCTCCCACCCTCTCCACACAGTCTTTGAACTGCTCCCATCAGGAAAACAGTTACGGAGTCATAAAGGTCGAACTAACAGTTTTCATTTTATCATATTTATATATTGTGTATTATTTATTGTGTCTTCTGTTATTAATCCTTGAGAAATTTACTCTAATTTTTTATTGATTGATTGATTGATTGATTGATTGATTGTTTGATTAATGGATTGATTGATAAGGACACATCCTGAGGATTTCAGAATGGCACTCGGTGTGGATTTAATGTATTTGCTTCGTATTCATTTCAGAAGTCTGACATGCAAATGCCTCACATTATGTGAGTTCATCCTACTTTCCATGCAAACTGACATGGATAGACACAGACATGTATAAAAAAATATCTTTAATGTGTCAAAAAGTAAAAAACAAACAAATAAATTATAATTGGCTTTATATCATAGTGCATATCATTATGAAACATAATCATGAAAAGCACTGCAACTGTAGAACATTGGAACCAAAAGCGTCTGCGCTTGACTCTCCCTACAGGGAGTGGGGAAGTAGCAGAGTCATTATTTTCGTCCATTTTGTGTTGCTCAAATGGCAGCTTTTATCAAAGCAGAGAGTCCAAAAGAATAGCAAAGCTTGTCGTCCATGCATATGTAAAAAATATCTTTGAAAGAGCTATCATATAATTATTATAATTAGAGCAAAGGAAACACTGAATATGCATGCTTTGGATACTGCATATCTTTAAGACGCTTGACAAAAAGCATTCCACTTTGTCACAAAGGTCAACAATCTCATGGAAAGTAAAGATTAAACAGTCGCATTGAACTAATAGACAACTAATATATCATAAATGTGCGTATTTACATGAGTGGGTCACATATTGAATGCATAAATTCTCTTGCATGGCTTTAGCGCACAAACACATACACACACACACGCGCGCACACTCACACACACACACGCATACACACACTTTGGTTCAATTTCACTGCAGCTCTTCCTCGCTGTCATCCACTTGTTGGATGATGAGGTCGGCCCCCGAGTCTTCAGCCAGGTCGTCGTCATCCGTTACCATCCAGCTCCTCTTGGTGTCCCCCTCCTCCTCCCCATCCACCCCCAACAACAGGGCCGGCTCATCGTTGGTCCCCTCTAGGCTGTCCATGGGGATGTCATCACAACCCACTTCCTGGATGCACGCAGTGCACATGCGGTAGCGTCGTGTGCCCTCACACACCACATGCCCGGTATCCTCTGTCACCTGACACTTGCACCTCCTGCACACCAGCTTCCTGGCTTGATGGATCTATAAAGGATCAAGAAACAACAAAAAAAACAGAAAATGCAAAAAACATAAATCTGAATATGTTTAACACTGTTAAACCAATCATAAATGACAGTTTATTAGTTAAGGTTTCACTTGCTGGTTGTTAACAAACCCACCGTCTCAAAATGGCTACGAAGATGCTCCAGGCGAGTGAAGCGTTTATTGCAGGCCTGGCAGGGGTACGGCCTCTCCCCAGTGTGACAGCGCAAGTGGCGCTTCAGGTCCGCCTTCCTCTTCACCGTGTGTGTACAAAAGGGGCATTTGAAGCGCATAATAGGGTTGGAATCTGCAAAGAGGAATAGAAACTGTTCAGAGTTTTTTTCCTGTTTATTCCCTGGACGTCACTATTTCTGGCTGCTTCTGAGGGCTAGACTCGTGCCAGTCTGCTCGTGATGTAGCACGTTATTTCTTTTCTCACTTCTCTAAAAAGGTAAAAGAACTATTGATTTCCCATTTTCTCACATACAGTCCAACTCACCTTTGTTAAAGTGTCCAATAACACCCACAATAGGTGGTAGAGTAGCATACAGCTCCTCTGCCTTTTCAGCCTTCTGTGTCCTCGCCTCCTGGATGTCTAGGTCTTCATGCTGGTTGGAGCGAGCGCTGTTGGGTGCTTTCCTCTTGGTCCCCCCTTTGCTCCTCCGGCGCTCCGCTCCAGGCAGGGTATACAGCGGGTCATGAGGGTCCTGCAGGTCCTCCGCCTCTGCGTTGAGATCACTGGGGCTACTTGGGTTAGTCGTTAGGGCCGAGGCCGATGCCTCCTGCTCAGAGTCCTTCCCTATAAATCCAGACTGGGATCTGGAGTTGTCCCGGGTCCAAAGTGCTGGTGGTGGGCTCACAGAGCTGGGGCCTTGCTGCTGCTGCTCTGACGTCTCATCTCCTGCTCCGCTGGTGAAACTGCAAGTCTCGGACAAGCTGATGCAGCGCTCGCTGTCTTCATCTTTCACGCTGATGTCCAAGGAGGATTTGATGAAGTTCTTGCAGTAGTTGATGACATTGTTCATCTGCAAGTAGCTGGCCGCAGACATCACCTCAATCACATTGTGACTGGAGAGGTCCAGCTGGCCAGAGTAGATGAAATCGAGAATAACGGTGAAGGTCTCGGGGCTGAAGACGTCGAAGGTGGCGCTGACAGAGTCGGACAGCCCGTCCGGCCCCTGGGACAGCAGCATGCGGAAGTAGCCGCTGCTGGCAAACAGGACGTTGCGGTGGGCCCTGAACAGCTGGCCCTCCACCAGCACGCTGCAGTCGCAGAAGAGCTCCTGGCGGCGCTGCTGGTTGAGCTGCTTCAGCAGGTTGCTTTGGTGAGCCACCGTGATGTCAGCGGCGTTGAACCACCTCTGAGGCTGCCTGCAGAGGACAACATGACAAATCAAGACATGACAATTACAGACGCCTTGAGGGCACTGTCGACATGCACTACTGACACTGAGACACTTCCACCGTCATGATCCCCAATTAGCAATATAGGAGCCTGTATGTACAAATCATGTCATGTTAATCCTACATATTCAAGAAAGAAACATGCACCTTTCCAGTGTGATTCATATAGGACACCTGACCTCATGATTGCCAGCTTATCTGAATATTATGCTACAGATCCAAAATACTAACTGCAGGTCACACAATAAACACAACAGTGACACCCCATCGATGTAGCTGTCAGTTATCCCCCCCAGTCTTTGTTTCTACACTGGACCATCTCCAGCTCCGCAGTAGGCCCGCCCCCCTCCGGACTTCATTCTGCTCTGTGATTGGCCGAACGAGCCTTCAATCACAATCTTCTCCTAATGGGCTACACCCGACTCCAGTCAGAGAGCATCGGGTGACAAAACCCTCTAATCATCCCTGAGGGAAGCGTAAGCACGCAAGAAATGCCTGATGTTACAAACACACCAGGATGATGGAGAGAGGGAATAAAACACTGTACCCGGACATGTCATCCAAAGGGGGTAAAGAAATTGCCGCAACCTCCTTTGCAGAATAGTTCCCCTCCTTCTATAGCACCCTATTTACCATCCTCATGTAGGCTGAATTACACGCAGTCATTTTTAATTACGTGATGCTTGCTGACCGGCTCCACGGCGCCCGATAAACCCCCCTCGCCCGCAACACTCTCTAGTGCTCCTCATGTCAAGAGAAAAACCAAAGTGCAATTTCTTGCCCGAGCTACTCCGCGTTGATTCAGACATTACACGCGACCTACAAAAACGACACGAGAGTGCTGCAGTCCTGCGAGAGGAAAACGGGCAGCGGCGCACCAGAGCAGCCCAGTCTGTCCTGGAGCGACGCCCACTTCAGGCTCCAGCCAGCACACAATGGAAAAATAGACACAAACCTCCGGCAACTGAGCACGCTGCGAGCGGATAAATAGACATATTCGCCACAGTGTATCGCGCTGGGGGGAGAAGAGGCGCTCACACGCCCGTTTTCATCCTCAAGACCACCCCCACTTCTCGCCGGAGGTCCGGAGCGCGAGCGAGCAGCGGGGAGGATTTGCCTGCTGCCCAAACCCAGCGACTCTTTCCCAGGCGTGAGGTGTCGGCAGGACCCGCTTACGCCCCACGCCGTGATACCACTGACAAAATCCATCGATACTCACTGGTGACTCGATTCACCCGGCGCCCGATAGAGTCTATTCGCCCCCAAGTCCGCCACCATATCCATTTTTAATTTATTTTGCCTTTTTTTTTTCCTTTGCTCTGTTTTTTTTTCTCGTCCAGGGTCCACAGTCAGGCACTTCCTGCTCAGCCCTAAAGACCGAAACCCGGTTAAAGCGACTGGAGCACTGTGCTGACGTGGGTGTTTATTAACTGGGTGCCCGAGGGTTCAAGGAGCCATTTAAAGCCCTAGTGTCCCGTTTAAATGAGTTGTATGGACAGAATCTTGATATTGAACCACAGCCTTAATATCACAGCAATATTTGTACAGTAATTCTGTAGGGATTTTAAACTAGACTGTATCATGCTGGCACCACTCTGTTAGTCCTGAAGGCAATTGTAATGCTCCTTTATTGCAAGCTCATCACATTGAAGTTTCTTTGAATTCAACATTCTTATTGGCTCCTTTCAATAAAGCATGTAATCTCATAATGTGGCCAACATTGTAACAATCATTAAAACAAACTGCACAATTATTTGAATCAGGACAGTTTCATAATGGAGTGGAAATTAAGGCTTCAGCTTCCTCAGTAAGAAAATTAATTTATTCTTCCATTGTTATAGCTCACAAATCAATACATTATTGAAGAAAATACACATTGTTGAAACGACACACAGAACACCTAAAATGCGTTTTAAAATTTTTCTTCTAATTTAACGGTAATTTGAGAAAAAAAATAGAACCGTTAGTATAGAACAAAGTAGAAAATTAAACATGACAAAACATAAAACATTCAGTTCCCCTGAAGGTATATGTGGTTTGTTTATGTGATACACAACGATGAGGAAGTTGATGGTTTGCTTTGGACCAATGATTTAAAAGAAAAAAAACATCATCAAGAGGCTTTGCCTTTGGAAAATCCAGTGGGGTTCATGGACTGCCAGCGCCACAGATCCGCACCTGTACAGGAGTACAACAAATATCATCAGGGATAATGTGGGAAAATATTTCTCTCTCTTTTTCTCTCTTGCACGCACACACACACATACACTGAATTATTTATATATTCCTTATATCTAAGACAATCAAATGCTTTTTACCATTTGATTTTACTATATGTACCGAGTTGTCTATTTATGTACATCTGATGTTTTATAGGTACTATATGTTTTTCTTTATTTTTTATATGAGCCATGCTCAACGAAAGACACATTGAAATGATTGCCAGCATTAATGGACAATAATGTTTTTGAATCTTGAGTCTTTGCATGTTGGCCGTCCTTACACATTCTTTCCAGGTCAAATTCGGCCTTCCAGGCCAGTTCAGCCTCAGCTAGACGGGGGTCAGCGTAACATGATGCTACGTCTCCTCCCCTGCGTGGGGCGACTTTGTATGCAATCTATGGAGAGGACAAATTATTCATATGATGAATCAACAAGATAAAAGGTGGGTTAGCCTTAACAAGGGAGAGCTTCAGTGGGTCAGAGGCCGGCCACCTTCATAGTCGTTGTCAGCTTGGCCATCCACAAACCCACAAAATAACATAAATTATGGTTACCTAAAGTCACTTAGATGGACACAATACTATGACAATTTACGTTGGAGAGGAAAGAGAACTTCTGTCACTCACCTCTCTCCCTGATGCCTTCTCCATTGCTTTCACCATCTGGAGCACAGAGTAGCCTCTCCCTGTTCCCAGGTTGTAAACCTATGAAAATAGACACATTAATGCACACGCCAGAACTCCCATAAATACCTCATGTGAACATCCAGTGAACTAGAAAATGAATAAAAATGTGTTCAAAATGTGCTTTTGATCCCTCAAGCGTACCTTGCAGCCACAGTCATCCTTCAGCTTCTTCAGAGCTGCTATGTGTCCTTTTGCCAGATCGACCACATGGATATAATCCCGCACACCTAGCAAGACAAGGAAAGCCTCGTTAACAAGGTTCTGAACATTAATGAAGACGTTACGCGATGGTTTACTTGTTGTTAGGAGCACTGTTTCTCAAAAGAATTAAATCTGAGCAATGCATTTAAAGGTCTTATCCATTACCTGTCCCGTCAAGGGTGTCATAGTCGTTCCCAAACACACTGAGGCACTTCCTTCTCCCAACGGCGACCTATGAGGGAGATTAATTACTCAAAGCAGGTAACACATAATGGAACATGCATTGCATGTTCTTGTCTAAACGTTCTTTTGGCAGACAGTTCATGTACCTGGGCAACATATGGCAGAAGGTTGTTGGGGATACCCTGAGGGTCCTCTCCAATCAGGCCAGAGCAATGAGCTCCGATGGGGTTGAAATAACGCAGCAGCACTGCATTCCAGTCCTGCTCACACAGAGGCAACAATGAAACATCACATATACACCGCGTGGGTTTCTTTGCATCTCTGAATGTCCCTCCACCTTCTCATCAGTACCTTCTCTGCTTTACAGTGGTCCTTGATCATCTCCTCAATAAAAAACTTGGTTTTGCCATAGGGGTTGGTGCAGCCGCCCACCGGGTGCTGCTCGTCGATAGGAAGGCGCTGAGGGTCTCCGTACACCGTGGCTGAGCTGCTGAAGACCAGATTGTGCACCCTGTGAGCCTGCATCACCTGAGACACATGCAGATGCAAACAAACACGGCACACGCATACGGTCAGCAGCCGACGAAATAACAGTCTAAAGCACACACACACAAAAGTCTGAGGAGTTAGAATAAATGCTGCAGACACGGTGAGCTCCACACAGTAAAAGTTACACAGTGTGCAGGGTTAGAATTAAATGAACACACACGGTCACACAGTCACCGAACAAAAGTTAATAGTGGTGCAAATAACAATCAGTTCAGAGGGATGACCAGAATGAAAAGTGCAGATTTAATCGACAGACGATAAACTGACCTCAAGCAGGTTCAAGGAGGCAGTGAGGTTGACTCTGTAGTAGCGTAACGACTGCTCCACTGACTCCCCAACGGCCTTCAGACCCGCAAAGTGCATCACGGCACAGAAAGAATGCTGAAACACAGGTAGGCATGAAGTCATGTGTGATGGGTGTGACCCATGTGGAAAAACTTCCGATACAATCTCTGGCCATTACCCATTTTCAATGCAATATATTTTCTGAGAATGTACGGTAGCCAGCGGGGACATTCTTTGTTTAAAAAGAGAGACACAAACACAGACTCTAAAAGTATTGAATTATGTTATTGCCAAAAATGACTGTTGTTTCATCTACCAAAGACAAAGTTTACTTGCATGTATTCAATGCCATTAACTGTTCTAACCCTCTTACCTTTTTGAAGAGTTTCTCCAAGCCAGGTTTGTCCAAAAGATCGAGTTCGTAAAACTCGATGCTGGTGTCCAGCAGCTTCTCTATCCTGCGTATGCTCTCGGGCACGTCCCCTTCTCCTCCATTCACCAAAGGAAGTAGCACGCACAGACACACACACACACACACACACACAAATAGAGTATCACCACACTAAACAAACACTTGGAACAAGTTTATGATGACGTATCAAGTCATTCATCAGCCTGTTTCTCCAGTCAGGGAGCTTACCTCTTACAGCATTGCTGAAGTTGTCGACTACGACGGGCACGTAGCCTGCTTCAATGAGCTCCACCACACAGTGGCTCCCGATGTAGCCCCCTCCACCTGTGACCAGCACCTTCTCTGCCATTCTTGGACCTGGCAAACACAACACACAGCGTAGTACATGCAATCAACCCGCCTTTCGCAATCCTATTGTGGTAATATTATCTCAGTTACGACACTGTGATCCTTCATTATGACCTGAGAACACGCTCTTGAGAAACAGGAAATCCTATTTGTTGGAACACCTATAAGCACACCTGAACTCTTCGGCCCACTTGACAGATTTGGGACCTGCCCACTATTGTCCACGTCAGCGGGCACAAGCCTTGACCTGTTTTCACCTCATGGAACAATTATAGTGTATTCAAGACTAAATACCATTCATTGTTGTAACCATCAACATACTTTGAGGGTGTGTACTTGAGTCTTTACAGTTTCTAAATAAGCTGAAACCTACCAGTACATTGCATTATAAACATTTCATGACTCTTTTCCATTCAAAATTATTGCCCTGAATGCAGCACATGCCACTATTGAATGCTGAATGGGAACATAGTTTGCTGCAGCATCCACTCAGTCAGGCTACATCCTTAACACTCCTCTAATTTTCCCTTTTACACGTTTTTATTACGCGTCTTTTGTATTCTTGGCTCTCGACATAAGACTATACAAAAGACAAACTGATTCATAATGATCTTGATCAGAAATTCCCGTTTGCAGAAGTAGGATTCTCATCGCGTGCTCACAGCATCTTTGCCAGTTTAGAATCAAGACAAAACCAAACCCTACCCCTGGGATCAACTTGTCAAAACTGTGACTGTGACTGTGTCTGTTTGACAAACTGTCAAAATAAGACCACGTCGTATTGAATGATTGAGGGTGTCAGTGAAAAGACTTACCACAGCTCCCGATAACCGCGTCGACAGTCGCTCGCGGCCGAGTCTCTGGATAAACCAGGTCAGGAAAAGCAGAGTGTTTAAGGACTGAATGAAGGTTTATCTGTCAGTTCATCCGGCGAAGTTTCCCCTCTCTCTCCTTTAGACATTTCTTTACTTCCTGTGAACGTGGAATAGTCAAGTGAATGATTGGCGCACGACTTCCTGTGCGTATTCTTTCAAAATAAAAGCACAAACACTCCTAAATTCGCACCACACGGCATTTAATTTACTTTAGCTTGAACTGCGAGCGCAGTAAACAGATTTTGAGTGATGTACATACCTTGTATGATAACTAGAGCAACCGACAAACTCGTGTTAATCCTGTCATAACTCAGATTTCAGTGTTTAAGTTGAAGTACAAACGGATTCACTCTTTGCATTATCGCCGTTTTCATGTCGCCTATAAAGCCTCCGCCGTAGTACGTGAGCGCCTCACATGCCGTGACGTCAGACAGCGCTCCAATAAAGCCACGCCCCTGGTCATTTAAACAGAGAGGCGACTGTGCTGTGTGTACACACCTTTGTGTAGTCTCGCTCAGACCTTACCGGATGGCAAATGTAGAGTGCCACGTCACTCAAAATGGCCCTCCTGAGCTTTTACAGGCAGTAAAGCTTTATACAGTAAACTACTACTACTACTACTACAACATGTTGGTGTACACCATAATGGAGTTAGATTTGTGTCTTTATTACATGCGAGAAAATAAATGATTTGAGAGAAAAAAAAGTTTTGAGTCATTTTTTTATAGAACATAAAAAAATGTAAATTTGACATTTAAAAAAAAATATTTCTGAGAAAAAAACCTCTCCTTTAAAAATACTTTTTTAAACCCTCAAATATATATTTTTTGCTATCAGTGTGAGAACATTTTCTCTCAAAAAAAATGTGTTTCTCTCAAAACGTGTTCCTTTTCTCTCTCAAAACCGAAGTCTTTGCTCTCGATGCAATTTTTTCAGCAGCACCGATACACTACTCCCTAAATGTGGAGTGAAACTATCTAAAGCAAAACATGGCATTTGATTAAAAAATAGTATAACGTTAAACCAGGTGAGTTTGCAAGTTTACCTAGCATGATGGCTAATTAGCGATTAGCTTTACTAGCGATTAGCATGCTAATAATATAATACACACTCATGGATATGAGTGCTACTCTTTGTCCATGACAATCTGACAAACACATCCGTCATGGCAAACTAGCTTACATTGAGGATAGCCTATTTAATGTTTAAAATTCAGTGATGTTAGCTGAGCTGAACTCCACATTACTAACCAGTTAAACGTCCTTTAATACCTCTGATCTGTTACTCTCTAACCTATTAGGGCGAGACAGTCATTCCTGTGATGGGAATGACTTTGATTACCAACTTTCTCAGCCAGCTATCCATCGAGTTGTGTGTGTCATAATCTTACCCAAACATTGGAATCTCCGCCCTTTAATAAGGCAGCGCATCTATGCCGGTGAATCGACCGTGGTGTAATGATTCAGTTCGACTCCCAAGACGATTCTCACCCGACTGGCCAATAGGAACGTGGCCCCGCCCATTACATTATTTTCACAGAGAGCAAAATCCTGACAGGAGGGCAAGAAATTGCATCGAGAGCAAAGACTTTTGAGAGAGAGAGGAAACAAGTTTTTGGAGAAACACAGTTTTTTAAGATAAAATATTTTCACACTGATAGGAAAAATATATAGAGATATATTTGAGAGAGGTTTTTTTTCTCAGAAATAATTTAAAAAAAATTCAATTTATATTGTTTTATGTTCTATGAGAAAACACTTTCTCTCAAAAAAATGTGTAGTCTCAAATATTATTATTTTTTGCTATTGGAATGAAAGCTTTTTCTCTCAAACATTTTTTTTTTAAACTCAGATAATTTATTTTCTCACATGTAAGAGATTCACATGTAAAAAACACAAATCTAACTCCGTATCACCATCAGGTCCAATTCAGCCAGTTGATAGGAAGCGTGATCTTATTTGTGACGCATGTTATACAGCAGATAGGCAAAAAAAAAAACAACTTCCACTAAACCTCTCCCAAACCCCTCTCAGATCAATAGTTAAAGTCACAGCTGTCACAGTGGCAAGTCAACAGACTCACAGCCCACACTGGACTTTATGGACACACACAAAAGCATGTTAACAAGTGCTTTTATGAGTATAAAGAAAGTTCCGGATCCAAATTGCAACATTTATAAAATGTTTTCATTGTATTATTACGCATTTCACTGCACAATGTAGAAAAATGTTGAGTAGGCGTATGTGACAAATACAAACTTGAAACTATCATCAAATTTGAAAGATGGATGGAAAAAACAAACAAGCAAGCAAATGTAGAATAATAAGCAAAATCCACCATTTCAATTCCTTTATCAGTGAAGCTGCTGTGTAAAGTCCAAGGCTCACAATTGTCCTGACTTGACCCATAAACAGCATTCTAGCACTGCAACTTTCAGCGTGAATAACATCTAGAGAAGCAGGTACACAGAAAGTAAGATCTTAGATGGAAATCATTAGCATTATTGGCTTAATTAGTTAATGGTGAAAAAAGGATCCAGTATCAGCACTCCGAGACTGAGGACACAGACAAACGTAAAGCTCAAAAATTCATTTGTAGGTTGAGAAAAAGTTACCTCATACCTAATTTTGTCTTTAAATTATTTCCTTCCTTTCCCACACTCAATACACACATCATGAAATCATAAGGAATTTCACGCTACTTCGCTAGATAGAGAGCTACCAAAACAGAAATGCATTTTCTTTTATTTTCAGATCCTTGTATGCTAAAGAACACTTGTTGAATATATACTGGGATATTAATGTTCATATGAACAGTTGTTGGTTTCCCTTGCGATTCTATGATGTGCAGATTTTGCAGGATTCTTTGATATCCTGTGCCATTTCTGAAGCCTGTTTGCCATTCCTGCCCTGCCCAGAGACACTGGCACATGAAGAAAGGCAGCAGAATTGGGAGGAAAGAAAGATGAGACGCTGTTGGATACCTTAGAGATGAAGGGAGATGAGAGAAGTTTTGCCCACTTCATTCTCTGCAAATGCCGTCTCTTTGTTAGAAAGGACTTGGAGCTGATGAAGAAATCTCAAGAGGGAAAGCAAAATGGCAAAATAATTCAGCAGGGGTACATGGTAATAATAACGAAAAACCAATCTGACCGCTCTGAAGAGGACAGAGGAAAGGAGACGGGAGGAAACATTTAAAACTCAGAGGAGGAACAGCATGTGACTTTTTGACTGTCAGAGACAACAGCAGACAACCAGGACTACATCAGGAAGATTTTTATTTCTGACTTTGTATACCGACGCACGGCAGCATGACTCAGCTCTGCCTGTGTGTCTGTATATTCAGTGTATGGCTCTACACTTCCCTCGGGTTGCCACCCCAGCATCGTGGTTGGTTGCGGTTGTGGGAAGAAGGCGAGGGCTGCAGGGAGTGCATCCAGCACCTCTGCCCCCCAGTCCCTGGCCAGTGCCCGGCAGGTCGGGTGCAGGACAACTGTGGATGCTGTGAACTGTGTGCTAATGTGGAGGGCCAGCAGTGTGACCCAGATGGAGCACAGAAGTTCTATGGCAGTTGTGGAGAGGGCCTGTTCTGTCGGAGGAAAATGCCAAAGGGGGGACACAAGGCAGAGCCAGAGCCTACATGTGTTTGTCAGGAAAAGGGCCCTGTATGCGGCTCAGATGGGTGGACCTACCAAAATGTTTGCCAGATGAGAGAGGCTGGCAGCCGCCGCAACACAACCATCACACTCACTGGAAGAGGACCTTGCAACTCTGGTTACTGCTCGCCTTTATTACATATAATCAGCCTAGGAGAGTTCATATTTTGAAGATGTCAGTGCTTGTGTATAGTTGTCTTGATAGGGAACATTTTTAGGGGTACTAGTATTGAACCTTGGGCTACTCCTTTTCTTTTGCTGCAGCTCCCCGCATCGTTCAAGGTCCTAGAAATCTGTCCAACTACACTGGGAATGACATCGTGTTTAGCTGTGAGGCCTCCGCCTACCCTCTTCCAAACCTCAGCTGGAGGAAGACAGGGAGTGACAACTTCCTGCCAGGAGATGATCCTCACATCTCTGTCCAGGTTTGATATGACGCTAAGTTATTGTGCATCATTGAAATTTGCATTCAAAGTGTATGCTTTTGATTAAACTGTCGTTTTGGGTCAGTTCATTTTTCTGGATTTCGTAGGGCTTTCGTCCAAGTTAGCTCAATAAGTAGAGATGTTTAGGATTAAAGGGACATTTACCTGATTTTACACATCAAATTCAGTTACTTCTTATCATGAGGAGAACTACTAAGCCTGTGAAAACTGTTGTATAACATCCTTTGTGGCTGTGAGTGAACTTTCCAAAGTGAAAGAAAGGCCCTTGTGATCTCATAAAAGACAATACTAAGTTGCATCATGGGAAATGTTGGATTCAGTGTTTTTAGAACTGCACACAAGGAACTAAAAATCAGTCTCACCCTCTGGTGGTCCAATTTTGACCATTCTGTTTTTAATCTGTCTTCTGCGAGAACCCCAACTTTGTAGAAGTGCAATACTAAATCACTGGAGTACCCCTTTAAACTGTTCAGATTTCAGATGGTAGTGTCAGAACTGGCTCAGTTCTCTGACAAACAAAACGCAAGAGGGAAGAGATGCCGGCAATCATATTTATTTAACACCAAAATATAATAACAAAAGTACAACCTATATCTGTAATAAGAGCGATCAGTGGTGTGTGTGAGTGCATGGCTGTGTGTAAATGTTGGATGTAAACTAAAACGACGAGGACAGCAACAGGTAAGCCGCAGGGTGCCAGGCTGGAAATGGAGAGAGAACTGGCGTTTTCCACATGGCTCTTAAGGACGTGGCCCCGCCCCCTTGGGACGCACACCAGAGGCCCATGTAACAATTAACCTGTGGGGAGGAGAAAGAGAGCGAGAGCAGCACCACACGCACAAACAGCCACGCAAAACAACCACTTGGGGTTGTCACAGTAGTCATTTATAGATGAGAATCACTAGGGAATCTGTTAGGAGTGACAGAACAAGCATTCAAAAGGTAAAATGAAATCACACAAAGTGATTCTTCTTTAACATTTGTTTTCACAACAGAGATGAAACATCCACACAGCAATTGTGCCATCATTCACTTGTAGACAGTCATGCAATTGCTAATTGCTCAGCTGGCAAAAAAACATAACAGTTCAACATTGTATTCCTAAATTGATAATATTACGAAAGACAGATTGTCAATACTGGAGCTAGTGTTTCATCAATAATGTAATGATTTATGTTGCTAAATTGTCTTCTCATACATCCCATACACATTTCTTACCTTATCTGTTGAGGTCTAATCCAGCCTGTATTTTCAGGCTCGAGGCGGTCCCCAGCGCTTCACTGTCTCCACCTGGCTTCAGATACAGGGCCTCCACGTCTCTGACACAGGGATCTACTCTTGCATCTCCCACAATTCCTTTGGAGAAACATCTGCATCCGCACAGCTCACGGTGTTGACACAGGGTGAGTCTTTGGGCACCGGCTCATCTCAGTCAACAGTTGAAGTTGCTGAACGATACTGTGTATTCTCACACAGAACGTTTCTTATCTGTCCTCCAGTGGAGACGGAAGGCCTTGCTGAGCAGAAAACGGGGCGCTTTGATCATCTGGAAGATGGCAGTGATGGACAGCTGGCATCTGGAGATTAGCTTGGATTCATTTAAGTCAGTTTATATGTCCAGACAACAAGGAAGGAAAAATACGTTTATACTAACATAGGGGATCAGCTTACATTTTTTATATCGCAACAGCTGTAAACTCTCCATTATAATTAAACTTTATATGCTTTTATTTACCTTCTTACTGTACAATAGCACACAGAAAAATCACTCTTGTTAATGACTAAATTTGTATAATCATATTAACTGAATAACAACAATAACTCCTTGGACATCGGTATATTCCTCCTCTTGGCCATGGCTGCTCATTACAATCCATGAAGCCACCAAAAGAGCAATAACAAATAACAGTTCATTGAAATAAACGCCAATTATAATTAGAAGCACACATACGAGTCACCCCTAAAGTAAAGAGATCAAGCCCACCCTCCTGCTCTCATCACTCCATCCAGAAAGCACAGACTACTGTACATTTGTTCACTGACTGATGGATGGAGCAGAGGAGGGTGTGACCATCCGCAGGGTCCCCGTCTGATTCTCTTCATCTCTCTCCACCTGAGTGCCAGTTAATCCTCCCCTCATCCCCCGACTCCCAGCTGGATACACCAGCTCCTTCTGAATGGCAAGCTGCATTAACAGCGAGGAACTTTCCCCTGCTGTCTGTTAGTCAAAGCTGATTGGAGATTACGGGCCTGCGGCGAAAAACACAGCCCTCCATCTCATCCCAAATCACTTTCCACCCCTTTCTCTCTTTTATCTCCCCTTCTTCTCTTCATTTCTTTATCTTCTTAATCCCAGCCCTCCTCCTTTTTCAATGTCATCAACTTTCGCTCGCCACTACATTCTTCGCCCCCTATTCAGTGTTCCTTTTTTTGACAGCTGAATGACAAGAAAGATGAAGAGGAGGAAGAAGGAGGGAGAGAAAGAGAGAAAGAAGAAAAAAAGCTTCCCCTCCTGAGTGGAGCCAGAATGATGTCATGGGGGCATTTGTCCTCCTGGTGTGGAGGCTTCCCTTCCCCTGCTAATTACCTTGTACAAACTCGAATCTGATATGGCGGATATGAGGCCCAAATACAATTATTGTGGGCTAACAAAGAGATATTGAGATTCAGGGAATGAGGGAGAGACTGCGAGTGAGATAGAAGGAAAGGCACATGCACTGCCATGCATGCACACACACACACACACACACGAATGCAGCAACCGCGAGCACGCGCACACGCTCACATACCCACCCACACACACAAACACAGTCACTTGTCCTTCCCCTCCATTCCCTCAGATAGGCTAATGTTATTACTGGGGTAATTATCCTCATTAGTGCCAGCAGCTGTAGAGAGCCCATTGCTTGCTGTTCTAACTCCATTCCGAACCTTTCTGTCTTCACTTCCCTCTTTGTATTCCCTAGATCTCATTTAGAGACTTTGTCTCCATCCTTTGCATGCTAAGTGGATGCTGTTGTAAAAATAGCGCCCCATCAAATATCTCATAAGCCAGAGTTGCCCCTGTTTCAAACCAAGAGTCCATTTGTGGATGAAGGCTCTGTTGCTCCACAGAAAGCCTCATCAGTGAAAAGTGAGCAAAACTAGGAAGACAGTCAGAAAATGGCTCAAGCGCACAATATCCATTAAACAGTCAAATTAACAACAGACAGGTTGTTATTTTGGTGAGAATTACGACTATCTGTTTTTCTTTCTTCCATATTCCGGCTTTATGAGTGAAACTGCTGAACACAAGATGGCACTGTTTGGTCAAATAACCGCTGCTCTCCGGTGACTGCGCTTTTACTTTGACAGCTACATCTTTGAACACCGCTCTCTCATTTCTCTTATTTACGTCCCTCACAAAAAAAGCTAATCTCCACAAAAGAAAATGAGCTGTCATTGTGCTCCCTTGCTTGGGATGAAGAGCTGAGGATAATAGTGTTTGCATAACTAAAGGCACTGCCCATTTATTTGCCTCATGTTTATATGAAAGCATCCTGAAGACGACTCCCTACATGCTCTCTAACTTGCATCTGCATCTTTACACACAAATTGTGAGATCAAGGACTGAAACAGGGCAGCTTTACACACAGTATCCCCTCCGCTCTGTGAGATTGCCTTTTGTTTTATTGCCAGGGGCTGCTGCGGACAGTAGGTAACCTGTATGCAGCTAAGCCCCACATCAGGCGCTAAATGTCATGCATAGCCTGTTTTTATTGGCTGATATAGCCTGTTGTGCCCTTCTCCTTTTCCTGGAAGCCATTGTTAAAGAGCTGGTTGTTAATGCTGCTGGCCAGATGGGCTCCTTCTCCCCGCAGCTCTGACTGAGGGTGTTTACCATGCACTGGGCTGTGGATAACAGGTGAGACTGCTGCTGGCTTGTCGACCAATCCGAGAGCAGCAGATGTCTGGCCTCTGCCCGTAAACCTTTATTTGGCATTTGGGGCCTGGTGGGAGTGGGTTTGACAATAAATTAATCAAGGTGAATTCCAGTTTATATGTTTTTTTATTCATTTTTTTTTCACACAAAGCTATAATGTGAAATGTCCCCACACATATCCACTCAATACCCACTACTGTCAAACCTCCCTGCACCCCACATACTGAATATCTCTTTAGAAAAATAAAGTTTCTTTTTTGTGTAGCTAAAATTTCAGATGTCAAACTGCCCAGCTATTTAATGTTCCCTTCATAGAGTTCAGACATCATTTCCAGAGATGTTCCCCTCGTCCCTTGTGTGACAAAATGTTTCCAGCATTAGTTGGGCAAACATTGAACATTCCTTTCCTTTTTCAAATGCGGGCCAACTTGCATCACTGCAATTATCATGGCAACGGCAGAGGTAAGGCCAGGCCTGGGATTGTTGAGGTCTTTTAAAGCTTTGAATCAATCTGCCTTAATGGATGACCCAGACTCTCGCATGCATGTATGGATTAGTTTGACTGGAGCACCTGTCCCTGTTCTGTCAACAAGAGATCAGGTTACTGCCTACACATTCACCTGGCTGACACAACTTCCCGTGATTGACAATATGCCGGCCTTTAGTCACTGCACACCCTCACAATAGTCATGTTGCATGTAGAATTCATAACAGACTTTATTTAGTATGATTTAAAAAAAACAAAAAACAAAACAGTATTTGTTGTGAAAGAAATCCATCATTCCACATCATATTTCCACAAAATTCCACAAATAACCCGTCTTCTAATTTTAAGATCTGGCTGGAAGGAAGCCTCGCAGGTTGATTATGGAGTTAAGCTGCCCGAGCGGCCCGCTGATGCGAGGCTGAGTCCAGGCTTAACATCCTTCCAAGGACAGCCTGCATCCAACACCAGACCTAAACTGGGTAGAGTACTCTCTCTGAACTTTGCTCCTGAGTATTGAGATTTAAAGATTACTTTAGTTTCTAACTATAAGCCATCACCCTCTGATTTCCAGTCAGATATCGTTTATTATTCATAACTGAAGTCGTGTGATTTTTAGAGGAGAACTGGGAAATTAGAGCAGCTGACAGGAAATCAAGCATATCTTCTTCACACTTGACAAGTTTTGATTCTCCTAATCAGGGCGGATATCTCCTCTGAGTTTCTCAGAGCACAATATGGGGGGAATCCCCTCAGATTCATGCTAGTTTCATTCAGAATTAAAAAGTAAAGGAAGCTGCTCAGAGCATCCAGCCAACTCCATCGTACGCTCATGTGTAACCATTAACTGATGTTCAAACAAACGTCCCTTAGCCGGCACCTCCTGGAGCTAAACCGCTAATGCAAAGCTCCATTTGAGATATTAGCATCATTCATATTTCAGTCAGGATTATCTACTCATTTCAACCAGCTGGCATTGGGCCACTTTATATGGCATAGCTACTCTGTATTCACTGTCATCTCCATTATCCCCTGATGATAAAACGATTAGCTAGCAACCGTTATGCTAACCACAAAGCTGAACGGGTGATGGATGGGCTAAGCGATAGACTTGGGCGGTTCGTTGGGGGGCTTTGTCCTGGATCTCTGACACCTTCTATCTTGTGATCAATGCAGCTCCCCCATTTCCTCCATCCAACACCCCAGTTACCCCCACCAGCTGCCTCTGACCCCTCTTCAGAGCCCTGCCTCTGCTTGCCATGTGCTGAGTGTCAAAGGGTTACCACCTATCGCTCATCAGAATGGAACCCCACCAACTCCTGCCCCACGCACTAAATCACAATCAATCGCTTCGGAGACAGAGATGGATTGGGACATCCGCGACCCTGTACCTTTCACAGAGGCCTCCACCCATCCAAAGGGCTGCTGTCACTGACAAATAATGGAGGTGATTCTAGGAGGAGTGAGCAGGTCAAGTCTGCCGCCCCTGGAAGGAAGTTATCACAATGCAATGGAGGAAAATTCTTTTCTCTTTAGGAACAACAGTCACAATGTCTAACAGCATGTCTGACAGACGGACGCGTGGTAGAGAAAAGTTTGCTTTAATGCAACAATAAAAAAACAACAACAAAACGTTATGATGAAATTTAAATCTATCTTAATGTGATCCTTGAATTTTCTTGATGTAAAACTTGCCTTATGGAGTATCTCTGTGTTGTTTTCTGCCGCTCATCAAATGTTTACAGTGATCCGTCCCATAAATGAAACTTCTTGCCACAAAATAGATCTGTCCAGAAAATAGAACTTTTTATGTTTATGGTCTACTGGAATGGAGAGCCATTTCGCAGCGCTTTGCCAAGGCTGTGTGATAATCTAATTTTGGCTAACCCGAGATGACAGCACTCTTTTTTTATTCAGACATCTCTGCACTTAAACCAGCCTGCCTCTGGAGCATGAGCATTTCAATTCAGATACGTGCATGAATCAGATGATGCCCAACGTGTCAGCTAGATGTCCATCAAATATCATTCTGCAGCAGGCTAACTGTTAGCTAGCCAACCCTCTAATGTTAACCGTCAACTGAAGCTCCTTTGAACACTAACTTCAATAAACCAGTTGGGTCACCATGCAGCTAAAAACAGAAAGCGTAGTCAATTCGAAGAAGAAGAATGCCTTCTCTCCATTTTTATGAAATCTATTTGAATTCAAGAAAGTAGCCTAGCTAAGCTCAGCTAGATGTCTCTTTCCAGAAATCTTGACCCAGTTATTTAAGATAATCCACAGACCTTGTTGTGAGCAGTTTCATGTGAGACATGTTGCCTTTCTACACAATGATATGAACGCGCAGAAGGAAGTGTGCATCTACTGACGGACGAGAGGCTTGTGCTTGTGAACGTGTGATATGTAATCATCGCACTCTTTTCTGCGTAAAATTAAATAACCTCTCGTCCGTGCCCTCTTGCAGTTGCACACTTCCTTCTGCACAGTGATACAGATGGAAAATATTTCCCACACGAAACTGACAACAGGGTCTGTTGATTATTTTGAGTAACTAGGTAATAATTTCTGCAAAGACGCATTGGTGTTGAGTCTTTAAAATGTATTTTCTTTTATCTTTTTTTTTTTTTTTGGTGCATTGAGCACCACAAGCTGAGTGCAATCTAGTTCTATTACATTCAAGAGCTAGCAGACATCTCTCCATCTGAAATCTCCAAAACTCTGAAACTCACTCCACAGCAAACTACAGGTAAGAGGAAAACTATGTGTATTTTCGTATTTGGAGGTGAACCTCCCTTTTAAGGTTATTTAGATAAAGTCTATAACTCATAGATTAACATAATTAACCTCAGTGAACTAGGCTTATTTACTAAGTGTTTAGGGATACCATAAGTGCAATAATATAGGACCTACATTTATTCAATATGGAGCCACTTAAAGACACAGGAAGAAAAAACATCTGGTACAGCCTGACACATGTATGGTGACCTTCTGTACATTCGATTGTATGTATTTATTCACTATACAGCTGTCTTACTTCCTCTTACGCCTTACTGCTTTCCTTCTGTCTGCGCTCTCAAAATGATAAAATCTTGACATTGTGCCTCACATCATCATGTGTATTTGAAGAGTTGCTGTCTAGTGCTTCCTGATTTACTTCACAACAGTCTAAGTGATTGCATCATTCACATGAGCATTGACAACAAATATCATTCAGACATGTAAAAGTCTCCACGATGCCATAACACGATGATTGGGAGTGAAAGATCTTATTCTGCATTCACTGCAAAGGGCTCAAGGAGGATCATTCACATGTAGATGTGTCCTTCTGGAAGTGCCTCAGCTATACAATTTCCATTTAGATAAGGTGTATACACAAATAAAGAAAGGACATTGGGTTCTTCATTTGATTAACTAATCATAGTCTTTGTAATTCCACTCGGAGACCTTGAAGGGCAGTACCGGGCTGTGCGCCCTGATTAGACTATGCATGATTGCTGCTGCTGTGGCACAAATCAGTTCAAGTAACTCCATACACTACACAGTGGCTGTGATTAAACAGACGATTGAGACATAGAGAGTTCTGTCTGTTCAATCCTTATTCCCATTGTCTAAATAAATAGCCACAGTATAGTCCCTGATCAACAATAACTGAACGCAAGAACTGGAGCGAGAGGTGATTAGGGTCTTTAAAGCTCCCTGGAGTATGGATGCAGGTTGTTTGTGATTAGCCCGAATTTAAAGGGACATTTTGTTCTTAATGCCTTTTGCCGGAGCAGGGAATTCATTATCTGATCCTTAAGCCGAGAGGGGAAAAAAAGATACACACACACAGCCCCAGGACGGAAGTAATATCTTTAAGTGAGCATGAAACAATCTGCATGCATGGCACAAAACATGCCAAGTGAGGAAGCTTCCGGTTCGCAGCATGTTGACAAACCCAAACAAAACACTCCTCAACCTCACGACTCAAGCCTCGAAGTGCTTTAACCCTCTTCCCACTTCTGTGGCAGCCCTCTTCATGCCGTGCAGTGGTGTCTGTGTATCATCTGAGGGCTGTATAGAAACTCTACAGCTCCTCTCCATGACTGATCTCTTTTGATAGAGCTCATTATGCAAACTGCTCCCAACTCCCACCGCATAATTAGTGCTTAATTAATTTGAGTGAAATCTTTCATCTGTCTATGTCCGGCCAGCTCCTTCCTTCCATTTACAACATGATATTAATTTCAGAGGGGGGAATGGTAGCCCAGCTGATGAAAAGGCTGATATAATTAATCAAGTACTGTATCTTTTTCCTTCATTTTTTGCAGGAATAATAATAAGTGTGATGAGCAGAGTCTGATTAACCCCATTATGCTCCCTAATTAGGGTGATCATTTAATAATCAAGGAAGCAGCACAATTACAAATGAATGCAAATTATGCCATTTAATGAAGAGTGTGTAAATTCTGCGAATCCTTAGTTTGGAAAATATGGCATTCCAAAGTAAAAGGTCAACAAAAGGTTTTTCTCTCAATGTACATATGTTAACGATGTACTTAGATACTTGACACGCGCATTTTCCATATTTTTCTCTGACTCTGACTGATCTCTATGGCAAACAGCCATAAGCAGGCAGACATAAATAGGGAATGTGCATTGATAAAGCATAAAACAGGTTTGTCACAAGCTAAAGGGACTCCAGAGTAATCTCTTGACATTTAAAAAATAGTATGGGGAAGCATGCCCCCTTCTTGCTGAGAGTTAAATGAGAAAAACGATACCACTCTCCTGTCTGTAGCTCCTTGCTGGAGCCAGCAGCTGGTTAGCTTAGCTTAGCATATGTACTGGAAGCAGAGGAAAACAACTAGCCTGGCTCTGTAAAAACAACCAAACTTCCCTTTTACTAAAAACTAGCTAATTAAGACATTACATGTAATTGTTTCATCTTTAGAGGTGCTGGTAGGGGTATATTCCTACGCTTGGAGAGAGCGATTGTTTCCAGTCTTTGTGCTAAGCTAAAGCTAAGCTCCCGCTATAGACATGAAGGCTCTTCTCCTTTTGAATGATCTTCCTACCCAAATCTGAGACACTAGCTCAGTCTAGATAATCCATCAACCTCACATAGTCTGCCCGTACAACTAAATTCCAGCTATCCAACTTTTACTGTTTATTTCTATGTTTTTATGTGGCCGTGGTTACCTCTATGTTGTGTTACGTCTGTTGTGTACTTTTCTGGTATCAGTACAGAATGTGTTCTTGTATATTTTCCATCTCACTTTGTTTTG
>CAEMYA010000506.1:9099453-9109811 GCA_903131615.1 Diplodus sargus | reverse complement strand
TATTATTATTATTATATGTGCAGCCTCTTGAGGCATATTTCAAACTTTGAATTGACTTGAGAGTGGTCGGGATTGATAACACCTTATATCAAAGGTGCAATATGTAAGGATTCCAGTTGAAAACATTCAAAACCTAACTAAATTATGGACAGAATGTTTAGAAATAACAGTTTTGACCTAAAGGTACCTATTTATTGTGCTGCACAGATATCTACTGATATCTACTCTAGTCCCATACTGGTCTGAAGCTCCTTTGCCAGCAGTGTGAAGACAAACACTGTCACTGCTCCCAGTCTGGACTGCTAGCTGCACAGCTAACTGAGATGACAAGCTTTACATTAGCTACAATTAGCAGAAGTTGTATTCTGGTGATATGCTGCCCTTTATTTGTTTTGAGCATGACTTCAATAGGACTCCTTAGTCCTTCTTAGTCAATAAGTTATAAGGGCCTTATAAGATACTTATTAATAATATTGTGTCTTAATAAGACTATGTGTTGATAATAGCATCATACATATTTATACGCTTTTACTTTGACTCTTTTTGCAACTGCCAGATTTCAGGCGAGCACAGCGCCTTATCGCGATTATAAATAAACCTTAATACCTATTCACGAGCACTCATTAGGAGGACAACAATATAAGGCATTGCCAAATGAAGAACTATCATTTTCATTTTCAAAACAAAACAAAACATTAGTAACATTTGCAAATTCAAGAAAATATCAAGAATGTAGAATGTGTGTGCAAATCTTTGGCTCCCATTTCAAAGCAAGAATAAAACTGTGCATGTTCATTTCGTTTGCTCTCATCACTCAGGCACTTAAAGCCACTGATAGATAGGCATTAACTTTTATTTCCCAGTGGCCCTGTGTGTGTTTTATAGAGCCCTGGGCACTAAGAGGCAGCTGCCGCTGCAAACTCGAGCTCAGAAGTTCAGTACCATGGACAGCAACCAGTCTTCTCTAGAGAGACACCTTCCATAGACCTTTCCACATTTAGAGCTGTTGTTTAACATACAACACGGTGAACATTAATTCACGAAATGGGACAGTTATGTAGTTAACAGAGATTTCCAGGCGAGTCTACTGTATTAATAAGTGAGATAAGCTGACTAACAGTTCAGGGCTATGAGAGAGCAACCGATGTGTAGCTCCATGTGTCAATAGATAAAGGATATGGCCCATTAGGTCTGCCAGAGGCCATCTATCATGCTCCTAGATGATACAGCTGCTGTCTACGCTCTCATCAAGATAATGGTGACCTCATATATGGAGTCTATGAGCAATGGCCTTGATTTCATTTTTCTTACATGGAGTCATTATCAATATCATTACAATCTGCAGCCAGCCGGGGAGCAGCAGAGGGTGGACCGTTTTTGTTGTGCACTTGCATGAGGCATGCATTACCTGCTAAGCTTAATGCCTGTCAGTAAGCTGGCTTCTCCTGCTACAGCGTGTGTGCCTCCTCCACTTCTTTGTATCTGCGAGATGTGTCCGTGTGTGTGTGTGTGTCTACATGAATGTACCTCAATTTACTCCTCTTCACCCCCATAGTGCAGCTGTGCCTCAGAGGACTCTTGTGAAGTAATTGAATGAGCCGGGGCAGAGGGAAACCTGTGGCAGCGAATGTGGAGCCCGCTGGCCTTATTATCTGTAATACGGCAGGCGCTCTGCCTGCACTTTCTCATCCGCTCATGAATACAGAAATGAATGTGGCGCACGTCAGAGGTGAACGCAGAGGGGGGAATGGGGCCAGAGCTGTTTTAATCAGCTCCCAGATAGAACAATCACTTTATCCACCTCCAGAGCTCAGAGGTGAATTAGTGTTTAACATTCCAGGGCATGCTTTCTGACAGGGGACTCCACCTCAAACAACCAATGGACTGCGGAGATTATTGAGAGACACTCTGATGTTTTTGATGAGTAAATTAGAGCTAAACATGCCCCTGGGACTGCAGCAAGTGATATGCAGGAAGACCTCTTTTTTTTAATAAGAGGCTCTTTATGAGGAAAAGAAAAGCTGGTGTTGTCCCTTTGAAGCCCTTTGTTCATACAACTGTAGACACACATTAGATATAACCAAAGAAAGCATCGAAAGGTTTTCCCTCATACTCATTTTAAAGTGGATTTAAAATAATTCCACTCTAAAGATGCACTGCGGGACAAAATATATAGAATATTCAAAGAACCTTTTCAGAAATAACCTGAAAGCCCACAAACATCTGTCCTTGTCCTCAAAGAGTCATCAGCATCACTGTCAAAAGTACAGATGACATCAGGGACATTCCACGTCAACACCGAGGTCCATTAGTATTAAGCTCAGAGCCGTACCACTTTGCAGTGCTTTTCACAGTAGCCTGGTCTCGTGGGCATCCTTCTAAAGTACACTTTAAAGTCTAGACAGTGACCTCCGTGTTGCTCTCATGGCCAAACAGGCAATTTCCTCATTGATCTTCTGGATACTACAGTCTGAGTTTTTCCCCAGAAACCGCTTACTATAGTCACTCTTTACAAGTGCAGGTTGACTTGCCATTTCAAAGTGACATGCTGGCTCCCCTGAGATTGCCTACAGATGGTTTTCCAGGTTGTCAATAAGAAACCAGTCACTGGGAATCAACAGGTACAATTATTATTTCATAAAAGTGCAGAAAACGTCCTGATTCCATAAACTCAGGATAGAGTCCTGTAACTGTACTGAAACTTCTCCTTTCTTTGGAAATGACAGGAAAATGTATTTAAACATTATACTCCATGTATGTACATTAAAACACATGTATCAGGACATTCTGCTGGCTGTGTAAATTTGTCAAAGCCAATTAACACCTTAATTAGTAACAACCCTTATCCTAAAAACAGCAGGTCAACATCTAGCAGCAGAGGAGAAAAGGACAGCATCAACAACAACAGGTATGTTATAGTTAAAGATGCACTATGTAGTTTTGGGGAAGAAATTTTTATCAGAAGACAAAGATCATCATTGACTGATTTGTTTTATCCCTCGACACAAAAAATAAGCAAACACTTCGTTTTCATGATTTAACTGAATAAACAAACTCATCAAAATTTCAACCTGTTTAACTTTCTTTATATTCGGCGGACCCTGCCACGTTTCAAGCTTCAAACAGTATTCTGGACACCTTACTTTCCTCTGAGAACAACTTACCTATATAGATTTGGAAACAATAAAGTGTGCATTTCTTGACCAAAACTACATGATATCCCTTTAACCACAGTGGAGAAAACTAAGTAATATGAGTACATGTATATCAATTCAGAAATAAGTGTATACAAATTCATAAACAGACTGAAAAACAATTGAAGAATATATATATATATATATTTAACTATATTTAGAAAACAATCACTTCATTAAACTCTGGCACTTTTGTTCTACCACGTTATTGTTCTCTTGTCGGTGACTGCCTGCTCTCAGTTTCGGGGACAAAGGCTAAAGCCGAGGCTGTGCTGTGTCCACAGCCAGCCTGATTAAATCTGGGTCCCTCGCTGGCTCTCTCCATGGTGCTGAAAGAGCCCTCTATCAGATTACAAGCAGCCAGAATAGGACCTCAGCTAATCCATTACAATAATTGATTGACAATGCATTGAAGGTGGCCATGTTGTGGGCACCAATTACAGTCATGTCCTATTGCACTTTCAAATTGGCTTGGGTTTAGGGGAAGCACACAGAGCCAATCATTCATGTGGGAAGTACAGGTTTTCTGTACATGCGTGGTGAGAATAAGGGTAATCTAATCTCTGTTAAAACAACCACGCTGCTCCGCGGCTCCCTTGGCATCTCGGTAAATGTTTGACAAGAAGCATCATGGTGAGATGCCTGCGAATAGATTTGAGTGCGGCGCTTTGGGTACTGGAGGTAAACTGTCTGTTGGTTCTCAGCATTAATTCTTCATCCTGTAGGTGGTGCAATGAAGTAAGAACTAAGCTTGAAGGCCAGAAGCTCATAAATGTGTTCATCCTCAACTCAAACTTCTAGTTCAACAGTTGAGTCAAGAACAGTCCGGCCTACAACAGATCGGAGTGCATTTTGGAAAGGCGTTATGAAGTTTTGGAGAAGAAATTCAAACTCTTTCACTCTAATTTTAATATTTACACTACTAATAAGTTAATAATACAAACTCAGACATAAGGATTTTTATTCCATAACATCATAAACAAGCTGTTCTCAGAGGAAAATAAGGTCCCCAGAACACTGTTTGAAGCTAGAAAGGTGGCAGGGTCAGCCAAATATAGACAAAGTAAAACAGGAAGAAAATTGCGTTGTAAATTCAGTTTGTTTACTCAGTTTATCAGGACAAAACGAAGCGAGTTTGTTTTTCGTGGTTTGTTTAGGCAAAACACTCTTCTGATCAAAACTGCTTCCCCAAAACTACACACAGCACCTTTAAAGTGAGTATCTGCAGTCAGAAAAAACTGGGGTAACTTAGCCCTACAGTCAAGAAACAGGATTCGAAAAACATTTTTAAAAAACGTGACTTATTCATACATTTTCAACTTCCATCTTACAATCTGAGTAATTGCATTGACAGCATCGCCACATAAACCCAAGAGTTAAAATGAGAGCAACATTTAAGCTCCTATAGCATGTGACGGGGCTGAGGAGGGTGGAGCTGCGCCGGCTGCAGCTGTATGCTAATTAGGCGCCTATGCTTCCCGTCCGCCAGGGCAGCACGCGCCGCTGATCAAACACGCGCATGCGTCGGTGCAGCCGCGGAACCAGGCACACTGGCCCACGCGCCCCACAGAAATGATCACGGGGGGAAAAGAGGAACTCGTTAAAATGCCATCAAAGCGTGCAGTCCCAACAAACCACGACTAATAGCAACAGCGACAACAAGTAACAGAGCCGGAGCGAGTTTTTCCACAACAGCTGTCATTTAGAGCTCGTGCAAGCGCGTCACGAAAGGAGGACTGGGTGACGTTCAGGGTTCTCAAACTTTACAGAGGAGTGTGATTATCTGTGAATGCTGAATAATCTGAGTCACTGAATTAAAGTGTCGAAAAGTTTCAGTCTATTTATCTATTTAAAGAATCTTTTTAAAAGGCTCAGCAAAAGTGTCATTTGACCCGCCCAGACCCAGAGATAACGGTGTGCTGTCAGGCAGGTGAGAAGGCACGGTGACACAGGGGCCTATTGAAAGGGAAGGCGCAGGCCTGCGGCTCAGCGCCGATTGTGTAATTATTTGACTTGGTCATACTGCAGCTTTATGCAAATGAGAGGAACAATGTACGACGATGGAGATTAATTCCTCCCTGGTCTGCCGACTGAAAGGAAGAAGAATGCGCTCTCTGCCAAGTGGCGCGCTGCAGCCTACATTTAGCCATTAAAACGGAAAAAGGGGGACACACACACACACACACACAGACACACACACATACACACACACACAAACACACACGAAAATATATATGAGGTATGCGCGAAAAACCACAGGGGAGCTGGTGAAGAATATAGGCCACGTGAATTAGTCGTAAAAAGTTGTTTTGTTATGCAGATAAGAAGCTTTTATTTATTTGTTTTCTTTTTTTAAAATATACTATGAATATATAACGAATCGTGCGACATACTTTACCTGTTTAAAAACTTTAAACTTGAATCTTATACGCTCCGCCAAGCAGAAAAGGCCAGAAAAGCTACAATTGCCATCCTGAGGACAGCACATATCTGTACAAACAACACTGTCTCCGGTAACAGCAGCAGCCTCTCTGGATATCTGTGCAGCGTTTTTTTTTCTCTTCTTCTTTTCCCCCCCTCCTACACCACAAGCCTCGGCTGCGGCCTTCTTTGTCTGGAGCACTGATTCCGCCCAGCACGCGTCTAGCTGTGGGCCAGATTGGCCGTGAGTCCCGTTTCACAGTTAAGAGGTCAATTTGCCTTTCAAACGAAAAAAAGAAAAAAGAAAAAGAAAAAGAAAAAACACAGGGATATCCAAGCACGGGCAGACGTGGCTATTGTGCACAAAGACCAGAGGGCCTTCTTATTACTTATGTATGCAGCGAGATGTCTGATTTATATGTCGAGTTAAACTACCGAGACAGACACGTGCCCTAAAATAAAGAAACACTCCCTCTGTGGTGTTTATTTAGGACATAATAAAATAAAGGTCTGTGTATAAAAAAAAGAAAAAAAAGCGCCTTATTTGGTTTATTGGGGGGCTTAAGCAATGTGCGTAAAGGTCGTGCGTAAAAGAGGCTGGAGCGTGGACAAAGAAAATAAACAACCCTGTGGAGGTAAACTAAAATAATAACCTTATCGCTGAATTGAAGGAGTCTTTTTTTAAAAAAAAACTGTGTCACGGCAGAAATGGAAAGTAGAAGAGCTTTTCGGGTTGTATTTTACTAAGCTCGCCTCAACCTCCGTCTCAATTCTAAATTGTGATGATTGTGGCAGTGATGGACATTTCCTTTTGGCAGCTCCGGGGCCCCCAAAGGAGAGCCCACAAAGCCGTGGCACGTGTGCAGTTGTATAGGGGCCCATCAGACCGTAAAAAGAGGAGGGTCCCGGCGTGTGCCTCTGTCGGGGAGGGGCTGAGCGCACACATTAATGTAATAAACCGCCAGTACATCTGCTGAGCTATCCGCACATCCTCCAACGAAATCCACCAAACCCGGGCTCTGAGCCCTCCCACAATCAAATCCACTGGGATCTTGGTTGCATCCGATTGGTCGGGGATGCTGCGACTGGGGGGGGCGAGAACAATAGCATCATTCCGGCATAAAAAGAGTGGAGCTATGCCTTGGAGACGAAAACATTTCAGCAACAGAAGGATCGATATACTGGGGAGATAAAGTCCCACAAGCTTCTAGTGTTGCCATATTTTTAACAAACCTGGATACTCGAGACTTCACCCACCTCCCCGAAGTGCCTTTCCGCTGTTACTCGCCAAGATGCCCAAAGGATTCCTGGTAAAACGAAACAAGAAATCTGCACATGTTTCCTACAGGACTCGGTCTGACGATGATGACCTCCACGAGCCGCCCACCCCAGCTGCCTTTCCCTACCAGGCGGACCCCTCCCCGCCGATGTCCGTGGCGTCCAGTCCGGACCGCGCCGCGGCGTCGCCGGATTTCAGAGCAGCTGAGGCGCCGGTGCCAAGACTGGAGAAGCCGGCACAGTTCGGCAACCCAGAGGCGGTGTGCCAAGCCCTCTACAGCCCCACCCGGCCCATCAGCAAGGACCACGACAGGGAATATTTTGAGAGAAGTTTCAATTTAGGCTCGCCCATTTCTGCCGAGTCATTCCCGACACCTGCCTCCCTCTCCGGCCTGGACCATCTCATGTACGCCCCGGTCGACCTGAAAATCGGCACCAGCAACAGCAGCCGCAGCGGCACCACCAGCAGCAGCCTCCCGGCACCGAGCAACCGGGTCGGTACCAAAAGACCCGCAGCTGACGGCGCAGAGCGCAAACCCAAACCCGCCTCCAAGAAACCCAAAGCCATTAGGAAACTCAACTTTGAAGACGAGGTGACGACTTCTCCCGTGCTCGGTCTCAAAATCAAAGAGGGGCCGGTGGAGATGAAGCCCAGGGCCCAGTCCGCCGGAGGGGGCAAGCCTTTGGGGGAGTTTGTGTGTCAGCTGTGCAAGGAGGCGTACGCGGATCCGTTCTCCCTGGCTCAGCACAAGTGCTCCCGCATCGTCAGGGTCGAGTACCGGTGTCCCGAGTGCGATAAGATGTTCAGCTGCCCCGCCAACCTCGCCTCTCACCGCCGCTGGCACAAACCGCGGACCACCGGCGTGCCTGCGATGTCGCCGGCACCGGGCATCAAACCCGAAATGGCCAAGATGCCACCCCTGGGTGTCAAGTCAGTCTCCGACGAAGCCAAAGACATGAGTGACAGAGACACCCCGAGTCCAGGTCTGTCCGAGTCGGGCTCTGAAGATGGCTCATACGACTGCCAGTTCTGCGGGAAGAGGTTCAAGCGGCAGGCATACCTAAGAAAACACATCATGGGACACCAGGCCCTGCAAAAGAAAGTGCTGGAGGAGCACGGGTTTCAAACCAGCGACCGCGCCGCAGAGCAAGCTCCGGTCTCATCCTCCTCCTCAGCACCACCACCACCACTACCACCACCATCATCATCATCAACAACATCATCAACATCATCATCATCATCATCATCCTCATCCTCAGAGGAAGCGTCAAACCAAAGCCCTCTCAATCTGAGCCCGGTGGACTGCCTGCTGTGCCCGGTGTGCGGGGAGAGTTTCACCAGCAGGGCCGGCCAGGAGAGACACCTGCGCCTCATGCACTCCTCCCAGATTTACCCGTGCAAGTACTGCCCCGCCACCCTGTACAGCTCGCCGGGGCTCACCAGGCACATAAACAAGTGCCACCCCTCGGAGAACAGGCAGGTGATCCTGCTCCAGATGCCCGTGCGCCCCGCCTGCTGAAGGACCACGCAAAACTCGTGCCTTTTAAAAAGAAAAGAAAGAAAGAAAGAAAGAAAAGAAGAGAGAAACAAAAAAAAAGTGGCAAGAAAGTGGGTAAAAAGAAAACAAACAAAAAAAAAAGTTGTCATGCTCACTGCCATAACTTTAGGCCAATGACAGGCAGGGCGGTTTGGTGTTTCAGTGGTGTTTAATGAGGTGTCTTTTCCATGCCAATCAGTGATTGTTGAATGCTTCTCTCTATATTTGAACTACATATAGGCCTATTTTGAGATTTTCTCGTCTCAAACTAGTTTATCAAGTTAAACAAAAAAAAAAAGAAGAAAAAGAAATACAAAGCGTTAGTTTGACTGTTAAAGGGTATTTTTCTAGCACAGCACACGTGTTCAATGATAGCTTCTAGACCTAAGAAATGTCTTAAAGATTCTCAGAAATCCTTTTTCTCCGATCAGAGCCTTTTCCCCCCCAGTTCACCGACCGTGATTGCTCTATCAGTGTAGCTTTACGCTAGTTTGTGAATGACAGGAACTTATCAACTTTGTATTGGCAGGGGGAGAAGAAAAGAAACGAGTGAGTGAAGCATTCCCTGTGTAGTAGAACCACAAATGCCTTTAGTATAAGAATAAGCCTAGTCCGACATAGACAACATACACATCCAAATCCCGCTGTATAACTGCCTTAAAAGAAGTCAACATAGACTGTTTTGATTTAAGATGCTGGCACATATTTTATTATCATTATTATTATTGTTATTATTATTATTATTATTGAAGATTGTTGCAATATTTTTCATCATGTTTATTTATTTATTTATTTATTCTGATTATTTTATGTAACTTATTGTTGTGTTTGTTGTGATTTTTTCCTGTGAATCGTTCTGGCAGTTTACATGTCGTATAGCCAAAATGTTCTTTTTTTGTTTTGTTATTTTTGTTTTGTTGTTGTTATTTTTGTTTGATTCTGTCAAATTGACTGTATGAGTTGTGATATTTGTCGTGGGTCGGGTTTTAATCTTCAGTCTCCACAGCTCTTGTAAAGGAAACAAAAAAAAAGAAAGACAAAAAGAAACGTAAAGCTCTTACCTTAGATGCAATCTTTTTTAAGGACAAGTTATTTTTCTTAAATGTTGGCTTTTATAGCGCTTTGATTGTATGTGTATATCGTTGTTGTCTATCGAAATAAAAATATTTTCAAAAGGACTTCGTGTGTCTGGAGGTGCTTTACCTTTTTTTTCAGACGCAGAAGAGTGAAAAAGGAAGTCGCTGAAACTTTCTTCATGAAAATCACCACATTTCTAAAGGGAGTTTTGTATTGCGGGACAACTTCTGAAAGCAAACGCTTGTTGATCTCAGTCTTGATTAGCCAAGATGTTTTTTTTTTTTTAAGTGTTCTCTTTGAGGAAGTCTTTGGCTGATAGTAAATAATAAGTACACGCCAGGAGGACATTTACCTGAATACATGCAGGGAAAATATACTTACACAATATGATTTGGCCTTACACGATGTTTCTAAGGCCCTTCTGATTTTACAGTCTTTTTTTTAAGAACTCAGAGTGAAACATTTGTTCCGCCCTGTGCGTAAATCAAAACCTCAAAAGATTCTTCAGCTTAGTTTACTTTCTTCCAAAAAGAAATCTTTACATTTCACTCGATTCATGAGTTTATTCGTTAAAGTAGGCTGTTCTATACATTTAGGAGCTTATTTCATGAAAAAAATAAAATAAATGGAGACAGTCTGTCTATAGCACTCCGAGATTTTCAAAGGAGAAAGTGCAGGTTTAGAGTAAATGTATTGCACGTCAGGTGAGTTTAGAAATGGTTTGTGAGTCGGCTCTGCGGGCCTCCCGATGTTAATCAAATGTGACACCATAAAAGTTTTGACAAAGTCCGCATCCAGACGCCTGTCACCTCACTTCTCACCCTCCAAAACGGAGCGAACTTCTTCCACA